>OX451737.1:820079107-820552030 GCA_948472305.1 Vicia faba
AAATTAAATAAAGAAATAATAGGAAATATGTAAGATATGATTGAGGATCTTTTTCTCATTAAATGAAGAGCAAAACATGTTGGCAACTCAAAGGAAACGCGTGGTAATTATTTGAGCAAGTTTTGGCCAAAATAAGAAACATAAAATTCCAAAAGCAAATCAAATCTTTTCTACATAAATCTTCAAAATTCCATCAAATTTTATTAACCTAATGCATCCTAGTATATATGCATAACATTGCCAGACCCAAAAAAAGGAGGATTGGCCGCATAGAACACACACAAAAATTTCCAAGTTTTTCACATAAAAGTGGCAATCGGATTGATAGTTACAGAGGGATTCAAGGAGTTTTGACGTTTGCAATCCATTCCTGGGGACATTCTGAAGCTAACAGCATCATTCACAAGCATCAAAGCACCCAGAATCATCACTTACATCATCACAGTTTGTACCTTATTTTTTGAAATCGATTTTGATCATACATGCGTTAGAAATAGATTTTGAGTATGAATTCTTGTTTGTATGAGCATTTAGAACATACTTGAATATTTAATTTCCAGTTTTGATGCATATATGATAACCTGCCATTGTTAGGGTTTAAACGTTCATTTTAGGGTTTTCAGATACATGAGTAATTGGGCCTAATAAAGGATACCATCATGCTCAGGGGATCAAACCCAATTGATTAATGTCTTTAAATTGATATTATATTGCCTGTTGTTAATTTTGGAGATTTGCAGGTCTTTTAGTGACAGATATAGTCCGTAGGTAAAAGTGTTAGGCTAAAACGACGGACAGCTGAAGAAGATGATGGCGTGTCATGACCTGGTTGGACCATTTGGAAACAGCGTGCGTTTTTTTCTTAAATAAAATTCTGGGAATTTATTTTGATTATATTGTTTTATGTTTGTTTGTATAAACGAATGAACACTTGGCTCAGATGGTAAAGGAAGGGCGCTGGAAGGGAGAGGACTTGGGTTCGAGTCTCAGGTCCAACGTTTTATATTTTCTAACTTATTTCTTTCAGATCCAATGTGTTGCCTTCCCCTGCGTACACCATACACCATCAACTCTCCAGCCATGAGATCCCAGATGTCCAGATCCAGCGCACCAAACTTGTAGTCCCATGGTGGACCTTCTAGAGGCCACAATACTGAATCACACGCAAGGGGTTATTGGGCTTGTGGACCTGGGCCTTGCAAATCCAACATGCACCCCCCAGATTGCTAACACACTTCAGGCCCATTTTTTTTCCTTTTCATTATTTTTATTTAATTTCTTTGTTATTTTTAATTATTTCAAAAATCATTTTTCTATTTAATCATAAAAATCAGTAAAATTACAAAAAGAATAGGATTTAGGTTTTTTTATTAAAATTAATTTTGTAAATTAATTTGATGTAATTATTTTGATTTGTTTATTTAAAATAAAATCAATTAGAACCTAGGTTTAATTGCAAAATCTTTTTCTTCAAAAATATCAAAAATATTAGTTTTTTTATTCAAAATTAATTTTTTTTAATTAATGATTTTTCCAATTAATTAAAGTTTTTTTTCATGAAATTTTTTTTTTCAAATAAAAAAAAATACTTTTCTTTTAACCTATGCGCGTTTTAGGGTTTAGACGCTTCGTTACTCTTCGCGTGTTTGTTATATTTGCCGTATTATTTTCTAATTCTGCAATTGTTCCCGGTTTATAATAATTAAATTAGATTTAAATTCCTGCATCTAATTATGTAACTGCCCCAAGGCCCTGTAATAGTTAGGAACTTTATTTTTCCGCAATTTATTTTCCTGCATGATAAACTGCTTAGATGAATGGTTAATAGGATTGTATGGGAAGATAACGATTAATTGAACATAGATAACCCTAAATGCACAAGATAATATATCTGAATCAAGCACACTTGCACATGCTCACCCTTAGGGTACCTCCCACTTTGGTTGCTTTCGAACGCGGTCACAATTCTCGAAACATGATCATTTTTAGTGGCTGTCCTTGAGTCTTAGAGATCACTAGTCCCTCGATGACCCTCTCGACTGCTGTCTCGGTTAAAAAAGTGACCTTAGGTCTTTAGGACAGTTACTAAAAGTTCTTGCCCAGTTGCCTTAGTGACTGTGACGTCCCTTTCGATAGTCCCTCAAACATCCAACGACTAGGGCTACCTACTCACTAATAGTAGGATAGCTTTGCCTAAAGGAAAGGAGGAAAAGAACACATTTTTTCGAGTAGGTAGATAGTTGTTAAGTACTTGCTCAAAATAATTCATTTTTACACCACTCTTTCAAACAGATTTCAAAAATGAGCAAGTACCTAAGAGCCCGTGGAAAACCACAGATGGAAAGGGTGCTAACACCTTCCCTTTCCATAATCTACCCCCCTTACTCAGAAAATCTCGAAAAAGGTCTTTTTCTGTTCTTTTCACCCTTTCCTTTGTTGGATAAAAGAAAAGTCGGTGGCGACTCTTGCTTACCCAGACATTTGCAAACAAAAAATGCAAACCATTATTAATAATCAGTTCTGCCACCGTATCACACCTGGTATAACAATGCCTTTACTGCGCTCTCTCTACCATTGGGACAGTTGTTTCATCCAGTAGTCTATATCTAACAAAAACAAAAAATACACAAAATGAAATATATGCTCAGAGAAGCGTCGAAGCCCTAGCTCCGGTCGTCTTCTCCGGCAACCTGCAAAACTCAAAAATGCAAAAAACTCAAATTTTAAGGATCCAAGACAACACGCCCCCCTAATTTGAACCTCCTGAATCCAAATTTGGACTTTTTTTTAGCTAAACACCCTTGGATCGTGCGTTTCAAAAGGCTCAAGTTTGCACAAGTGTTGACTAGGTCAAACCATCTCCTAAACATGGATGCTTCAAATTAGGTTTTTGATCTTCATAAGGAAAATTGGACTTATAATGCCTTGAATGACTTTCATGGATCATCATAGACCTCCAAGAATATTCATGCCAAGTTTTAAGTCTTGAATCACAAATTTGCTTAGTCAATTGACCAGATGACTGAAAAATCAGTTGTATTGGGTAAAAAGTCGATTATGGTCAACTTATAGTCAAAATTCAATATTTTTAACCAATATCAACATTTTAAAGTCCTGTGCATCATTTGATCAAGTATTGATCACAATCCCTCATTAAAAGCACCCAATTTACCAAAAGGGCAAAATGGTTAAAATTAGGGTTTTGATTGTAATTGATTGATCAGTGACTCTTGACCTAATACATGATCTAATGGATTAAAGCATAATCTCAAGGATTCAAATAAAACATTTTGACCTAATTTCATGGTTCAAAACATTCCTCAAGATCAAAGGATTGATAGTTGAAATTTGATCAACTGATGAAAAGTCAACTGATGCATAAAAAGTCTAACTTTGACTTTTTGATCAAGATTTGATTTCAAATATCAAAATTCATCAAGACATTCAAAAATTTGAAGCTTGATCATCAAGAAATCAAGAAAGTCAAAAGTCAATGTGAAAAGTCAAACTTTGCAAGACTTAGAAATTTTTCTAAGTGTTTTATACATGATAATTTCATTACTTCATGCCAATTTTTCACCAAGATGCAAGATGATTCAAAGAAAACTTTCAACATGAAAGTTGTAGATCTTGATGAGATCTAAAAATTTTCTTTACTGATAAAGTACTATAAGTGCTTGGATTTTGAGTTATAAATTCATGAAGTCGTGCACTTTTTCTAAAAACACTTAGTGAAATTTTGACCTAGTTTAGGTTGATTTTTGACCTAACTTCTTGGCCAATTTTCACCAAGCTCCAAGATGATTTTGTCAAAATATTAAACATGAAGTTTGTAGAGGATGTTTCAATATTTACAAAATGTCCAAGAACTTGAAGAGATCATGCTTGAGCTAAGATTTTCAAAGAGATGAAGATGGCCTCATAAACTTGAATTATAGGTCATTTTCTTGATGAACATTTGATCCAATCTCATAGCAATGCTGCATAATATTGCTTTGTAGGATTCTAACTTGTGTTTCACTCCATAACTAATTAATTACACAATTAATAGAGCCATTTTACAAGCATTTGATCCATTATCCAAGTTTCATTTCCATTTATGGCACAAAGTTACCATTCTATTCTTGAAAAGATGCTTTAATCACAAAGTCAACTTGTCTTGAGCTTCTAACTTGTTTGTTCAGCACAAACTCAATATACAAAGTCATATAAACATGTTTAAAGTGTTTTAGCCACTCTACAAGCCTTGTACCATGCCTTGGGACAATGCTTGTCAAGCTTTCTTCAAAAACAAGTCAAGAAACCAAAATATGTGATCTTGTACTTCTGATCCCCTCAAGCTCTCAAATCTTTTCCTATAAATTGAGGCATTGTTTGTAAGCCTAGGACACGAAATTAGAAGCCTTGAAACTCCCTCAAACTCCCTCCAACCAGAAATTGCATAAAAACTCCATTTTTACCATAGTTTTGACCTTGAACTTGTATCTTCCATTTCCATCATGTGTTTTCCCTCCAAATCATTTTAAAAGCTTCCTCATATCAAATACAACTCATCCATATCCTTACTACATAACTGTAATACCATTTTCCTCACCTTCCATTTTAAAAAACAATTGCTGGCAGGTTGACTTCTCCAGAACATTTCATCCACTCTCAACTCAAGCTAAGCATTGCATTAGCTTCCTAGAGGTCCAAGGAAGCTAACCAGATCATTGCAGCATCTTGAAGCAAGCTCAAACTCAAACTCAAAACACGAATTCCATTTTCAAGGTGAGTTTTTTGACTTTTGAACTCTTCATATAGTCATCATTTAGTTTCCATTTGTGAAGATAAAATGTAAACATCATAGCCCTAAAACTAACCATGTCCTTAGAATTCATTTGTGTTGCCTAAGTAGTGAGAATTTTGAACTTGAACTTCCTAAAAAATTAGGTCAGAATTTTGTACTATTTAAAATTCGTGCTCATCTTTGATCCATTGCCTAAGCTATTTACATATTTGAAATCGTGGTGAAATTTCTAACAAGTTTGATGTTCATACTTTTGAGAATGGATGAGAAATGAATAAGTTGCAGAAGTTCTGGTTGGCGCGAGGAAGAAGATGAAGTTGATAACATGAACTTAGTTTACCTTACGTTTATTGCAACATGTTTCTATACCGGATGAAACAGACACACCAGTGGTAGGAAGCGCGCGTAAGGCATATCTCTATAAGGTAATGGGTTCGAGCCCCAGCGAGACCTTTTATTTTTCAAACATTTTTCATTTTTCTATTTTTTTTGTTTGGTAACAGGCATTGGGCCTTCCAGCACCAGGCATTTCTATTTTATTTTTTCTCTCCCTCTCTCCCACTCATAACACCCAGCCCATTTTCTTTTTTTGTTTTATTTTCTGACTTGTACGAAAAACTTTGGGCCTAATCCTTTTACTTACTAACCATCCATATTTCTTTTTAACCCCCCCCCCCTGACTTTAAATTTCAATTTTTATTTTTATTTTCTTTATTTCCTTTTAATATTATTATTTTTTAATTTAACAATACAAAAAATATTTTATTAAATACTTAAACAAAAATTATTATTTTATTTCTATTTTACTTTAATTTCTTTCAAACATAAAACCCTAAAACAAAAATATTCTTCTTTTCTTAAATTAATTAAAATAGATTTAGACTTAGGTTGTATTTTAATTTTCTCCTTTTAAATTAACCTAATTTAGGAATTTAATTAACTAACTTCTTTCCATCTAATTTAGTTAAACTAATTAACTTTAAAAATCTTTTCATACAAAAAACCATAAAGAAAAAACAATTTTCTTTTTACATTATCTTTATACTCTTGTACATTTTATTTGGCATTATCCAACATGGTTGTAATAATAATTATGTTTTAATTGCTTTCATCCCCATTTTTAATTTGTATCCCATCCCCTAAAAGTATTATAATAATGTAGAACTTTAAATTTCTGCAATTTATCGTTTTAAATATTATTGCTAGTAATTAGAGTTTGTATGGCAAGACTTAAAATCAACAAGTAGACAACTCTAATTCAAGACAAAAATGCATGAAAGTAATACACTTTGCACACTTACACCTCTAGGGTTAACCCACACTTATTGCCTTAGAATAAAACAGTCATGTCCCTCGAACGTGGGATACTTTAGTAAAGACCCTCGATTACAAGATCGTAGTCCCTCAATGACCCTTCGATGTTGCCTTCAGTAAATGATCTTTGACCCTTATGACAAATTGCTAAGGTATCCTACAAAGTTGCCTTCTATGACTGTACAATTACCCACGCATGTCCCTTCACATCCAATGATAAGGTTTTTTATGAACTAATGGTAAGACAACACTATCTAAAGGAGGAGGAAAAGAAGAAAGACTTTCTTTTGAGTAGGTAGAATGCTCGTAGTTGCTTGCTCACAAACTAAAACTATTTCCACACTCACACTTTCAAAACATCTTTACAAACATCTTTACAAACATCTCTTTAAACTATTTTCAAAACCAACACTTTGTATACATTCTCAGCGAAACGAGAATCATTACAAAGTTTTCCAAAATAAAGGCGTTTTCAAAATATTTTCAAACTTTCACCAAACACAAACACATTTACAAAGCATTTCAAAGTGAGCTAGCAACTAAGATCCCGTGGATACTACGGATGAAAATGGTGCTAACACCTTCCCTTTTCATAACCTACCACCTGAACTCAAGAAAATATCTCAAAAGGTCTTTCCTGCTCTTTTCACCCTTTCCTTTATTGGATAAAAGAAAAGTTGGTGGTGACTCTTGCTATCTGCAACAATTGAGATAAAACAAAAAACACCCAAGTCAGTTCTCCCGCCATATTACAGAACTGGCGACTCTGCTGAGGATGAAGCTTAATAGTGGGGTTACCTTAGAGACTAGATCGCCTTTAAATGCTTTCTTTGTTTGACTTGTTTGCTTTATTCTTAAAAGGGTGTTTAGGTTTTATATAGATCCTCTACCCGAATTTGGGGGCATTATTAGGTAAGTAGCAATAGATTGTGCAGACTGTACAGTATAGACCAATATGGTTGAAACAATGGTATGTTAGTGTGACACATTTGTTGGTACTGGTATCCCTTATGTTGAATCAAGGAGAATACGGGGCCGCTGTGTGGTGTCATGAAGCACTAACTGACCATAGAACCTTTAGTTTAACAACTTAGCCATTAGGAAGTACTGAGATAACGGACTTTGGTGCAAAGCTAAAGATTGGTTGATACTCGATGATACATTCATTAAGATCGGACTTTTGGGATATTTTGGCTGCAAGAAAAGATTGATTGTGCTAAAACAATGCCCGATGAAGAAAGATCAGTGATATTGAGATTCTCTAGAACCCGATTACTATCTAGGACAGGTTGAACAAACTAAACTTCAAGAGGGTACTTACCTATCAAACCCATGCAAGCCTAAACCTAAGGTCCTTGTGTGCTTTGTTTGTGATTATTTGTTCATGACATCATAAACATCATAACATCATAAGCATTCTTACTAACCATTTCAAGGACTTAGGAATTTATCTTTGTTCTATTTTGTAGGACATGGCTTCCACTCGTAGAAATACCATCCGAGTCAAATTCGTGAAAGTGCCTCCTCAACTTCAAGAGTTAGCATTAAGGGTGACTCAGGATTCTCCCTTCACCAATAAATATGATCGACTTCTCAACTTGGCTACCTCAAGCTTTCAAGAATAAATGATGCGTGTCCTTTTTCAGTTCTTTGATCATATGCATCATTGCTTCATATTCCCCGACTACCAATTGGTGCCTACATTGGAAGAATTTGCTCAACTGCTAAGGGTGCCCGTGCTCGATCAAATACAATTCACCGGTAGAGGAAACTCCAAAGCCTGAATTTATTGCCAAAGCCTTGCATTTGAATAGATCCAACATTATGGCAAATTGGGAAACAAGGAATGGAGTTAAAGGTTTTCTAGCCAAGTTTTTGTTGGAGAAGGCTCGGTTGTTTTGGGAAGATATGGATTTTCAAGCTTTTGAAGATGTCTTAGCCCTTCCAATCTATGGTTTGGTTCTATTCCCCAATCCAAACCAACTCATAGATATAAATGCTTCCAAGGTTTTTCTCTCTTGTAATCCCGTTCCTATGCTACTTGGAGATATCCTAGATTGTTTTCACACTCGCACCATGAATAAGAGAGGGACTCTTTTGTGTTGTATTTCATTGTTGTCTAGGTGGTTTATTTTTCACCTACCCCGATCAACGTTGAAGAATGAATAAGGCTTGACATGGTCTCAAAGGATGATATCGCTCTTACACTCGAATATTGTTGGTGTTCCCGATCTTTGGAGGATATTACCATCATGGACTGTTGTGGAGAGTTCCCTAATGTCCCACTCTTTAGAATTAGGGGAGTTATTACCTATAACCCTTTTCTTGCATTTCGATAATTTGGGTATGCGCGAAGAGATGGTCCCTATGATGCGCTCATCTAAGGCTTAGTGTTCGATTACAAAGGCGACGTCCAAGGCTATCGTCAAAGGTTCGTACGAGCTTGGAGAATGGTAAACAAGGTGGATAGGAAGACTTTAGGGCATAAAAATTATATCCCTCTTGAGCCTTACCTCGAGTGGGTATGAACTCGTGCTTAAAGCCTCATAATGCCTTATCCAGCCATCCTACATGTGATTATGGAACCCGTTGCTGAGGGAGACACCCCTTACACTCTTCTTCATCCTGACATGCCTACCGACTTCAAGGAATTACAAAGATTGTGGATTCAACTCAAAGGGGAACGAGACACCTTTGAAGCATAATTCTATGCAAGCGAGAAGAAGGTTTTGGAGTTCACGGGGCAACTTCATGAAGAGCGAAGTTTGAATTCCTACATTGAACCAAAGAGGATGCGCCCATGGAAAGCTTGAGTCCTTTTTATTTTAGGAGTTTATTTTGTATCATTTTGAAACCTTTTTTCCACTTCCATTGTAAGCCCGAGAGGAATTTGTAATTCTTGAATATATTAATACAATTAATGTTTGTTGTCTTCTCTTTGTCTAGCAAATTTAAATTTCTCATCTTTTTACTGTTTATTTCAGTATAAGATAGATCTCGAGAAAACTGTCAAGGACTTGCAGACTCAACACTCTCAATTCCAAGAGACTCTGTTCAACTTAGCAAAGGGGCAGCAAGAAATGATGGCTCTTCTTGTTACAAAGAAGAAGACAAAGAAGAAAGTTGTAATCAACATGGGGAAGAAGTTTAAAGGACCCGCCAGACAACTCCAAGTTGAAGAGGATTCCTCCGAAGAGGATAGAAATCAAGATAAAGATGCTAGGAGCACCCATACTGGGGGTGGAAAAAATCAAATCTTTGAAGACGAGGATTTTTCTAATGAGCAATACCCGCCGGGCGACGACAAATATAAGCAACTAGAAGATAGACTGAAAGCTGTGGAGATCCAAGTTGTGCCTGGCTTGGACTTTGAGGACTTAGGTTTGGTACCTAGGGTAGTCATTCCCTACAAATTCAAGATCCCAGTCTTTGCCAAGTATGATGGAGTTTCATGTCCAAAGCTTCATTTAAGATCTTATGTCCATAAGATCCAGCCGCACACCGCTGATAGGAAACTATGGATGCACTTTTTCCAAGAGAGTCTATCTGGGACGCAGTTGGAGTAGTTTTGCCAATTGGAAGGAACAAACATCCATACTTGGGAGGATTTGGCCGCTGCCTTTTACCGCCAATATCAATATAACGCTGATCTTGCGCCAAGTCGGATGCAATTGCAAGGCATGACCATGGGATTAAATGAGGGCTTCAAAGAATACGCCCAAAAATGGAGAGATCTGGATAACAAGGTGCATCCACATTTTACTGAAAGGGAGTTGGTAGATATGTTTATGGGAACATTGAGTGGACCATTTTTCAACTTGCTAATTAGAATTCATCATCCAGATTCACTGAATTGATCTTGACTGGTGAGAGGGTTGAAAGTGGGATTAAAAGCGGAAAGATACCCATGGCTTCCACCTAAAATGTTGTGAAAAAGACATTTATTGGTAAAAAAGAGACTAATGATGTGTATGGGTCAAGAAGTCGTGCTAAGAATGACCATCATGATTCAGTAGGGGTTGTACTGATTTCCAATCCAACTCATTGACCGCGTCAACAAAATAATCAACAAATATCGGATGTCCAAAGAAGAAAGTTTACTAAAATCAATATGCAATTGTCTCAAGCTCTGAAACACCTATTGAAAGCTGATTTGGTGGCCTTGTGAGATCCCCCTTCCAACCTTAACACTGCTTCTCCAAAATACAACCCCAACTCCAAATGTGCTTATCATTTGGATAGCCTTGGACACGATACCAATGATTGTTGGTCTCTAAAGAATAAAATCCAAGACCTAATTGATAACAAGACGATTGAATTCGACCCTCTGTCGACTCCCAATGTCATCACAGCACCCATGCCAAATCATGGTAAGGGTGTCAATGATATTGAAGATGCCTCTTTTGTTTCATTCGTCAATGACTTGACCACTCCTTTGAAGACTGTTAAAGAGAATTTGTTGAAAGTCGGGGTATTCCATGGTTTCCTTGAGGACTGTTGCTACTATGCTGTAAAAATTAATGGTTGTCAATGGCTGAAGAAAGGTGTCCAACACCTGATGGATAGCCATGAGATTCTATTTGAAAGAACTCCATCTGTGAAAAGTTTGACTGAAGTTGTATCTTGAGAAGTGGAAGACATATCCATCATTACTATCTCAAACAAACTTATTAGGATCACCTCCAAAGGTACTATTAGGATTCCTGTTGAACCAAGAATAGCTCCACTAATTATCACCACACCGGGGCCAGTCCCATATTCTTCTGATAAGGTCGTGCCCTAGAATTATGGGGAGGAAGTGTATTACCATGGTATCAAACAAGATTCATGGATTAATGAAGATGAAATTGCTGACATTACAAACATTGATGGATCAAGTAAAGTTACTAGGATGGGGAGGATCTTCTCTCCAAAGATTTCACCTCCGACAACCACAACTACACCCATTCGTATTACTGTTGTTAAACATGTTGCTGATACTCGAGGAAATAAAAAAATGAGTGAGCCTTCCAGGATGGATGCACCCACAAAAGACTTTAACATTAAGGACCCATCTACCCAGGAGATGGAGGAGATTCTAAAAATCATCAGAAAAAATGATTACAAGATAGTGGAATAGTTGGGGAAAACACCCTCGAAGATTTCCATGTTGTCTTTGTTGTTATGTTCTGAGGCACATGCTCAAGCCCTAATAAAATTCTTGAAAAATGCACATGTCCCACAAGAAACTATGGTCGACCAATTTGAAAATTGTGTAGCAAGTTTGACTCTCGATAATGGTTTAGGGTTCTCTGATGCAGATTTGACCCCAATGGGGGAAGAATCACAACAAAGCTCTTCAAATTTCCATAGAATGCAAGGGCACCACCCTGGCATATGTATTAGTGGATACTAGATCTTCTCTCAATGTTTTACTAAAAGGAGCCCTAGATAGGTTGGACTGTGAAGGTTTGGTACTAAAGCCTAGTGACATCATGGGAGAGCTTTTGACGGATCAAAGAGGATGGTCCATAGAGAGGTTGATCTCCCTATCAAAGTTAGGTCTTAAGTCTTCAAGTCGACATTCTATGTGATGGATATCCATCCTACTTATTCTTTCTTGCTTGGACGCCCATGGATACATGAGGCGGGTGCGGTGACTTCTACACTACATCAAAATTTGAAATATCCGGTCAAGGGGAAGATTGTCATTGTATGCGGAGAAGAAGAGTTTATGATTAGTCATCTAAGCTCATTCAAATATGTTGAAATGGATGGTGAGTTCATAGAAACTCTATGTCAAGCCTTTGAAGTGGTATCTCCCATGGTTGTTGTTGTCAAAGCCACTTATGATACTCCCAAAGTTGATAAAGATACACCAAGGATGGCTTCTCTCAAAGACACTCGTGTTGTTGTTGAAGATGAAGGTTGCACCATTTGGGGACAACTTCCAGATATCCCTTTGAAGTCAGACAAATTTGGGTTGGGCTTCACTTCCAAGGCTCAAAAGGAGGTTTGACGTGCTCATGTAGGGAAACCACCTCTCTGCATTAGTAACCATGAGGTCAATGCTCTTGAAGACTCTAATGCTGATTGTGAACTCGACGAATGAATCTACCCGACTACTGGTGGAGGACTCAACATCTGGCAGACCAAGGATTTCATCCCAATCTCCTTCATCCAGGAGTAATTTCCATTTCTTGTTTTCTTTACTTTGAAGAATTTGTCTGTAATTTCCATTAAAACTATGACTTTAACCATGTGCCTTGCCCGGGGCACAATGGTCCATTTGTTAAGGGTTTGTTATTTTCATATGCAATATGCTCATTTTAATGAAAAAAAATTGGACTATTTTGCATTCAAATTTTGTGCTCTCTGTGTTTTTTCCTTTACTTTATTGCATTTTTAATAACCATGTGACCATACATGCACACACATACATTTAGAGATCCACATCCATTCTGGATCTCACTGACAACGACTCTTCTACTTCCATCTATGAATTTGAAAATCCAACCTATCAAGTTGAAGAAGAAGGCGAGGAAGATTGTGAAATACCTAGGGAACTCGCCAGACTTCTGATACAAGAGGAAAAGGCCATTCAACCGCACGAAGAACTAGTTGAAGTGATCAACCTAGGTACTGAGGCAGACAAGAGGGAAGTCAAGATGGCGCCAAATTGTAAGACGGTGTTGTTGTACCCCAAAATTTTCCCTCTCACTTATCAAGAATTTTCTCACAAGATCTCATTTGGCTCAAGACTGCACTAGGGTTGATCATCTCAAGACACCTCCTTAAGCACTGATAACCAAAATTAGGGTTTGAGATTGCACAAGGATAATTGAACTTTCAATGCTTCATATGACTTTCATGGATCATTATGGACCCTCAAGATTACTCATGTCAAGTTTCAAGCTTTGGATCACACTTTTGCTCAGTCAATTGAACAATTGACCTAAAAATCAGCTGTATTGGGGGAAAAGTCAACTGTGGCCAATTTATAGTTAAACTTCATAATTTTTTATCCACGTCAACATTTTAAACGCATATGTATAATTTGATCAAGTTTGGACCATAATTCCTCAAGAAATTTGATCAAATCTTCAAAAGGGAAAAATGGTCAAAATTAGGGTTTTGACTGTGAAAGGGTAATTTCTAATTTTTGACCTAGCAAATGACCAATTGGTTTGAAGAATGATCTCAAGAGTCCAATTGCATCATTTTGACCTAATGACATGTCTCAAAACATTGCTCAAGTCCAATGGATTGACAGATGAATTTTCAGTCAACTGATCAAAAGTCAATTGTATACTGAAAAGTCAAACTTTGACTTTTTGGTCAAAATCAAATGTCAAAGATCACAATTCATCAAAGCATGTCAAAATATGAAACTTATTAATCAATAAATCAAAAATTCAAGATTTCATTTTGAAAAGTTAAAATTTCTAAACTTAGAAATTTTTCTAAGTGTTGGAAATTTCTTATTTTTTCACAACTTTGAGCAAAATTTTCACCATGATGCAAGTTGATTCATAAGAAACTTCCAACATGAAATTTGTAGATCTCCATGAAATCTATAACATTGCTTTACACAACTCTTTCCAAAAGTTCTTGGATCTCAAGTTATAATTTTAAGAACACATGGTCATGAAACAAAACACTTAGTGAAATTTTTTCCCTAATTTGGTCAGGATTTTGACCTAACTTCATGGCACTTTTTCATATGGTTCCAAGGGTAATTTTCAAAAGTGATTCAAAGAGGGGTTGTAGATCACATTAAAATCTTTCAAAAATGTCCAATAACTCCTTGAGATCATTTTTGAGTAGGGAGAATCGAAGAGAGGAAGTTAGGGTTTTCACACTTGAATTACAAGGCATTTTGTGATGAACAAGATTCAAAAATCAAACTTATGCTCCATAACCTCTACTTTTCAGGCCTCAAACTTGTTCGGAACTCCATAATTAATGGCTTGCACAACTGTTAGAGGTCTCAATTCAAGCATTCAATGCAAGGCCATGCTTTATATCCATTTTGGGAAGAAACTGCACAATGTCATTTTGATAAAGTAGCTTTTTGCATAAAACTTGTTCTTGAGCCTTGCAATTGCTTTCTTATGATCATACAAGTCCCATAACTCAAGAGAAACTTGTTTAGACACTTGAAATCACGCAGCCCATGCTTGTAATTCCTCTTGAAACTTGTTTTCCCACTTTTCTTGAAAATCAAGTAACATAGACATTAGCTTGTAACTTGTACTTCTAACTCTCCAAAGCACTCAAACCATTTTTCTTATACATACACAAGTTATTTGCCACAAATCCCACGCATGCTTAAGCCATAAAAACACCAAGAATACAGAATCACCAAAAACACCTCAAAACTTGCCATTTCTGAGTTTTTAATCCAATCTCCAAATTTGCTCGTGCGTTTTTTGGCCTTTTACTTTCAAAAGCTTCTAAACAACACACACAAACAATCTCAACACCTACAACACCACTGTAACACCTCCATCATCATCCATCATTTTCAAAAACAACACCTTGCACCTTGACTTCTCCAGAACTCCTCAGGCACTTTCAGCTCAAGCTAAGCATCACATTAGCTTCCTGGGAACTTGAGGAAGCTAATCCAATCATTGGAACTCACTAAAAGCTACTCAAACTACAAACACGATACCCTCTTGCAAGGTAAGTTTTCTGACTTTTGAACTCTTCTTGCAGGCATCATTAATGGTTTATTTGTGAATGAAAAATGTAGATATCATTACCCTAAAGCTAACCATGTCCATAGTTTTCATTTATATTGATTTAGCTTAGAGAATTTTAAGATTAAGGTTTCTGAAATTCTTAGGGTTCAGATTAGGGCCATTAAAATTCATGCTTGTCTTTGATCTATAATTTTATTGCTTTGCATTTCTGAAATCGTGAGGAAATTTGCTACAAGTTTCCTGTTTACATTTTTCATTTTTGTTGAGAATTGAATAAGATACAGAGGTTCTGGCTGGGCTTGAGGTTGAAGATGAAGTTGGCCTCAGGAACGTGTTTACCATATATATTTATGGTTTGATTTATATAAATGAATGTATAGCCACCCCAGTGGTAGAAGCGCGCGCATGTGACTATAGGGACCTGGGTTCGAGCCCCAGTGGTACCCTTTTGGATTTTTTTTATATTTTTCATATTCTGACTCTTTTTTTGGCAGCGCTGGGCCTCATCCATTGGGCCTTATATTTTGTTCTTACTGTTGACCCCCCCTTGTTGGCTATTCACACCCCTAGCCCATTTTATTTTCTTTTTCTTATTTTTATTTATTTGTTTTCTTAAATATTTTATCTAATACTAAAAAATCATAAAAAATGTAATAATATTAGATTTATATTTTGATATAGTTTATTTATTTTTTTTACACAAAAAAATATTGTATTTAATCATACTTTATTTATTTCACTAATTGATTTGTAAATTTAATTAGAAACTAGTTTTTTTTAGTTATTTTCTCTTACACAATTTAAATATATTATTTTAATATATAAAAAGACCAAAAATATTTTATAATACTATAAATTATTTTTAAGACAAAAATACCAAAAAATATTCTTCTTATAAACTTAATTTCTTTTTTTTAATCAAATAGATTAGGGTTTTATTTAAATTATTTTCCTAGTAAATTTAGGTTTTACCTTTTACTAATTTAATTAATTATTTTTCTTTTAGTTAATTAAGTTAAAACAAAACCCCCTTTTTTCCTAAAAAATCCAAATAAAAGTCCATTTTCTTTCCATTTTACATTCTTGTATATTTATTCATTTTTGTACATTATTTATCCAAATTCAATATGGTTGTAATAGATAATTAGCCTTTATTTTCTTGTAATCCCCATTTGTAATTTGTACACCCCCTCCCACAAGTATTGTAATAGCATAGTAATTTTAAATTCTGCACTTTATCGCTTTATATACAAATGCTAGTAATTAGGGTTTGTATGGAAAGACTAAAACCAATCAATTAGAAAACCCTAATCAAAGACAAAACCAAGCATGAAAAACAATACACTTGCACACAAGCACACTTAGGGTAAAATCAACTTGGTTGCCTTATAAAATGGCCATATTACGCATGTGAGGTATCTTAGCAAAAACAAGCAAAATTTAAGATCATAGTCCCTCGATGACGCTATCAAAGTTGTCTTTCAAAATGATCTTAGTCCCTAAAAGAGAATGCTAAGATACCTTGCAACATTTCTAAGCATGGTTATACGATGACCCACGCCCGTCATGTTTACATCTAAAGATAGGGACTAAAAGAGAATGCTAAGATACCTTGCAACATTTCTAAGCATGGTTATACGATGACCCACGCCCGTCCCGTTTACATCCAAAGATAGGGTTACTTACCAAATCAATGGTAAGATAACAATGTCAAAGGAAAAAGGAAATGAACATGAAAGACTTTTGAGTAGGTAGAATGTTCCTAGTTACTTACTCAATTTTAAAACAAAACATCCTTGTTAACACCAACACTTTCAAAAACATCTTTCAAACTTGAAAACATTTTCAAATGATCAAACACTTTGTATACATTCTTACGAACGAGAATCATTACAAAGTTTTCCTAAACAATGGCCTCTTTACAAAATACTTTCAAAAACCACACAAAGCACAATTTCAAACAAAAGCAAGTGATCTAACAAGTAACTAAGAGCCCATGGAAAGCCAAGGATGAAAAGGGTGCTAATACCTTCCCTTTTCATAATCTACCCCCCGAACTCAAGAAATAATCTCAAAGGTCTTTCATGTGCTTTTTCACCTTTCCTTTTGGATAAAATAAAAGTCGATGGCGACTCTTGCTAACCGCAACATTTGCAATAAAACGCAAAACACCCAAGTCAGTTCTCCCACCGTATCACAGGTGTCAAGAGAAGATTGGTCCAATGTTGCATGACTATGTTGAAGTGTTCGCTTGGTCATACAAAGACATTCCAGGACTTGATATTGGTATAGTAGTTCACCGTCTACCAATGAAGGGAGGTTGTCCTTTGGTCAAGCAAAAGGTTCGTCGCATGAGGCCAGATATGTTTGAGAAAATAAAAGTTGGGGTAATGAAGAAATTTAATGAAGGGTTCCTGGCAGTGAAGTCATATCCATAATGGGTTACATATGTGGTCCTGGTGCCTAAGAAAGATGAAAAAGTTTGTATGTGCATAGACTATAGGGATTTAAATTGGGCAAGCCCTAAGGATGATTTCCCACTACCACACATTGACGTCTTGGTTGAAAACACGACTCAACAAAAACTTTTCTCCTCCATGGATGGTTTCTTCGGTTATAATCAAATCAAATTGGCTCTCGAAGACATGGAGAAAACCACTTTTGTCACACAGTGGGGCACCTTATTTTGTAAAGTCGTGCCTTTTAGTTTGAAGAATGCAGGCGCAACCTATCAACGGGCTATGGTAGCTTTATTTCATGACATGATCCATCATGAGATAGAAGTGTACATTGATGATATGATTGCAAGGTCGCAAATGGAGGAAGAACACCTTGATCATTTACACAAGCTATTTGAAAGGTTGAAGAAATACAAGCTGAGGTTGAATCCCAATAAATGCACCTTCGGGGTGAGGTCTGGAAAACTCTTAGGGTTTGTCGTCAGTGGAAAAGGTATTGAAGTCAATCCCACAAAATTCAAAGCCATACAAGAAATGCCAGCACCATGTGCTGAGAAGAAGGTCATGGGTTTCTTGGGTCGACTCAACTATATTTCCTTATTCATATCTCACTTAACTACTACTTGTGAGCCAATCTTCAAACTATTGAAGAAAGATCGAGTAGTCAGATGGAATGATGATTTCCAAGCAGTTTTTGACAAGATTAAGGAGTACTTACAAGAACCTCCAATTCTGATGCCTCCAGTTGAAGGAAGACCTCTGATTATGTACTTGACTGTATTAGAGAATTCGATGGGATGTGTGTTGGGCCAACATGATGAGTCTAGCCGAAAAGAGCATATGATATACTACCTTAGCAAAAAGTTTATCGACTGTAAAACGAGATATTTATTGCTCGAGAAAACTTACTGCACTTTGGCATGGGCTGCTCGCCGGTTAAGACAGTATATGTTGACTCACACCACTTTATTGATTTCTAAGATGGATCCCATTAAGTATATCTTTGAGAAGCTAGCTCTCTCCGAATGAATAGCTAGTTGGAAAATGATATTGACTGAATACGATATCCAATACACTACACAAAAATCAACAAAGGGAAGTGTATTGGCGCATCATTTGGCCCATCAAGCTGTTTATGACTACCAATCCATGAACTTTGATTTCCTGGACGAGAATATCATGTTGATAACCGACTGTGAAAAGCTTGGACCGTATGAAGGACCTGAACAAGGATCCCGATGGACTATGGTTTTTGATGGAGCGTCAAATGCATTGGTTAATGGAATTGGTAATATGATCATTTCCCCCGAAGGTTTCCATATGCCTTTCACTGCCAGGCTTTTCTTTGACTGTACAAATAACATGGCTAAGTATGGGGCATGCATCTTAGGTCTAAAGGCTACTATTGACTTAAGAATCAAGTCCTTAAGCGTATACGGAGATTCAGCCCTAGTAATCAGTCAAGTTAAAGGAGAGTGGGATACCAAACATTCAAATCTGATCCCCTACAAAGAGCGTGTGCTGACCTTGATCCCATACTTCGAGGAGGTCACATTTGAACATTTCCTGTGGGAAGAAAATCAGTTGGCAGATGTGTTAGCAACTATGTCTTCTGTTGAAGGTCAATTGGGACAACGAAGCTCCCAGAATTAATATCAAAAGATTTAACGAACCAGCACATTGTTGTGAGATTGACACTGATGAGGAGAAGCCTTGGTACTATGAAGTAAAGAGATATCTTGAAACACAAGAGTATCCTGAAGGAGCTTCCATCAATGACAAGAAATTCTTGCGGAGGTTCTTAGCCAAGTTCTTCCTAAGCAATGGGATTCTATACAAGCGCAACCATGATTCTACTCTGCTATGTTGTATGGACAAGAAAGAAGCAGAAAATATCATGGAAGACATGCATGAAGGTATCTTCGGAACTCACTCTAGCAGGAACACTATGGCCAAGAAGATTCTGAGGGCTGGTTAATATTGGTCGACTATAGAAACTGATTGTCACTGTCACTCAAGGACTTGCCATAAGTGTTAAATCTATGCCGACAAGGTTCATGTTCCTCCAATTCCTTTGAATGTCATGAATGCTCCGTGGCCATTTGAAATGTAGGGCATTGACATTATTGGAGAAATCAAGCCCACTTCCTCCAATGGACATCGTTTCATCCTCATCGTCATTGACTACTTCACCAAATGGGTCGAATCTGCTTCATTTTCCTCAGTAACCAAGAATGTTGTAGTCAGATTTATCAAGCATAACCTCATATGTTGGTACGACATCCCTGAAAGGATTATCACTAACAACGGAACCAAAGTCAACAATGCCATGATTACTAAACTTTGCACGTAGATCAAAATCAAGCATCATAATTCTTCTCCATACAGACCTAAGATGAATGGCGCAGTGGAGGCCGCCAACAAAAATATAAATAAGATTGTACAAAAGATGGTGGTGACCTATAAAGACTAGCATAAGATGTTTTCGTTTTCTCTTCATGGCTACCTTACCTTGGCTCGAACGTCAACTGGGAAACCCCTTTCTCTTTAGTCTATGTCATGGAAGTTGTCATGCCTGTTAAAGTTCAGATTCCTTCTCTGACAATTATGAAAGAAGCAGACTTGGGCAAAGATGAATGGATTCAGACTAGGTTGGATCATTTGAACTTGATTGATGAAAAGAGACTGGCTTCTGTTTTTCATGGTCAAATATATCAAAAGCGTATGATCAAGGCATTTAACAAGAAGATCAATCCTCCAGTATATCAGACTGGCGACTTGGTAATAAAGCGCATCATTTTACGATAAAGTGATCCCCAGGGAAAATGGACTCCCACTTACTAAGGGCCATTTGTTGTCAAGAAAGTGTTCTTTGGCAGTGCTATGATGTTAACCATTATGGCTGGTGAAGATTTCCCACATCCTGTAAACGTGGACATAGTCAAAAAATACTACGCATAAAGAACGACCCGCTAAGTTGACATACCTAGGCAAAAATAAGGGCATCCCGGCGAATCAAAAAGGTCCGGGAAAAAATTAGGGATATATATAAAAGATTGTACACCCGATAAGTCGAAAACCTGAAAGGGTGGCTTGGGAAAAAATGGGTATCCTGGTGGACTGAAAACCTGAAAGGGTGGTCCACGCAAAAGTTAAGGATTAAAGTGTATAATTATGTCCCGTTGAATCACTATAGCCAGCTTTATTACCAAAGTCAAAGTTCAAAAGGTACAATATCAATTCAATCAACTTCTTTCGATGACAAGAGATGATGTTCGAAGACATAGGGGCGATAGCATAGTCGGAATCCAATAGGATCACTTCCACATGGCTATACAATTTTTTGTTTTCACTTTGTATTCTTTTCATTTTTTTCGACGACTTCCTCTTACTAGGATTTTGTCTCCCTGTACAAAAACGCATGTTTTTAGGCAAATCACTAATACAAATATACTTTGAAGTGAAAACTTTTTGTTTTTTATGTTTTCAGTGCAAAAACGTCCAATGATAAAAATTGAATGAACATATGCATATGAACATGATTAACTGTAAACAAACATACGCATAACAACGGTAATAAGCATTTGGGATATTCCCACAGAATCACTTCAATAAGATTATCCCCATCGAGTGAATTCATAAATTCTCCACAGTTTTCCATCCAGAGTTCCAATCAGCATATTTCCTGAAATTCTCTTCCCCAACCGACTTTTCAGAAACCAGAAAAGAAACCTTGCAAGAGTCATTCCCCGAAAGAGTTTATTTCCTCGACATGGTTTATTTCCCTAATAGACAAAATATCCCCAGCTTAAGTTTACTTCTTGGACTACTATAAATCAACGGACAAAACCCCTTTTCCTCAGCGGAGTTGATACTATCCCCGAAAAGTTGTTGTGAAGCTTGGAATTCGACCTGATACCTGTTAACTTTATCCTTCCTAGACAAATTATAAGTTTAATCATCTATTTTATCCCTAATCAGGGTGTATAAGAATAAAATTCCCTAGTAGAGTAATGGTCAACTAAAGCTCATGAATTCTACTCCCCAAGCAGAAGACAACATTCCTTGCAGAATTTCCTCAAACAACAAACAGGAAGTCCCAGCAGAAGCACTCTAAACAATTTTGAAGATACACATACTCTTCGTCTCAAGAAGTAGTCCTGTAACTCTCCAGCAATAGTCAGGTATTTATTTTTTCATACAAATAAACACTTCAATAACATTTCATATTCATGTGTCGTGACATATGCATATGAAACATATAGCATAATCTCATTTATTTTTTAGAACATCATTAAGGAATGGATTTCACACATCATGGCATTCCATACAACTAATTATTTACCTTCTCAGGAAAGATTAGTCACCAGATGAATACCACCGGAAATAAACATTTCATCTGCTGGTTCAGTTTAAATTGACTAATGATTTATCCTGATTCCGTTCCAGTAGACACTTTCTCTGGTTCAGTTAAATCGCTCCTAAGATTTATGCTCATTTGTTATCAAGTTAAAGTTTATTCAAGACCTCTGTTGTTTCAGTTTAAATCGACCAATGATTTATCCTGATTCCATTCCGGTAGACACTTTCTTTGGTTCAGTTAAATCGCTCCTAAGATTTATGCTGATTCATTATCCAGTTAAAGTTTATTCAAGACCTCTACTAGTTCAGTTTAAATCGACCAGTGATTTATCCTGATTTCGTTCCGGTAGACACTTTCTCTGGTTCTATTAAATCGCTCCTAAGATTTATGCTGATTCGTTATCTAGTTAAAGTTTATTCAAGACCTCTGTTGGTTCAGTTTAAATCGAGCAATGATTTATCCTGATTCTGTTCTGGTAGACACTTTCTCTGGTTCAGTTAAACCGCTCATAAGATTTATGGTGATTCGTTATCCAGTTAAAGTTTATTCAAGACCTCTACTGATTCAGTTTAAATCGACCAATGATTTATCCTGATTCCGTTTCGATAGGAACTTTCTCTAGTTCAGTTAAATCGCTCCTAATATTTATGCTGATTCGTTATCCAGTTAAAGTTTATTCAAGACCTTTGTTGGTTCAGTTTAAATCGACCAATGATTTATCCTGATTTCGTTATGGTAGACACTTTCTTTGGCTCAATTAAGTCGCTCCTAAGATTTATGCTGATTCGTTATCCAGTTAAATTTTATTCAAGACCTATGTCGGTTCAGTTTAAATCGACCAATGATTTATCCTGATTTCGTTCCGGTAGACACTTTCTCTGGTTCTATTAAATCGCTTCTAAGATTTATGCTGATTCGTTATCCAGTTCAAGTTTATTCAAGACCTTTGTTGGTTCAGTTTAAATCGACCAATGATTTATCCTGATTCCGTTCCGGTAGACACTTTATCCGGTTCAGTTAAATCGCTCCTTAGATTTATGCTGATTCGTTATCTAGTTAAAGTTTATTCAAGAACTCTATTGGTTCAGTTTAAATCGACCAATGATTTATCTTAATTCCTTTATGGTAGACACTTTCCCTGGTTCAGTTAAATCGCTCCTAAGATTTATATTGATTCGTTATCCAGTTAAAGTTTATTTAAGACCTCTGCTGGTTCAGTTTAAATCGACCAATGATTTATCCTGATTTCATTCTGGTAGACACTTACTTTGGTTTAGTTAAATCTCTCCTAAGATTTATGTTGATTCGTTATCCAGTTAAAGTTTATTCAAGACCTCTATTGGTTCAGTTTAAATTGACCAATGATTTATCATGATTCCGTTCCAGTAGACACTTTCTCTGGTTCAGTTAAATTGCTCCTAAGATTTATGCTGATTTACTATCCAGTTAAATATTACTCAAGATCTCTTCTTGGTTCAGTTTGAATCGACCAAAGATTTATTCTGATAATTCTTCTAATCTCTATCAACGGTAACCTTGTATCGCATCTTTAAGCCCATTTATGACAATGCTTCATCACCTCCCCAAATGGAATCCTTAAGCCCATTTCCAATACAATCAACCAACAGATTACATCATGCATCAACAAGTGTTGATTTCTGGGCACTCTAGTGTTCAATCATCTTCCACCTTCAAGTCACGAATGGTGGACACGCCAATCTAAATCTTCGGGTTTAAGAAGATTGAACAGGGGAAGCTATTGTACCCCAAAATTTTCCATCTCTTTTCTCAAGACATTCCTCACAATGATCTCCAATGGCTCAAGTTTGCACAAGTGTTGACTAGGTCAAACCATCTCCTAAACACTGATGCCTCAAATTAGGGTTTTGATCTTCATAAGGAAAATTGGACATCTAATGCCTCAAATGAATTTCATGGATCATCATGGACCACCAAGAATATTCATGCCAAGTTTCAAGTCTTGAATCACAAATGTGCTCAGTCAATTGACCAGATGATTGAAAAATTAGTTGTATTGGGTAAAAAGTCCATTATGGTCAACCTACAGTTAAACTTCAATATTTCTTTACCAATATCAACATTTTAAAGTCCTATGCATCATTTTATCAAGTATTGATCACAATTCCTCAAGAAAAGCACTCAATTTACCAAAAGGGCAAAATGGTCAAAATTAGGGTTTTGATTGTAATTGACTGATGAGTGACTCTTGACATAATACATGATCTAATGGCTTGAAACATAATCTCAAGATATCAAATACAAAATTTTGACCTAATTTCATAGTTCAAAACATTCCTCAAGATCAATGGATTGATAGTTGAAATTTGATCAACTGATGAAAAGTCAACTGATGCATAAAATGTCAAACTTTAACTTTTTGATCAAGATTTGATTTCAAAGATCACAATTCATCAAGAAATTAAAAAATATTAAGATTTATCATCAATAAATCAAGAAAGTCAAAAGTCAATGTGAAAAGTCAAACTTTTCAAGACTTAGAAATTTTTCTAAGTGTTTTATACATGATAATTTCATTACTTCATGCCAATATTTCACCAAGATACAAGATGATTCAAAGAAAACTTTCAACTTAAGTTATGCACTTTTTCTAAAAACACTTGGTGAAAATTTGACCTAGTTTAGGCAAATTTTTTACCTAACTTCTTGGGCAATTTTCACCAAGCTCCAAGATAATTTTGTCAAAATGGTAAACATGAAGGTTGTAAAGTATGTTTTAAGCTTTCCAAAATGTCAGAAAACTTGAAGAGATCATGCTTGAGCTAAGAGTTTCGAAGAGATGAATATGGCCTCATAAACTTGAATTATAGGTCATTTTCTTGATGAACATTTGATCCAATCTCATAGCCATGCTGCTTAATATTGATTTGCAGGCTTCTAACTTGTGTTTTACTCCATAATTAATTAATTACACAACTAATAGAGCTATTGTCCAAGCATTTGAGCCATTATCCAAGTTGCATTTCCATTTATGGCACAAAGTTACCATTCCATTCTTGAAAAGTTGCTTTAATCACAAAGTCAGCTTGTCTTGAGCTTATAACTTATTTATTCAGCACACACTCAACGTAAAATGGCAGATAAACCTGTTTAAAGTTTTCTAGCCACTCTACAAGCCTTGTACCATGCCTTGGTACAATGCTTGTCAAGCTTTCTTCAAAAACAAGTCAAGAAACCAAAACATGTGATCTTATACTTTTGATCACTTTAAGCTCTCAAATCTTTTCCTATAAATTTAGGCATTGTTTGCAAGCCTAGGACATGAAATTAGAAGCCTTGAAACTCCCTCAAACTCCCTCCAACCAGAAATTGCATAAAAACTCCATTTTTACCATAGTTGTGACCTTGAAATTGTATCTTCCATTTCCATCGTGCGTTTTCCCTCAAAATCATTTTCAAAGCTTCCTCATATCAAACAAAACGCATTCCTATCCTCCCTACATAACTCTAACACCATTTTCCTCATCTTCCATTTTCAATAATAGTTGCTGGCAGGTTGACTTCTCCATAACATTTCAGCCACTCTCAACTCAAGCTAAGCATTACATTATCTTCCTAGAGGTCCAGGGAAGCTAACCAGATCATTGCAGCATCTTTAAGCAAGATCAAACTCAAAACAAAATTCCATTTTCAAGGTGAGTTTTATAACTTTTGAACTCTTCATATAGGCATCATTTGGTTTCCATTTATGAAGATAAAATGTAGACATCATAGCCCTGAAACTAACCATGTCCTTAGAATCCATTTATGTTTCCTAAGTAGTGAGAATTTTGAACTTGAACTTCCTGAAAAATTAGGTCAGAATTTGGTGCTATTTAAAATTCATGATCATCTTTGATCCATTGCCTAAGTTATTTACATATTTGAAATCGTGGTGAAATTTCTAACAAGTTAGATGTTTATACTTTTGAGAATGGATGAGAAATGAATAAGTTGTAGAAGTTCTGGCTGGCGCGAAGAAGAAGATGAAGTTGATAACATGAACTTAGTTTATCTTAAGTTTATTCCAACATGTTTCTATACCAGTTAAAACAGCGACCCGAGTGGCAGGAAGCACACGCGTAAGGCATATCTCTATAAGGTCCTGGGTTTGAGCCCCAGCGAGACCTTTTGTTTTTCAAACATTTTTCATGTTTCTGTTTTTTTTGTTTGGTAACGCGCATTGGGCCTTCCAGCACTAGGCCTTTCCATTTTATTTCTTCTCACCCCCTCTCCCACTCATAACACCCAACCCATTTTCTTTTTTTATTTTATTTTTTTACTTGTACTAAAAAATTTGGGCCTAATCCTTTTTATTTACAAACCTTTCATATTTCTTTTTAACCCCCCCTGACTTTAAATTTCAATTTTTAATTTAATTTTCTTTATTTCCTTTTAATATTATTATTTTTTAATTTAATAATACAAAAAATATTTTGTTAAATACTTAAATTAATTAAAATAGATTTAGACTTAGGTTTTATTTTAATTTACTCCTTTTATATTAATCTAGAATTTAGGAATTTAATTAACTAACTTCTTTCCATCTAATTTAGTTAAACTAATTAGCTTTAAAAGTCTTTTCATACAAAAAACCATAAAGAAAAAACAATTTCTTTTTACATTATCTTTATACTCTTGTACATTTTATTTGACATTATTCAATATGGTTGTAATGATAATTTGATTTTAATAGCTTTCATCCCCATTTGTAATCTGTATCCCCTTCCCCTAAAAGTATTGTAATAACGTAGAACTTTAAATTTATGCAATTTATCGCTTTCAATATTATTGCTAGTAATTAGGGTTTGTATGGCAAGACTTAAAATCAACAAGTAGACAACCCTAATTCAAGACAAAAATGCATGAAAACAATACACTTTGCATACTTGCACCTCTAGGGTTAACCCACACTTGTTGCCTTAGAATAAAACAGTCATATCCCTCAAACATGGGATACTTTAGAAAATACCCTCGACTACAATATCATAGTCCCTCAATGACCATTCGATGTTGCCTTTGGTAAACAATCTTAGACCCTTACGACAAATTGCTAAGGTATCCTACAAAGTTGCCTTATATGACTGTACGACGACCAACGCTTGTTCCTTCACATCCATTGATAAGGTTTATTACAAACTAATGGTAAGACAACACTATCTAAAGGAGGAGGAAAGAATAAAGACTTCATTTTGAGTAGGTAGAATGCTCGTACTTGCTTGCTCACAAACTAAAACTATTTCCACACTCACGCTTTTAAAACATCTTTACAAACATCTCTTTGAACTATTTTTCAAAACCAACATTTTGTATACATTCTCGCCAAAACAAGAATCATTAAAAAGTTTTCCAAAACAAAGGCCTTTTAAAAATATTTTCAAACTTTCACCAAACACAAACACATTTACAAAGCATTTCAAAGTGAGCTAGCAACTAAGAGCCTGTATATAACTACGGATGAAAAATGTGCTAACACAATCCCTTTTTATAACCTACCCACCGAACTCAAGAAAATATCTCAAAAGGTCTTTCTTGTTCTTTTCACCCTTTCCTTTATTGGATAAAATAAAATTCGGTGGCGACTCTTGTTATCTGCAAAAATTGCGATAAAACACAAAACACCAAGTCTGTTCTCCCACTGTATTACATATGGTACCTAGCGAAATAGCGTGCATGGGACTAACATATTAATCTAGACATGTTCATAAAAAGATCATTAACCTATTAGAATCATTAATATTTTTCAAAATAAAACCAAATTACAGATATCAATTTTCAGAAAAATGCAAAAAATGGTTATCTGTGGTTACAGAGTTTTACAGGCTTAGGATCGTGGTAACTGATCTAAACTTACTCTCTGATGTTCCAGGAAGGGAATAGGCTTGAGGTTTTAGAATCATAGGGTATGTAATGCTAGTTTTGAAACTTAGGGTTCTTGAAAAAAATTTAGAGTTTTAGCAAGCTCTTGAGGCAGAGATATTGTGTGCTTTGCTCTTGACTTGTTGTGCTTAAATAAAGGGAGGAAGTGAGGGTGAATAAGTATGGAAGGAATAAATGCATTCATGGCTTATGTTACAAGAATAAAACAAATTAAAATACTTCCAAATATGGGATATTTCTTTCCTTTTTCATCTCACACGGTTTTGGCATGTTATGCTGAGTTGTTTTAGGCCTTAAGAAACCAATCATGCGCGTGGCCCAATGTTTTTGTACCTTATTTAATTTATTTTGTATTTATTTGAATAAAAATTAAAATAAATATAAATAAAATAATAAGAAAATATAAGACAAGTTATGATTGAGCTTAGGAGTCTTTTATAAGGTCATGAACATAAATAGGTCCACTAGTCTAAAATTTAGAATTGCTCAATTGAGGTTTCATGCATTTCTCAAAAACTTTGCAATTTTCAATGGTCATAACTCTATTAATTTTCACATTCTGAAGGTGGTCTTGGACTTTTTGGAAATCTCAAGATGTCCTCTTCAATTTCTCTTTTGATCATTTTTGCATTTGGAGATTTTATCTTGATGCAAGTTGCCTTGGAAAATGTGTCTTTTTGTTGACTTTTGAAAATAACCTGTAACGTATTAGCTCATATCTTTCAAATGAAGAACTTTTTGGACTTGAGCATATATAAAAAGTTATAGAGAATTTAATTTCCTTCAAAATGGGCTTTGGTTGGGGAAACTTTTATGTGAAAGTTATGCTTGGTCAAAGTTCAGTTGCCTTCTCCTCAGGAAACCCTAATTTGGCAACTTTTGACTTTTGATTATTTGAAGGCTTTCCTTGAGGAATCATGATCAACCCTTGATAAAATGATGAATATCACTTATAAATGTTGATGATGACCAAAAATATTGAAGTTTGACTATATGTTGATCACAGTTGACTTTTTACTCAATATAGTTGATTTTCAATCATCTGAGCCATTGATTGAGCAAACTTGTGATGCAAGGCTTGAAACTTGACATGAGCATTTTTGAAGACCTATGGAGAACCATGGAAACCACTTGAGACTTTTTAAAATCCATATTCCATGAGAAACTCAAAACCCTAGTTGTAGACTCATTGCTTTAGGAGGAGGTTTGACTAGTCAATCCTTGAGATTCTTGAGCATTTTGAGAACCCTTAAAAGAATGTCTTGGAGAAAATGGGAGGGAAAATTTTAGGGTATAATTGTTTCCCCTATTCAATATTCTTAAATCTGAGGAGTTATATTGGCATGTCTTCCATTCGTGACTTGAGAGTGGAAGATGATTGAACACTTAAGCGCCAAGAAACTTGCACTCGTCGGTGCATAAAGTAACACTGTTGGTTGATTATACTGGGAATGGGCTTAAAGATTCCATTTGGAGAGGTGACAGAGAATCATCGAAGATGGGTTTATAGATGCCATCCAAAGTACCTGTTGATAGAAATTAGACTAAGTCTACGCTCGACTTTGTCTTAGAAAATGTATTTGGAGTGAGTCTACACCCGACTTGGTCCAAAAGGATAATCAGAATAAATCTAAACTCAATTTAATTTGAGTTAGAAGATATCTACGCTCGACTTCAATTGGAAGAATTATCAGAATAAATCTACGCTCAATTTAATTTGAGCCAAAATATGTCTATGCCCGACTTCAACTGGAAAAAGTATCAGAATAAATCTATGCTCGATTTAATCTGAGTCAGAAGATGTCTACGCCCCTCTTCAACTGGAAGAAGTATCATAATAAATCTATGCTCGACTTAATTTGAGCCAGAAGATATCTACGCCTGAATTCAACTCGAAGAAGTATCAGAATAAATATACACTTGATTTAATTTGAGCTAGAATATGTCTATGCCCGACTTCAACTAGAAAAAGTATCAGAATAAATCTACGCTCGATTTAATCTGATCCAAAAGATGTCTACGCCAGTCTTCAACTGGAAGAAGTATCAGAATAAATCTACGCTCGATTTAATCTGAGCCAGAATATGTCTACTCCCGTCTTCAACTAGAAGAAGTGTCAGAATAAGTCTACGCTCAATTTAATCTGAGCCAGAAGATATCTACGCCCGACTTCAAACTGAAAGAATTATAATAAATCTATGCTCGATTTAATTTAAGCTAGAAGATGTCTACGCCCGTCTTCAACTGGAAGAAGTATCAGAATAAATATATGCTTGATTTAATCTGAGCCAGAAGATATCTACGCCTGACTTCAACTGGAAGAAGTATCAGAATAAATCTATGCTCGATTTAATCTAAGCCAGAAGATATCTACCCCTGAATTAAATTGGAAGAAGTATCTGAATAAATCTATGCTCGATTTAATCGGAGCCAGAAGATGTCTACACCTGTCTTCAATGGGAAGAAGTATCAGAACAAATCCACGCTCGATTTAATTTGAGCCAGAAGATGTCTACGCCCGACTTCAACTAGAAAATATGCTGGAAAGAGTCCACGCCCGACTTTTCTGAAGGAGTATCAGTATAAATCTATGCTCGATTTAATCTGAGCCAGAAGATGTATATGCCTGATTTCAACTGGAAGAAGTATCATAATAAATATACGCTCGATTTAATCTGAGCTAGAAGATGTCTACGCCTGACTTCAACTAGAAAATATGCTTCTTTGAGAATGAACCTCTGAGGTAATTACTTAAGTAGCCATTTGTCAGATGTAGCCTTTGAGAAGACTGTCTGGTCATATAAGTAGTTGATGATGTTTGTCTGTTGATTGATCTTTCCTGAAAAGGTAAAGAGTTAGCTGTATGCAATGTCGTGATGTATGAAATGTATTGCGTTCTCAAAATAAATGAGATTGTGCTATATGTGTCTTGTATGAATATGCTATGTTGTTCATAAATGATGTGTGATGTGAAATGTTGTTTAAGTGTATTTGCAAAGCCGTGCAACATCTTTGTCTGGGAAAATAAATCCATGATTATTGTTAGAGATGAAGAGTATGTGTATCTTCGATCTTGATGGGTATTCCTGCTTTTTTCTTGAGGAAACTCTTTTGGGGAATGTTGATTCTAAATCTTCCATCTCCTTATCTTTCAACACCACTAAATTCACCTATAATCCTTTCTGACACTCCCTCTCCAAATAACTACTCAAAATATCCCCTTAGAACAATCATTGATTTAGAAGCTTGGGACAATCTCGTCACAAGCTCTCAGAAAATTGTCGTTCCCAAATCAAAACCAAAAATATCCAAAGCAGATGGTGGTAAATCTTTGCTGATCTTTGATACAGAAATACAGGAATAGGTTAACTCTGTAAAGCTAGCTTGAATGGAGAATCCCAATCTAGGTTCTTCTAATTCTCACTGGAACCAGTTTAGAAAATGGTTTAACTCTGAATCTCTTAAGCTAAAGGAGCTTAGCTATGAAGCAGCTCAACATAACTTCTGTGATTGCCTGAATATTTTTAAGGATCAAGTTCTGAGACACTGGGAAAAGAAACCCCTCCTTCTGCTAGGTAACCCCCTTGGGAAGCCCCTCAGACATCATAGTTTAATGAACCGTCTCCTGAACCTCTTCCTCTGGTCATGTTTCAAGGCAAAGGCAAGGAAGTCGAAGAATCTCCTACGCCAGAATCAGCTGCAGTAAGTTCTGAAAAAGTGGTCTCTTCTGCTGAAACATTCATCTACTACGAAAAATTAAACAAAATCTGATATTCTGATAAAGTAAAGTTCTTGAAAGAAAAAAAGAAGTATCAATAGTAACATTCATCTGCTAATATAATTCAAAGAAGGAATGTTCTGAAGTGTTACATTTTATTCATTGAAAATAAAAATTAATTGATGAATCAAGACAAGAATCTCTATGTTTGGAAAGAACATTAACTACTATTTATCAACCTTCCAAAAGCATTTTCTCGTGTCTCTCATGCATCGCCTATATAAAGAAGACATGAAGGAGAAAACTAACACAACATCACTGCCCATTGAAAAAGAGAAATCTATTTACCTTTTTATCTTGTGCTTTTCAATAGTGTAATACATCACTGTAGTGATATTGTTTTATCTAGAAAACTTCTTTGTACACACTTTCAATTATATTATTGTGTAATACCTTGAGAAAGATGAGTTGTGGTTTAATCTCAAGAAGACTTTGACAGTTGACATTGTATATGTGTAATCAAGTTTGATTAGTGGGTTAAGACCTCATTTGAGAGAGGCGAAATCACCTTGGTGGATGGACTGGAGTAGTTTGAGTTCAAACGAACCAGGATAACCAACGTGTCTATTGCTTTAATTTATAAAAAAAACAATTCAAACCCCCCTTTCTTGTGTTTTTCCATTCTTCAATCACTATTATTGACCGTTGTGGGGAATTCCCTAATGTTCCACTCATTGGCATAAGGGGAGGTATTACTTACAACCCTTTTCTAGCTATACGTCAATTTGGTTATGCTCGAAGAGACAATCCTCATGATATGTTAATCCAGGGTATTGTATTCGATTACGAGAACAATCCTCAAGGTTACCGTCAAAATCTTATACGTGCTTGGGGAATGGTGAATAAGATTGATAGCGAGACTTTGGGACACAAAAACTCCATTACTTTGGAGCCCTACCTCAGATTGGCGCGATCTCGTGCTCAAAATATTATAATTCCATATCTTGATGTCCTACCAATAATTGTGGAGCATGTTGTTGGAGGAGATATTCCTCATACCATTTTTTATCCGGATATGCCTACTGACCTTGAAGAGCTACAGAAGTCTTAGATTCAATTGAAAAAAGAAAGGGACACCTTTGAGGCTCAGTTATATGCTAGTGAGAAGAAAGTCTTGGAGTTGACAAAATGACTTCACGAAGAGCAGATCCTTAATGCATATGTCAACATAAAAAGGAAGCTTCCATGGGAGACTTGAGTCTTAGGTCTTAGGAGTTCATAATTTGTTTCCTTGTAACCCTTTTCGTTTTCATTGTAAACCTAAGAGAAAATTATAATTTGAACTTACTAATAAGAGTCTTTGTTTTTGTTCCCTTTTGATTAACAAGTTTAAATCTCACGAGGTCCTTGAAAACATTGCGTATGCATCTACATGCCATACATATCATTGCATAACAGGTTTCCAAGATAGGTTTCTCATCTTCTTTCTGTTTATTTCAGCAAAAATGGCTCTCGAACAGACAATCAAAGATCTCCAGGCTCAGAATGCTCAGTTCCAACAGATGTTCCTAAGCTTAGCCAAGGGGCAAGAAGAAATGAACTGGAAGATATGTTCCTAACTCTTTAGAATAAATCTACACTCAATTTAATTTGAGCCAGAATATGTCTACATTTGTCTTCAACTAAAAGAAGTATCAGAATAAATCTACACTTGATTTAATCTGAGCTAAAAGATTTCTACGCCCGTATTCAACTGGAAGAAGTATCAGAATAAATCTACGCTCGATTTAATCTGATCCAGAAGATATCTATGCCCGAATTCAAATTGGAAGAATTATCAGAATAAATCTACGCTCAATTCAATATGAGACAGAAGATGTCTACACTCGTCTTCAACTGGAAGAAGTATCAGAATAAATCTATGCTTGATTTAATCTGAGCCAGAAGATATCTACGCCTGACTTCAACTGGAAGAAGTATTAGAATAAATCTATGCTCGATTTAATCTAAGATAGAAGATTTCTACGCCCGTGTTCAACTGGAAGAAGTATCAGAATAAATCTATGCTCGATTTAATCTTAGCCAGAAGATGTCTACACCCGACTTCAACTAGAAAATATGCTGGAAAGAGTCTACGCCCGACTTTTACAAAGGAGTATCGGAATAAATATACCCTCGATTCAATCTGAGCCAAAAGATGTCTATGCCTAATTTCAACTGGAATAAGTATTAGAATAAGTCTATGCTCAATTTAATTTGAGCCAGAAGATGTCTATGCCCGACTTCAACTAGAAAATATGATTCTTTGAGAATGACCCTCTGAGGTAATTGCTTAAGTAGCCATTTGTCAGATGTTGCCTTTGAGAAGGTTGTTTGGTCATATAAGTAGTTGATGATGTTTGTCTGTTGATTGATCTTTCCTGAAAAGGTTAAGAGTTAGTTGTATGCAATGTCATGATGTATGAAATGTATTGTGTAATGATGTTCTCAAAATAAATGAGACTGTGCTATATGTGTCTTATATGCATATGCTATGTTGTTCGTAAATGATGTATGAATGTGAAATGTTGTTGAAGTGTATTTGTAAACCCGTGCAACATCTTTTTCTGGGAAAATAAATCCCTGACTATTGTTGGGGATGAAGAGTACGTGTATCTTCGATCTTTATGGGTATTTCTGCTTTCTTCTTGAGGAAATCCTGCTGGGGAATGTTGATTCCTGTTTGGGGAGAAGAGTCCAAGAACATTGGTTGCCCATTGCTCTACTGGGGATTTTAGTTCTTAGATACCCTAACTGGGGATAAAAGAGATGGATAAACTTTCAAGGTGTTGTTTGATTGAGTTTCTGATATGGATACTGACTTGTCTGAAGAGAATAAGTTTGAACGATATCTGATCCAATTTCAGATTCAGTATCAACTCTCTGGGGGATAGCAACCCGGACTATCATTTGCTAGTGGTGGGAATCTTGCCGATAATTTGTGGTAGAAACAAACTCAAGTTGGGGAGACTATAATCTGTTGGGGAAATAAACCTGATTGGGGAAATAAACCATGTTGGGGAAATAAACCCTGTTGGGGAAATAAACCCTAAAACTGTTGGAGAAACACTTTGCTGAGGAATACTCCTGCTGAGGAAATAAGTTATGCTGGAGAAAAGAAATCTGCAGGGGATTTTACAGTTCTGGAGAAATAAACTCAGCTATGGAAGATAATTTCCTTAAAGTGTACTTGATTGGGACTCCGTAAGTTAACGACATTGTCGGGAAAAAGATCATATTCCCTTATCTGCCAGAGTGCTATGTTGGTGAGATTGTTAAGACTACTCTGTAGGGATAATCCAGTAAGGATCTCTCTGTGAGGATTTGTGGCGACCTGAACATCATCCCAACTCCTAGAGTCTTGAGTAACTGCTTATTCATGTTTTCATGCATATGTTCATTCAATTTTAGTCGTTGGACGTTTTTGCAAACAAAACTGAAAAAGTAAAAAAAATTGAATTTTAAAATTTGTATTTCTATTGATAGTTTACCCATAAACAGGTGATTTTGTACAAAGAGATAGAAACCCCAGTAAGAGGAAATTGTCATGAAATAAGAAGAGTACAAAGTTAAAACAAAACATATAGCTATGTGGAAATAATCTCGTCGGGTTCCAACTCTGCTATTGCCCATATGTCTTCAAGCATCTCATCCCTCGCTGTCAGAAGAAAGCGATTGAATTGATTTGTATCGTTTGAACTTGACATTGGTAATAAATCTTGTTGTAAGTGATCAAACGAGACATAGTCGTATGCTTAAATCCCTAACTTTTACCTGGACCGCCCTTCGGGTTTTCAGACCACCAGGATACCCTTTCTTGCCCAAGCTGCCTATTTAGGTTTTTGACTTGCCGGTTGTATAATTATATATATATATATATATATATATATATATATATATATATATATATATATATATATATATATATATATATATATATATATATATATATATATCCCTAAATTTTTCCTGAACCCTTTTGGTTCACCTGGATGCCCTTATTTTTTCCTAGGCCAGTCAACCTAGCGGGTCATTTTCATGCGTAGTATCTTTTGACTATGTCTGCATTCACAAGGTGCGGAAAATATTCGACATCCATGGTGGTTAGTATCATGGCAACACCTGAAAATATCTTCTTGACTACAAATGGCCCTTCATAGGTGGGAGTCCATTTTCCCCTGGGATCACCTTGTGGTAGAATGATGCGCTTTATTACCAATTCACTGGCCTGATATGCCCGATGCTTGATTTTCTTGTTGAATGCCTTGATCATACGCTTCTGATACATCTGGCCGTGACAGGCAGCCGCGAGCCTCTTCTCGTCAATCAGACTCATCTGGTCTAGCCTTGTCTGAATCCACTCATCTTCATTTAAGTATGCATATTTCATAATTCTCAGAGAAGGAATCTGAACATGACTTCCATACCATAAACCAGAGAGAATGGGGTTTCCCTAGTTGATGTTCATGCTTAAGTGTGATAGCCATGAAGAGAAAATTGTAACATCTTATTCTAGTCTTTGTAGGTTATAACCATCTTCTGTATAATCTTCTTTATGTTCTTGTTGGCGGCTTCCACTGTCCCATTCATCTTCGGTCGATATGGAGAAGAGTTGTGATGCTCGATCCTGAAATGCATGCAGAGTTTAATGATCATAGTGTTGTTGAGATTAGTACCATTGTCTGTGATAATCCTTTCGGGGATACCATAACGACAAATCGGGTTATGTTTGATGAACCGGGCAACCACATTCTTGGTAATAGAGGCGAACGAGGCTGCTTCAACCCACTTTGTAAAGTAATCAATGGCGACGAGGATGAAGTGATGTATGTTAGAGTAAGTGGGTTTAATCTCTCCAATCATATCAATGCCCCACATTGTGAATGGCCAAGGAGCAGTCAAAACATTCAGAGGATTCGGAGGAACATGAACTTTATCAGCATAGATCTGGCACTTATGATAAGTCCCTGAGTGATGGTGACAGTCGGTTTCCATAGTCGACTAATAGTAACCCGCTTTTAGAATCTTTTTAGCCATAGTATGCCCACTGGAGTGAGTACCAAAGGTACCTTCGTGCATATCTTGCATAATTTCCTCTGCTTCCTTCTTATCCATACAACAAAGCAGAGTCTAATCATGATTGCGCTTGTATAAAATTCCATTTCTCAAGAAGAACTTAGTCGAGAACCTCCGTAGGAATTTCTTGTCATTGATTGATGCCCCTTCAGGGTATTCTTGAGCCTCAAGATACCTCTTCACTTCATGAAACCAAGGCTTCTCTTCTACTTCGTCAGTGTCAATTTCAAAGCAATATGTTGGTTTGTCTAATCTGTCATTGGTAATTCTGATAGCCTCATTGTTCCATATGACCTTGAACATGGATGACATGGTAGCCAATGCGTCCGCCAGCTGATTCTCTTCTGCTGGGATATGCTCAAAAGTAATCTCTTCAAAATACGGAATCAAGGTTAGCACATGTTCTCGGTAAGGGATAAGATTCGGATACTTCGTATCCAATTCTCCTTTGACCTGACTGACTACCAAAGTTGAGTCCCCATATATATCTAAGAACTTGATTCTCAGGTCAATAACAACTTTAATACCCATGATACACGCTTCATATTCAGCCATATTATTGGTGCAGACAAAGCAAAGTCTGGCAGTGAAAAACGTATGACATCCCTGAGGAGAGATGATTACAACAATGATTCTATTGCCAAGTGAATTGGAAGCTCCATCAAAAACCATAGTCCATCAGGATCCTGGCTCATGTCCTTCATACGCTCCAGGTTCTTCATAATCTGTAACTAGCATAATGTTCTCATCCGAGAATTCTAAATTCATTTACTGATAGTCGTCTACAGCTTGATATGCCAAATGATCTGCTAGTACACTTCCTTTGATTGCTTTTTGAGTGGTGTACTGAATATCGTATTCTGTTAAGAACATTTTCCATTGGGCTATTCTTCCGGAGAGATCTGGCTTCTCGAATATGTACTTGATGGGATCTATTTTAGAAATCAACAAAGTAGTATGGGTCAACATATATTGTCTTAGTCAGCGAGTAGCCCATGCCAAAATGCGGCAAGTTTTCTTGAGTAGTGAATATCTTGTTTCACAGTCGGTAAACTTGTTTCTAAGGTATTATATTGCATGCTATTTTCGACCAGACTCGTCATGCTGGCCCAACACACACCCTATTGAGTTCTCTACCGTTAAGTACATGATTAGAGGTCTTCCTTCAACTGGTGGCATCAGAATCAGAGGTTCTTGTAGGTACTCCTTAATTTTATCAAAGGATATTTGACAGTGGTCGTTCCACTTTACTACTTGATCTTTCTTCGGCATCTTGAAGATTGGCTCACAAGTAGCAATCAAATGAGAAATGAAACAGGCAACGTAATTCAGTCGTCCTAAGAAACCTCTGACTTCCTTCTCGGTACGGGGAGTCGAAATTTCTTGAATAGCTTTAACTTTTGTAGGATCAACTTCAATACTTTTATCGCTGGCGACAAAACCCAAAAGTTTACCGGATCTCACCCCAAAAGTGCACTTGTTCGGATTTAACCTTAACTTGTACTTCTTCTATCTTTTAAATGATTTATGCAGATGATCGAGATGCTCTTCTTCAGTCTATGACCTTGCTATCATGTCATTGACGTAGACCTCCATCTCGTGGTGAATCATGTCATGAAATAAGGCTACCATGGTATGTTGATAAGTTGCCCCGGCGTTCTTCAACCCAAAAGGCATAACTTTGTAACAGAAAGTGTCCTACTGTGTGATAAAGGTAGTTTTATCCATGTCTTCAGGTGCCATCTTGATCTGATTATAACCCGAGAAACCATCCATGAAGGAGAATACCATGTGCTAAGCGGTGTTGTCGACCAAAACATCAATATGTGGCAGTGGGAAGTCATCTTTGGGGCTCACCATGTTCAGATCCCTGTAGTCTACACACATACGTACCTTTCCATCTTTCTTTGGTACTGGAACAACATTAGCAACCCATTAAGGATATGGTCGCAGATAAGAAACTTGCATTGAATTGTTTCATAACCTCAGCCTTGATCTTTTATTACATTTTAGGACGCATGCGAAGAACCTTCTCCTTTATCGGAGTACAACCCTCTTTCGTTGGCAGACGGTGAACTAAAATATTATTATCAAGTCCTAGCATGTCTTTGTGCCACCAGGAAAAGATCTCAATATAGTCATGCAACATCTAAATTAATCTGTTCTTGACACTGCTCTCTAATTTGGCACCTATCTTGACTTCTTTTTTGTTTGTCTCGGTACCCAAGTTCACCACTTCAACTGGCTCTTCATGTGGTTGGATAGTATTTTTTTTCTTGTATTAAGAGTCTGGAAATTTCTCCAGGTATTTCACAATCTTCCTCACCTTCGTCTTCGGCTTGGTAGATCGGATTTTCAGAGTCATAAGCGGCAATAGCAGAATCGTTATCAACGAGATCCAGAGTGGATGAGGATCTGCAATATAGTGTGTGGGTGTGTGTAAGAACACATAGCTATTTTGAAAATGCAATAAGTAAAATAAAAATAGGGAGCACAAAATTTGAATGCAAAACGTCCAATGTTTTTATTAAATGAACAATGTTTATGAATTATCAACCCTTAACAAATGAACCATTGTGCCCCAGGTAAGACACAAGGTTTAAAGTCATTGTTTATTACATAACCAAAATCTTTTAAAGAATATAAGATTGAAAAGTAGCTATTACTCTGGCTAAAGGATATAGGGATAATGTCTTTCACCTTCCAATTGTCGAGTCAGTTGCCAACGGTGGGGAATATCCAATTGTCGAAGTCACAATCATTGCCAGTATCTTCTATAACATTGACTTCGTTGTTGCTGATATAGAATGGAGGTTTTCCCGCACGAGCGCGACGAACATCCCTTTGACCTTCTACAGGAAAGCCCAAACCAAACTTGCCAGATTTATAGGGGATATCATGAAGCTGATCCCAAATAGTATAACCACCTTCTTCTATAGTAGCATTGGAATCCTTCAAGGAATCCATCTTGTGCGGAATCTTGGTGGTCTTTGGAATGGTAGAAACATCTTTAATAGCAGCGAGGGAAATAACTTCAAAAGTCTGACAGGGAGTTTTGATGAATTCCCCGTCCATCTCCATGTAACGGAATGAATTCAGGTGGATGACCATGTACTCCTCTTCTCTGTAGACAGTAACAACCTTTCCTTTTACAAAATACTTTAATTTTTGGTGCAAGGTGGAGGCGACAACACCTGCCCCATGGATCCAAGGGCGTCCTAATAAACAAGAATAAGCTGGTCGGATATCCATTACATAGAAGGTGGACTCAAATATCTATGAATCCACTTTGATTGGGAGGTCCACTTCTCCATGCACCATTCTTTTTTATTCGTCGAAGGCTCAAACTATAATATTACTGAGCTTCAGCACAAGCCCTTCACAATCTAGTCTGTCAAGAGCACCTTTTGGCAGAACATTCATAGAAGAGCCAATATCAATTAACACATGATCCAACATAATGACCTTGCATTCAATGGAGACATACAGGGCCTTATTATGATCTCTCCCCTCTGGAGTCAAGTCAGCATCGGAGAAGCCTAATCCATTATCAGTTGTTAAGCTAGCCACGTAACTTCCAAATTGATCAGCCAAAATTTCTTGCGGCACGTGAGCAGTCTTCAGGAATTTTCCTAAAGTCTTTGCATGGGCTTCAGAACAAATTAGTAAAGATAACACGGAAATTTTGGACGGGGTCTTTCCCAGCCGTTCAATTATTTTATAGTCGCTCTTATGAATGATCTTCAAAACCTCTTCCAACTCTTGTCCAGAGGTGTCCTCGCTGTGGTTTCTTAAGGTGCCTCTGTATGGGCAGGCTCTACCATTGGCTCTTTACCTCGAGCCTCGGTAGTTGACTTGGTAACTGTGACTTGAACAGGTGTAGCAACATTTTTCTGAGAGATTTATGGGGAGAAAATCCTTCTGCTTCTAGTAATTTTGTTGGTTTCTGCAATATTGTCAATATTGGGATCAGCCTCTTCAGTATCTTCATCAGACAACTCTTATTTGACGCCATGGTAGTAGACGTCCAATCCATAGTTCTATGGAATAGCCTTATCCGAGGATTATGGGATGGGTCCAATCCATAGTTAGTCTTTATGCAATGTCATGACGTATGTAATGCATTACGTAATGATGTTCTAAAAATAAATGAGAATGTGTTATATGCATTTCGTATGCATACGCTATGATAATTCGTAAATGATGTATGAGATGTAAGATGTCGCTTACAGTGACGATAGCTTCGTGTAACATATTTGGCCAGGGAAAATAAATCCCTGACTGTCGCTGGGGATGAAGAGTATGAATCTTCAATCTTGTTTAGAATGTCTTCGCTGGAGATTCCCGTTTTCTGTTTTGGAGGATACTCCGTTGGGGGATTCCTGCTTAATGTTTTGGAGGATACTCCGCTAGGAATATTTGACTTCTGCTTGAGAATAAAATAGTTCAGGAACAATGTTCATTCCTCGCTCTACTGGGGAATTTAATTCTTATATACCCTGACTGGGGATAAAAGAGATAACCTTTTGACGTGCTGTTCGGACGGGTTTCTGATTTGGATGTTGACTCGTCTGGAGAGAATAAGGTTGAATGATACCTGGTCCAATTTCTGATTCAGTAGCAACTCCTCGGGATAGCAACCATAACTTCCCTTTGCCGGTAATTTGTGGTATTTAGAGAAATAGACTCAAACTGGGGAGACTGTAATCTGTTGGGGAAATAAACCCTAAACCTGCTGGAGAAACACTTTGCTGAGGAAATGGGCGCTTCTGGAGGAAAGAAATTTGCAAGGGGTTCTACAGTTTTAGAGGAATAAGCTCAGCTAGGGAAGAGAATTTCCATAAATTGTACTAATGATGTAATCTCTGATGGAGATTCGGACTCTGTAGGTTGGCGATATTGTCGGGGAAAAGATTATATTCCTTTATCCTCTAGGGTGATCTACTGGTGAGTATGATCACGTTAACAGCTGGAAGATGTCCCAATTTCTATCTTGATGGCATATTAGACTTGTGGGGAATGTATCTCTATTGAAGATGAGCTTGTGCAGATAGCTCTATAGAGATAATTTCGTGGAAACTGCTTTGTGGGGATTTATGGATGACTTGAACTTCCTCTCGACTCCTAGAGTTCTTGGTAAACGCTGATCAGAGTGATAAGCCTTCCACTGATAGACAAGTGATGACATGACGGGACATAGTCGTACGCTTTAATCCCTGACTTTTGCATGGACTTTCTTTTTAGATTTTCAGCCCATTGGGATACCCTTTTTTGCCCAAGCCGCCTTTTCAAGTTTTTGACTTGTCGGGTGTACAAATTTTTTTATATATATCCCTAATTTTTTCCTGAACCTTTTTGGTTCGCTGGTATTTCCTTATTTCTGCTTAGGCCTGTCAACCTAGCGGGTCTCTTTCATGCGTAGTATTTTTCGACTATGTCTGTGTTCACAGGGTGTGGAGAATTTTCACTGTAAGTGTTGTAGCATGCCAGAGAATGTTTTCTTGATCGCACGTGGCACTTTGCTGGAACTCATGTTCAATGCCCCAAGTGATTCAGATGAAGGTCTATCCCTGGCTATTCGGCACTTTTGAGAGATTCCTTGAATCTTGACTCGACTGCCCCCAGATCAGTTAGACACCGTGTCATGCCCCTTGATTATGAAAGGCATGTTACTGGAAATGTCTTTCCATCTGAGGTGATTCTGTTCATTGAGAGGATTTACGTTCATTGAATATCTGTCGTGCAAATTTCTCTGCTGTCGAACAATTAGTCATATGCAAACAATGGCATTTAAAAATGCAAAGCTTATGTCTGTCTTGAAGTTTTGAAAATGCATTTTTATTAAAAACATAATTTTCCAAGAATATGAATTCAACTCAGGATTTATAGTAAGCCTTACAGGAGTCAGGATACCTTTTGTAACAGTATGCTTTCGAACTAACCCGTGCTTCAGCTAGGACTTTTAAGGGTTGTAGCGTGGCCTGGTTCACGGTTTAAGAAACAAAGGATAAAGGCTCGAAATTTATTTGTACCCACCCGTTCTCCGTGATTTTCTTCAGTCCTATAATCAGTTAATTGCATTTAGATTTCAATTGAGTCTGGAATATTTGCCCTGATATTCTGGTGATGGTTTAGATACTGAAAGTTTATTTGAGAAGGAAGACATCATTTTTTTGTAATATTTTTTGTTGTTGAGGATTCGTAGCGACCTCTTTTTTGATTTTATTATCCCTATTTTTTGCCTGAATTGTTTTGAGATCACAGTTAGCGGGATGCCCCAGTTTGTCATAAGTCTCCTTCATAGGTTTTGACTTAGCGGGTTTTTCTTTTGAGAGATGATGACTGTCTGTTTTAGTGATTATAGGGAACCATCACTGTCTTTTGATTTAGAAGATCATCTTCAATACTATTCATCGTGTATGAAGGTAGAGCTTGAAACTGGATGCGCATTTGAATTAACTGAGAAACTACCCTGCCCCAGGTTATGATTAAAGGTTTCAATTTGTGTGAAAAAGAAAACTCTTACTTCTTAGGCTCAACGAGGTTGACTAAGGATTATCTTCCTTATAACTCCATTATTTAGGATTTGAAAGAACGCTTGTACATCGTCAGTAAGGCCTATTCCAAAGAATACTGTAGAGATTATGGTATTATTTTCGTCATCCTCCCTCTAAAGTCTTACAGCTTTCAATCTAGAGTTGAATATCACAAAAAGGAAGTAAAAGCATAGTTTAAATATAGTCAAAACGAATGGATTACTTCAAGCCAAACATATGCAATGCATTAATGAAATAACAAAGTTTGACATAAAATAAGTGTTCGAACAATAAAAAGAAATTACAATTTGAAAATTCAAATGAAATAGACGCTCTCAATCTTGGGCATGATTTGGCATGGGAGAAGTGATCACATTGGAGGTCAGGAGGGTTGAACTAAACCTCCTTAGCATCAATCAAATCTTGTATTTTAATTTTCAAAGCCAAGAAGCTATTTGTGTCATGTACGAGACTATTTGAATGATAGGCGCATCTCACATTAGGACTTTACCGAAGAGAGGAGGTGTTGGGATTCTGAGGAGTACCCTTCAATGTTAGCAGATATGCCTTCAACAGGTGTTGCAGTTCCTGGGAAAATGGCATGTTTATCTTAGTAAATTGTCTCCTAGGTGCATCTGGCCTACGCTGATTGCCTTGTTGTTGATGTTGCATTGGTACGGGATTGGAGATTAGCCCAGCTCCCACAGGTTGGTTGAAGTCACTTCTAACATGACCCTTCTAGCCATAAACGGCATTGGTTTCCTTCTTATCACTTAATTTCTTCTTCACAACACTTGAAGACACGGCCACTGGAATCTTTCCACTCTTGATACCACCTTCTACATGTTCCCCAGTTAGAATCATCTCAGTAAAACCAGATGAGGAGCTTCCAATTAGATGGTTAAAGAATGGACCTGTCGGAGTACCCATGAACATATCAACTAGCTCCCTATCAGACAGAGGAGGTTGAACTCTTCCAGCTAAATCCCTCCACTTTTAGGCATACTCTTTAAAACCCTTGTTCGAGCCCATAGTCATATTTTGTAATTGCACATGAGTCGGTGTAAGGTCACCATTGTACTGATATTTCTTGTAAAAAGCAGTAGCCAGGTCTTCCCAAGTACGAATGTTGGTTCCTTCTATCTGATATAATCATTCAAGTTGTGTACCGGACAAACTTTCTTGAAAGAAGTGGACCCATTACTTCATGTCAGCGGTATGGGGTTGGATCTTTCGAACATACGATCTCATATGAAGCTTCGGACAGGACACACCATCATATTTATCAAAACTGGGGACCTTGAACTTATGAGGGATTACTACCCCTGGAATAAGACCCAACTCTTCAAAATCCAGTCCAGGAACTTTCTAGATTTCCATGGCCTTAAGACGATGCTCCCACTGTTTGTATCTTTCATCCGCAGGAGGGCACTGTTCATTGGAATAGTCTTCATCTTCAGGAATCTCCCCAGAACCTTGGTTGCTTCCACCTTTAGCCATGACACTTCTATCATCTTTCTCATGGTTGTTGTCTTCATCAAAGGAGGTATCCGCAGTTGGAACCGATTTAGTAGAACCTTTGAATATTCTCCCTATATTGAGGATAGCAATTGGGTTCCGAGTCTTCTTTTTCTTGGCGATGAGCGCCATCATGTCTTTCTGTCCCTGTGCTAAGCTCGGGAGAGTCTCCTGGAATTGGGCGTTTAGTGCTTGGAGTTCCTTATCAGTCGGTTCTAGATCTATTTTACTGAAATAAATAGTAAGAAGATAAGAAAACTTGTATGGGAAAACATGTGATGTAACGATGCATGATATGTAAATGTAATGTTTTCAAGGATCCCGCAGGGTAAACAAAGAAAATGTTAGGAATTGTTGTAGCTTTTACTCAAGAACTTTTTGTCTTTGAACGTCCTTCTGTGAGAATCAAGCTCACCATGTCAAGTGGGTCCTAGCTTCTGACTCGAGAAAATCTTCTTCGATCTTAACTGCATTTGGCTAGAGGAAAATAAATCCTCTTGCCCCTTGCTAGATGTATGGTTCATGTTACTTCAACGACATTCAGTTAGAGGAAAATAAATCCTCCTGCCCCTTGCTAGACGTCTAGTTCATGGTAAGCCTGCATCACAGACCCTTGAGGTCCTTGAAATGGTTAATGAAAATTCTATGGCATGATGCCATGATGTGTATGCTATGCACCAAGAAAAAGTGTAAGGTGGTGAAAACAAGTAAGTCTTGCAAGAAGTCTAAATTATTTGATAACGAATACAAACAAGTCCTGCAAGGAATTCACGTCATTAGATGATGAATACAAACAAGCCCTGCAAGGAGTTCAAATTATTACATAATGCATGCAAGCAAATCACACAAGTAGCCTTAGGTTCAGGCTTGCATGGAGTTTTTAGGTAAGTACCCTCTTGAGTTTTATTTGGCTCAACGTGTCCTAAGAAAATTAACCGGGTTCTAGGAGCCTCAATATCACTGATCTTTCCCCCAGACATTGTTTCAGCACAAGCATCTGATTTGCGACCAAAATATCACGAGATTCTTATCTCAATAAGTGTAGCATCAAGTATCAACCAACCTCTGTGTGCATCAAAGCCGACCATCTCACTACTTTCTAATGGCTAAGTTATGTCAACTAAGGTTCTACGGTCAGTTAGTGCTTTATGACACCACGCGGCAGCCCAACATTCTCCTTGACTTAACTCAAGGGACACCAGCACCAACCAACGTGTCACACTAACGTAGCCATCGCTTCAACCGTATCAGCATACGCCATACAGTTTTCACGATCTATTTCTACTTACCTAAAATGACCCAGATCGGGTATAGGATCTATACAATAAATAAACCCAAGCATATCCCGAAATATAAAGCATACAAGGCAAACAAGTAAAGCAATAAAGGTGATCTATATCTTAAGGTAACCCCACTTTTAGTTTTCCCCAGCAGAGTCACCAGTTCTATAATACGATGGGAGAACTAACTTTTGGTTTTGCGTTTACTTGCAAATGTTGCGGATAGCAAGAGTCGCCATCGACTTTTCTTTTATCCAATAAAGGAAATGGTGAAAATAACAGGAAAGACCTTTGAGAATTTTCTAAGTAAGGGGGGTAGGTTAAGAAAATGGCAGGTGTTAGAACCTTTTTAATCTGTAGTTATCTATGGGCTCTTAATCGCTAGCTCACTTTTGAAAATGCTTTGTGAATGTGTAAGTTTGAAAATATTTTTAAAATTCCTATGTTCGACAACTTTGTAATGATTCTCGTATCAGTTGAGAACCCATACAAAGTGTTTGTTTTGAAAATATTTCATAAAAGTGTTTGTGTGAAAAAGAATGTTTTTCTGAGAAAGGGATTAAAATCTATCTACCTACTCAAAAGTCTTTCTCATTATTTTTGTCTTCCTTTAGATAGTGTTATCCTACCATTAGTTAGTAGGAAGTCCTATCGTTGGATGTTTGAGGGACTGGCACGGGTCATCGTACAATCATAAAGGAAACATATAGGGATACCTTTAGCAATTCAAAGGGACTATCATCATGTATTTATAGACAACATTGAGGGACAAGATCATTTACCAAAGGTAGCTTTGAAGGGTCATCGAGGGACTATGATATTTATGATGATTTTTAACCGAGGGTCTTTTCTAATAGTATCCCTATGTTCGAGGGAGATGATTGTTTTATCTGAAGGCAACAAGTGGGGTTACCTTAGAGGTGCGTGTGTGAGTTGTGTTTTGATTCAGTTATTTTATCTTGTATTTAAGGTTTTCTAGAGTTTGATTTTAAATCTTGCCATACATGCCTAGTTACTATACAATTATATATATACAGACATACATACATACATACATACATAGGTGCAGAAAATAAAAGTTCGGGAAAATAAACCTAGGCTATTACATCCCATGAGCAGTTTCATAATAAGGAAAAATGCGGGAAAATAAACTAAGCTATTACAAAATCAATTGTGCGACCTATACATTTGTTTTCTAGAAATTAAATAGCAAAGAGAAAAGAAATTAGAAGAAGGTATTTAAAACCTAAAGAAAATTTCTAAGTGTTAGGAAAATATTTTTTGATGTTTTTATTTATGAAAAATAATTAAAGTGATAATAATAATTAACTCTAATTCTAAGTAATTTACAAATTAATTGTGAAATAAAAACAAACTTAATTTAATTAAAACAATTTTTTGTTGGTGAAAAATTAAATTAATTAAAAAAACCTAAATCTAGTTTTTAATGATTTTTTCTGATTTTTTATGGTCTTTTGATTTTAATTAAAAAAAAGTAATTAAATTAATTAAGCAAAAGCAAAAATAATAAAAACAAGAAAATTGAAAAGTTGGAAACGAATTTGATGGTGGGGTTCTTTTCTCATGAATGTGCCTCTAAAGAGATATCTGAAGCAAACGTATTTCCATGTCTTAAAATGGCATATAGAGATTCACGCATCAAAGCTTGCATGTGATACGTCAAACTCGTCCTAAATCATATTAGATGGAGTTTGAAGCACGAGTTCCAGGCACCAAATCTTCTACTTCTTAAGTTGGATGTGTTCCTGAGGACTTCAGGATGAGGTTTGGACACTTCATTTAGCTTGAGAGTGGCTGGATCGTGTGATACGAATTTGCACTTTTCTTGAGAATTTTGAGAGATTTTTGAAGTGGTTCTTGAGGCAAATTTTTGTGTGTGTTTTTCACTTAAGTATTACATGTATTTATAGAGGAATGAAATGGAACAAGATTAAGACAAGAATCTTGTACCATCATGTCATAATTCATTTCCAAAAAACACATTGAAATCTTCTAAAATTGTTTAAAAAAACATTCCAAACTTGAAGATTCTTGTTCCCAACATGTTTTCATGGTTTTATCATGTTTTTCATGTGTTCCTGGGCCTCCATGTGATTGAAATCAAAAGTCCATGCGCCTTGGCCCAATGATTTTATATTTTATTTGATTTACTTGCATTTAAATGAATAAAAATTCAAAAAAAAAGAATAAAAATCATTAAAAAAATATATGAATGTATTTAGAGGTCTTCTAACACATTGTTAACATGTTTGAACATCAAAAGTTAGGCCCACTAGTTTAAAATTTCAAATTTGCTCACTTTGTATTTCATGCATTTTCTCAAATTTCCCAACTTGGACTAGTCCTAACTCTCTCAATTTTAATCTTTTGAAGGTTATCTTTGACTTTTTTGAAAGCTCAATGTGTCCTCTACCATTTATCTTTTGATCATTTTTGCATTTGGATACTTTTTCTTGATGTAAGTTGCCTTGATAAAAAGTGTCTTTTTGTTGACTTTTAAAATGAACTATAATGTATGGGCTCATATCTTTCAAATGAAGCATTTTTTGGACTTGAGCATAAATACAAAGTTATAGAGAGTTGAATTTCCTTCAAAATGGGCTTTTGTTAGGGAAAAGTTGAGGAAACATGTGAAAGTTATGCTTGGTTAAAGTTCAGTTGACTTCTCCTAAGGAAGCCCTAATTTGGCAACTTTGGACTTTTGATGACTTAAGGGATTCTCTTGAGGAATCGTGATCAACCCTTGATCAAATTATGAATATCACTTCAAAATATTGATTTTGATCAAAAATCTTGAAGTTTGATTGTATGTTGACCATATTTGACTTTTTATCTAATACAGTTGATTTTCAATCATCTGAGCAATTGACTGAGCAAACTTTTGATTCAAGGCTTGAAACTTGACATGAGCATTGTTGAATAACTATGGTGAACCATGGAAACCACTTGAGACCCTTGAAACCCATTCTTCCTTGTGCAAGATTAAACCCTAATTATGGACTCATTACCTAGGAGGAGAATTTGTCTGACCAACTCTTAAGCATCCTTGAGCAAATGAGGACCTCATGAGAAAGTCTTGAAGAAAAATGGGAGGGCAAATTTTTGCGTACAACAATGTTTTGTTTAGAAAATATTTTTATAGTGTAAAAAAATAATTAATCCTAATTCTAATTAGTTTACAAATAAAATCAAAATGTGATTAAATTAAATCAAATTTTATTTATCAAAAATTAAATTAATTAATCAAAACCTAAAACTAATTTTTAGTGATTTTTGTGATTTTTTTTATTAAATAAAATTAATTAAAAAGAAAATAATTAATTAAACCAAAAAAAGAAATGGTCCTGTTGTAGAAAATTGGGGGGGTGCAAGGATATGAAATCACTAGGCCCAACGATGAGCCCGGATTGTTTGCACTGGATGTAAAATCAAGCTTCTCAAATGAACTTTTGTTTTAATGAAGACAAACCATGATTGACAAAGAAGGAAAAGATTTATGATCAAGCTCAAAGGCATCTATGGACAAAATCTTCAGTTCAAAGCTCTTAACAACTTTCAAGGTATAATGATATTATTTACTTTGATCTTAAGATATAAATGCTCAATGGTGAATCAAAAATGTTTTATAAATCATTACTCAAGTTTTTCAAAGTTAAAATTCATTTTTTACTTGAGTGCAATCGATTTACATATTAGTGCAATCGATTGCATGCTTCATTTTTTCAGATCTTTTACTTTTGTTTCTCAATGCAATCGATTTACATTGCTTGTGCAATTGATTGCATTCTTAAAATTTTCAAAAAAATTTCTTCTGTTTCTCAGTGCAATCGATTTACATTGCTTGTGCAATCGATTGCACTCACTTATTTTTTGCTACTGACTTTACATGCAATCGATTCACATTGCTTGTGAAATGATTGCACACTTAAAACTTTTGAAAATATAGCTTTTGAAACCCCGTGCAATCGATTTACACAAAGGGTACAATCGATTGCATGCTGCACGATTTTGTAAAACAGCGGCTTTTCACATGCCTGTTCATAATACCTTTTCATTGAAACCTTTCACTCAATCTTGGCATTTGTTCATGATTCACTTTCAGAACTTTATGTTGTTTCAAAATGGTGTTATGAACATATAAATATTCATTTTCAAAATGGTTTTCAACACCTCTTCCAAATATATTTTCTGAAATTTCAAAATACAAACTCAAGCTTTTCTTCACTTTCATACATAAGTTTTCTGCACACTTTCATACATTGTTAAATAGAAAACTTTGAGCAATTATATCTTGAGTCATTGTACAATAATATTATTGGAAGAGAAGATCATTCATTGTTAAATCACTCTAAGTGATCAATACTACTCAACTCACTCAAAATCAAATATTGATAGTTACTTACTTATTTTTCCAGGATTGTTGGAAATAAGTTTAAGTGTTTTTTAAATCTTGTCTTTCCAGGATTGTTAGATACAAGTGTAGTCACTTTGAGAGGATTGTTCTCATTATTGACATAGTGAAAATCCAAGAGTATTGTTCTTGGTCCAAGAGGATTGTTCTTGGCTTTTTGGTAGTTCTTGTTTAAGTTTGCCACAATAAGGAAATCTCGTTCATGTTGAAAGGGGACTGGAGTACTCTCGGACTGTGAGGGGAACCAGGATATATCGCCTGTGTCTCTTTATTTTTCTGCACTTTACTCTTTCCTAAACTCACCATTAACCATAAAAATAATATCCATCATCACCAAAACCAGAATTTTTTAAAGTGCCTAATTCACCCCCCCCCCCCTCCCTTTTAGGCGCACTTCGTACTTACACTAGATCTTGTGAGGATGGCCCTTGAAGGATCATGATGGGGAGCGTACATCTGAGGCACTGGATCTAAATCCATTGAGATCTAATGGTCAGGATATGATATACACGGTGCGCACGTGGACCTGTGAGAAATAAACATAAAAAAATGAAAATACCAGGGGCAGAGATCGAACTCGTACCCTGGTATAACAATGTCTTTACTGCGCTCGCTCTACCGTTGAGAGGGTGCAAGGTCATTTTATTCAACAGGTTTATTAATTAATCTGCACATATGATTTATGATTGCTTTTAGAAACTGACACATATATCAAGTGATCATGCAGATTTATTTTCAATTATTATTTTACTCAAAAGGTTTTTTATTATTACAATTTTCCAAGAAAAATAAAAGACACAATTTTGAGAATCAAATACAACTTTTATTTATGATTTTAATGATCAAAGCAAACAGATAAGCCCATACAATATTAACTTTCATCTTGGGTAAAATGAAAGATTTTTGCAAAGATAAACAAAAACAAATTACTTTGAGACATGGATGAAAGAGGGAATATCATAAGTGACCCAGTTATGGATTCTGACTCTAGGCGTCACAAAAATTTGGCACTTCCTAATCTTCTTCATCCTCCTCAATAGCATTAACTCCATAAACAGTTGGATGGAGGTAACCTCCACTGTGGAAAACATCAAGATAGATGCTCATAGTAGACTTTGGCTTCAAACCCTCTCTTTTGCCATTCTTTGCAGAGAATCCTAAACCAACCCTGTTTTTGTTCATTGGAGGATAAACGACATGTCCCCATACCTTACTCGGACCATTCACACAACCTTCTAGGCATCTTTGAGTAAAGCCATATAATTCTCATACCCTCTTACGCTATCAATAGATAGAGCCTGGAAATGCATCCCAACAGAAGCTTTATTTTCCTCTACAACATTGAAAGATGATAGATGAGATATCAGCAATGCTTGCTCTCCATTTATAATAACCACTTTTCCTTCACGCACGAATTTCACCTTTTGGTGCAGAGTGGAGGTAACGGCCCCTGCTTCATGTATCCATGGTCTTCCCAGTAGACAACTGTATGCGGGTACAATATCCATGACTTGGAAAGTGATTTGGAACAGATGCGGACCTATGTGAATAGGCAGATTGACCTCCCCAATAACCAACTTCCTTGACCCATCAAAAGCTTTGACAATAATACCACTTGGGAGCGTAGGGGGGCCTTGATATTTCAACTTCATCAGATTACTCCTCGGTATCACATTTAAGGCGGATCCATTTTCAATCATCACATTTGATAATGAATCGCTTTTACAGTTCATGGATATGTGGAGAGCCAAATTGTGATTCCTCCCCTCGTCAGGTAATTCATCATCACAAAAGCTTAGGCTATTACATGATGTAATATTACCTACCAAACTGCTAAATTGGTCTAATGGCATGTCATACTCCATGAAGGCCTGGTCCAACACACTTATCAAAGATTCTCTATGGGCAACAGAATTCATCAATAATGCTAAGATAGATATCTTTGAAGGAGTCTGCAATAACTGATCCACAATTTGGTAGTCGCTCATTTTGATTATCTTCAAAATATCATCTATGTCCTTCTCCAGAGTAGTACCACTAGATTCCCCTACAACCTTGTTATCTTTAATACTTTCCACAGCCTTCTTACCAGTATTGTCATTTCCTCTAACAACCGGTGCAAATACACGACCACTGCGGGTCACTCTACTAGTCTCAACAATATTTCCAACACTGGACAAAGGTTGGATGGGAACTTCCACACCATCCTCTAAAATTGTAGCATTATACTTGTACAGTACAGCTTTGTCTGATTTATAACGAACGGGCCCTGGAAAGCAAATCACCACAGGGGCAACAACTGGCTTACTACAGTATTTAATTTCAACAGGGGAAGAGTCACTAAAACACGGCACAATCACATTCACACCTTCTTCAGAAAACTTTGACATCAAAGAATCATCGTCAAAGAATGTACCCTCATCTGAGGAAAAGAATTCATCCGTGGAAGCATACTCATCATCTGATTCTTCCTCAGCCAAACAAACCTCAATTTCATTAACCTCGTGGTAATCATCTCTTTGGCCTGAAACCTTGATAGTTCCATTATCCAATAACATATGAATACCTTTTCTTACAATTGAAAATCCTCGGGAATCCCTGCAGCAAACCCAGCAAGATCCATAGTGGTGTTCTACCTAACCAGCCATGTGACAGAAAGTAGCATGCAATTGTACGAGATCATCATTCATATGTTCCACATAAACGATCCTGAATTCTCCGGGACATCCAAAGACCATATTCACTTCCTCCTCATACTTTGCCCTAGGCATGATTATATGGATGAGGCCCTCATCCATCATCTCCTGTAAATCATCCTTTATCTTATCACAACCTTGTATATTAGTACTACAGATACCACAACCAGCATGGTCATGAGTATAATAACTAGACTCGCAAAGGTCTGCATGCATATTTACCAAGTATCCTCTAACCAATTTAATATCATAAATGCAGAAATCCCCTGGACAACCAGAAACCATGTTAGCAGCATTCGCTCCTCCATGCTTTGGGAGAGGATTATCTTTTACATTAGGACTGGTATCTTTGAAGGAAAAAAGGCCAGATCTAACCATTTTCTGTAGCTCGGACTTCAGAGGATAACAATTTTATACATTATGCCCTGGTGCACCCTGATGGAAAGCCCACGTCTGATCTGCCTTGTAGTACCATGGTAAAGGGGATGGTATAGTAGGAGGTGGCCTAGTCTGGACCAACTTTTTCTAGATCAATGTTGGGAGTTTCTATGCATAACTCGTAGGGATATAGTCAAAAGGCTCTCTCCTCTGATTTTGCCCTTGACTTCCCTGAAGGGATGGTCTTTGATAAGCAACTATAGTCGGAGTCGTATTTACAACGGGAGTTACCGAGGCAACCTATTATTGGCGCTGGTGATTTCTTCTAGAAGGATTAACCCTTCTCTCTTGAATAACAAAATTCGTCTCTCCCTCTTTCTTCTTAAAAAATCCTTATGATGGCTTCTTCACATTGCTGGAACCTTCACTTTTTGTCAGACGACCTTCTCTTACTGCCTCTTCCAAACAGACGACCATTCCCACCATTTCAGTAAAGTCACTAGGCGCACTCGCCACCATTCTTTCATAATAGAATGTACCTAGTGTCTTCAGGAAAATATTTGTCATCCCTTTTTCTTCCATTGGAGGAATCACTTAGGTGGCTACCTCACGTCATCTATGTGCATATTCTTTAAATGATTCCCTGTCCTTCTGGACCATGGCCCTGAGTTGATCACGGTCAGGCGCCATGTCTACATTATGTTTGTATTGTAAGATAAACGCTTCATCCAAGTCATTAAAAGAATGAATATTGGCACTGTCCAGGCTCATGTACCACTTCAACATTGCACCAGTTAGACTCTCTTGAAAGAAATGAATCAACAGGTGTTAATCATCTGTATGAGTAGACATTATTCTTACATATACCACCAAGTGAGCACGAGGACAATTGTTTCCCTTGTACTTTTCGAACTCCGGTACTTTAAACTTTGCAGGTATTTTCACATTTGGCACCAAACACATATCATTCACATTCTGCCCAAACAGCTCTTTTCCTCTAAAGACCTTTAACTCTTTCTGCATCTTATCATACTGATCTTGAAAATCGTCCATTCGATCATAGAAACTTAAGCTTTCACTTAGTGGAGGAATAGTACGATACACTTCATCATTAGAAAATGGAACCATATTCACCGAGGGAGGTGCAGCATAGTGAATCTCGTTTCTAGCAGCGGGGGTAATGTGCATCACAGGAGGTGCGGGAGCAGCAGCAGTTATAGTAAGCGGGGCAATCTGAGGATCCTGATTAAAACCTTCTGGCATAAAATTTTCTAGCATTCCCGAAGGATATCCCGGAGGCATACGATTCTGAACAACAACTAGAGTAGCAGAAACAGGAGCATTTAGAGCTTCAGTAGTAACCGATATCTGTTGAGGTTGAACAATCGGTGGCTGATTCTAAGCAGCCACCAAAGATTCCATCAGAGCAGTGAGATTGTCCATACCAGCCTTCAGAGAAGAAACTTCCTCGTGTAGCTCACGATTCTCTTATTTTAGGTTATCCATCTTCCTTCTGAAATTAGCTCGGGTATTGTACTGGTGAGACAGCTTGCTGAACGAAGTAGTGAGAAGCTCAGTAAGACACCTGGATATGCACAAAAAATGCAAAAAGTATGTACAATATGATGCATGATATGCAATGCACATGACTTATTTTATTATTAACATTTCAAGGGACTTAAATATTTATAGACAATTTTGCAAACATCAAGGTAATAACACATTTGAAATACTTAAAACTTTATTATAATAACTTAAAAATGGATTACAACTTTTTTAGTACAAGTTTCAATAGTCCCAAGTACAAGAGTAAAATAAATTCTAAAATCCTAAAAAGTAAAGCTGATGGGGATCACTCTACACGCTGGCGCTTCCCTGTAAGTCTGGCAATCTGAGCCTTCAACCTCTGGTTTTCTTCTGTATATCTGGTGGCGACTACTCCCAATCATCTGAATCTAGAAGTGAGAAACTAGGGCCTGATTGAGGCTTAGGGGAAAATAAATCCCCTTGCCTCTCCATCGTCTCTACAACCCGACTCTCAAGAATCTCAATCAAGTCGTCTTTCTCCTTCAGGTCTGCTTGGTAGGAAACCTCTAGAGTCTGGCACTTATTCTTCCAAGCTTCTTTTTCCTGCTGCATCCTAACTAAAGCAAGTTGGAGCTCTTCCACATCATCTAATAAGGGAGGAGTGGTCTTCATAAACATTTCATGCATAGGTGCTTCTCGAGAATATGGCATCTTCAATTGAATGGATCTTTCTTGTACCCACTGCAGATAAGGCTCCAAAGAAACATCCCCCTAGGTCCCAAGTCCTTCCTACTCTTCTGGTGAATGTGACGCTAGGCCGTCGCAATATGCTCCCTAGCTTCCTTATGGTCTTGTCCCTATTTCAGGAAGAAACTACTCAAATGAATACTATTTGGCTTATCCCTCATCGGATATCCAAGATGTTGTTATGCAAGAACAGGGTTGTAGTTAATTCCTATCTTTGTACCGAGAAGAGGTACATTGGGGAAACTACCACAATTATCGACAATCTCTTCATTATGGTAAGCCTGATGATACCAAACAATTCTGAATGAGTGAGTGCCATGACCTTTGGATCCCAACGAGGTTCCTTCCAGAAATCCCAGAAAGCATCAGATCAAGGAAAATGAAAAGTAAACCACTGATACAACAAAGGCGTGCATCAAATGGTCATCCCTCCATGATAAGAATCCCGAAGATGAATAGAGTAATAAGAATCACCCAATAATGTAGGAACTGGGTTCCCTATCATAAAGATCCTGATGACATTGATATAAACAAATTTGTCTACATTGGGAAACAAGAATAACCCACAAGCAAGTAGAGCAAAAATGGCTTCAAAAGCAATCGTACTCTTCATCCTATCAAAGTAGCAAGCTTTCTCAAATAAAAACTGAGCCAGTAATCCTCTAATCCCGCCTTTGGTAGTAATGTGGGCTTCAACCTCATACTTTCCCAAAGGATTAAAGCAGCAATCTCATATGATTTTGGCTCACCCTCCAAACCAGTAAAAGGAACATGATCGGTAATAGGCAAACCTAACAGATAAGAATACTCCTCTAGTGTAGGCATCAACGGATAATCAGGGAAAGTAAGGCATTAATACATCGGATTATAGAACTGGACCAAAGTCGAGAGAATACCCTCCTTCATCCTAAGCTTCATGAGAGAAATGATGGACCCATACTTCCTCCGAAAATCTGCAGAACACTCAATCTCGGGAATCAGACTCACCAACTCATCTATCTTGGGATCTTTGAAACTATACTTTTCGGTCTTTCTTTTTCCAGAATACATAGTCAAAAAGTACCTCAGATATTCACAAATAGTCCACTTTTAAGTCCCTTGAAATAAAATGTCTTTAAGAGATGCTCATGGGTGCATTAATTCATGATGCAACAATCACACACGAGATCACAAACATAGGGTTCATAGGTTCAACGTCACGAGCATGAGGTCGAAGATAATACCCATAAGGTGTGGTCTAAAAGTTATCATCTTCCGAACAAGGTTATAGAGGTTCCCAGAGTCTACATCCTTCCTTCAGATATTGCCAACTTCCCGATTAACTCGGTAATTAGTAATATTCTCAAGAAAAATTCATCTGAGCATAGTATCGCGTGACAACTACTTCCGAATTACTCCATCATAGCTTCCGCACTAAACCTAAAAGGACAAGATGGGTTAGGTATTCTATGTTCCTCAGTTTTAGCAAGCTCCCATGTTGAAAGCATCACATCTTCCCGATTACTCGGTAAACGACACTACAGCCAAAGGGGCCTCCATTGAGTGGGGAATCTCATGCCTCCTTTTTTGGGATTACTCCCTCAAAGTTAACATGACTATACCTCCTGTATTATCTTAAGCTTGCCCAAGTCCGGGTATAGGACTTATGAGAAATCACCAAGTACCCTGAAAACCAGGAAAATCCAGACAAACACATATACAACATATAATATATAACAAACAATAGCATATACGCAGATATAAACAAAGATAGGCTCAACCTACTTAGGGATGGACCAGCAATTGGTCAATCTTTCCCCAGTGAAGTCACCATTTTTCTCTGTAACGGTAGAAATGTTGAGACTAAGCCATTGGATTGACTTGACTCGCACAGATCAAAATAAAAAATCACCACCGCACTTTATTGTTTCAAAAGGAATGGGAAAAGAGCGAATAACCCATAAGAGGGGGAAAGACTCTAGGTAAGGGGGTTGGTTATGTGAAGAAATGTATTAGCACCCTAAACATCTACGATACTCCGAAGGAACCTCTTTGTAAAATCTGTATATTTTGGCTTTAAAATGTTGTATGAAAACATATTATGATAGTGAGGAAAGAAGTATATTTTTTTATGATTTTTGCACCCGCCGCGATTGCGAACTTTTAGTGCCTACGTACAACCTTTTGTGAAATAGGGGATCAGGGTACACGTAGTTCCTCTTTAAAAATTTAAAACACAAGTGTGTTGGTACGTCGTTGTCATTGTCCGTGTGGAAAACATACTTACTACCCACAATTATGAGAAAGAAGAATTTGTGGCATCTCAAAGTGGAGGATATGGCTTGGATTTTAAAATCAACAATGCCTCACTCAACACCCAAGTGGAAAATATCTCTCTTCACTATATATTGTAGAAGTATAGTTGTTTGCATCACTACAAGGATTGACAAGAGTCCAATCTTTTTGAGAAAAGTTTTTAAAGATAAAAGCTAAAAATGGAAAAATAGTTTGAATGAGATTTATTGACTTTTAGTATTCTCACAAAAATATCAAAGTATTGTTAAGTTGATTGAAATTTGTTTAAGAAATAATTTTTGAAAATGCATGGACATAAGTCCAAGTTTATTATGAAAGTGGTTCACGTTTTAAAAAAAAGAATAGTTTTTAAAAGGAGAGAGAAGATTTTTGAAATTAAAGAAGATGGGAGGAGATGAAGGGACTATCCAAAAGCATAAGGTAAAAGTTAAGGAGAAAAACCATCTAACCAAACAGGAAGCCAACATTTGACATAATGAGTCAATATAGAATTCCATCCTTTGGATTTGAAACCAAGCAAACAATTAATAAATCCCTTAAGAATACCAAATTTAATTGCATTAGGTCTTCACAAAAATTGGGCAGAGTAACAGTTGTATACAAATGAATTCCAGATCACAGACAAAGCATGTAATCACAATAACCTGCACACAAAAAAAACAAACAACCCAATGTCTTGGGGTAAACCCCAAGAACTCCAGACAAGATAATAATCAAGGTCACAAGGTCTCAAGGTAGGCCACAGCTTCTAATCCTAAGTCCAAGAAGTCCCCCACTCCATAATGTGAAGGATAGTAACCAAGTAGTCCAAGTAACATTAAAGTTTTTTTAGGGAATAAGTTGATTATTAGGTATCTTCAAAAAGAAATGAAAAGCTCAAGTGAGCAAAATAAAAATGACATGAAGATAAAGGCTCAAGTGAGCAAAGATAAAAATAGCATGAAATATAAATGCTAAAGTAAATGGTTCGTAAAGTAAAAACATGTCAAAAAAGCATAAAAATAAAGTCAATTGTTAAGAAATAAAGGTTAGTTGATGACCATCTTGAAACTTGCATTTGGAACTCATTAGAGGATTGGTAGAACCAAAGTCTCTCAACAACAAGTTGCATTTGATTTTTGTCAAGTATATCATCCATTTAAGAATTCTCAAGATAACACTTAATGATCAATGATGTTTAAGTGATCCACTTTGACCAAAATTGATGAAATTCCATTAGAGGATTGGTAGAACCAATGCCTCCTAACAATGGATTTCAAGGTTATTGGATTAAAAGGTTCAAATTAACATACTTTGGCTTGCAAACATAGGTTTGGGCCACGAATGATCATTTTCTCAAATCGGGACAAAATTTAGCGCTATGTTAAGCAATCGTAATTGAACTTATATAGAAGTCGCACCTATTTTGAGGTTGATCAATAGCAATCTATGTACCATATGTTTTGAGACATGATATATAAATCAAGCTCCAACAACATTTAGAACAATAAGAATGGAATAAGATGAAGAGGAAAGGGGAAATGAATAAACCACATTTGAACCAAAAACTTAATCAAACTATTATTAAAATCATTCATCCATTTTTATAGATTTAGACTAAACACCATGGATCCAATGATGTTAATAAAGTTCATGATCAAAATTTCAATCCAAGATCATCCAGAATATATATAGAAATAAATTTGTATTTAAAATAAAAGAAAAGGTTTTTTTAAATGATTAAAAATGAAAATAAGAGAGAAAATAGAAACTATGTTCAAATTAATCAAGAAAAATTAAATAAGACCATAAAAAATCATAAATGAACTCAAATATTTTTATTAATTTTTTATTAATTTTTTAAAGTCATAAACTATTTTTAAAATTAAAATAAATATGTAAAATAAACCAAAAATGATGGAAAATAGTAAATTCATAAATAAAAAATAAATGAGGTCACCAATATTTGTCACAATATCATTGGATCCTTCCCTATTGTTTTCAGAATTTAAAAATGAATAAAAATATTTTTAAACATTTAAAACAATTCAAATAAAGTGACAAATTATAAAAAATATCAAAACACAAAATAAAATTGTGAAAAAATAAAAATCAGAAAGAGGAAAATCAAAAGTATTTTCCATAATTTTTTCATATTTTTGGAGTTAAAATGAATTTTCTATGAATTTTTGAAATTTAAAACAATTAAATATAATAAATCAGAAATAAAATAATAAACCAAAAAAATATGGGCCATCTGATCATTGTCAAGACGTGTTAGTAAACAGATCTGGTTGATCTGGCGCGCTGTGCATGTCATGGACTTTATTGGATATCACACCTGATCTTTTATTTTAAAAATAAAACAACTTAAAATGTGGCACGTTGGATGGAGTCTGACTCACTAAAGTAATCAGATCCAAGGGCTCCTGAGGAACGCGCATGGTAAGGCAAGCATACTACATCTGTTTCAAAAAAATAATGTGGCTACATGTCATTGGTTGAAGACGGACATGTCATTGTCTTCAACCTCCAGCCAGCCCCAAATCGTATCCTATAAACTGTAAAATTAGAAAATCAGACTGGTACCATTAGATTCGTCTCTTCAAGACGATTCTAATGGTACCATCGTGCCAAATTTATATAAACTGTGCAAGGCTGTGTTTGAAGAAAACCAATAAAAAAATAGCGAATACGAAAATATGGGATATCTCACTCAAATCTCAATTAAATTGCAAGTTATAAAGAGCGCGAGGAATAGAAGGATACAGAGAGTAGATTAGTCTTTTAGTTGGATCAATTTGACCAAGAAATATACCTGAACAAAGTAGTGAGAAGTTGCTCTGAAATTATACTTTTGTAGATCAATATAGGTCACGATTCTTGAGGATAATGGTATGGTGAGCTTCAGAGAAGTTCAATGAAGCTAACTGAATGGATATTTTGGTGTTTGAAGGTGAGAATGTAAGAAATCAGAAATTCAAATTCAGATTTTGTGTGGGATCTTAACAGGGGTCAATTGGCTATCAAAAGCTTCTGAAAATAGGTGGGATATGCATCTTATTTATAGGAGAGGATGAAGCAATGCTTAAGCGTGCGAATGAGGGTGTAATTGAGTGAATTCGTGTGGACCTACAACATGATGAATGTGTGACTTGTTTTGCACTAAAACTCATCCAAATCATGTGTTTTATAATGCTAAACTCTTTTGGAAAGTTTCTAAACATGATTAGAAGCAAAAACGCGCGCAAACTTGGTGATTAGAAGCCATATTGTGAATTTCTAATTATGACTTGAGAGGAAACTTAGGTTTCCAGATACCATTCTTGAACCAATGGCATTTTCAATTCAAGGGGTCTTAGAGCATGATTCTTGAAGCTTTAGAAAGAGGAAGTTACAAGCTTTATAATGTGAAAAGAATGGAACCAAATAGATGCTTGAGCAAGAAGTTGCAATGAGTCAAAGTTGGGAAAAAGAAGTTGACTTTCTAGACTTAGAAAATTTCTAAGTTTTTCTTCAAAAATGTCTTGCATCCAAACATGGCCTTCCACTTGAAATTTTCTCTTGATCAAAAAATATGGCATGAAGTAGACCTCTTGAATGGAATTTTGAAACTTGAACCATTCAAAATTTCTAAAAATTGAGAGAGTTATGGCTTGTTGAAGTCGGCAAAAATTCAAGAAATGACCTATAATATTTTTCATCCTTAGATCGTCTTCCATCCATTTTCAAGCTTTGAAAATAAAAGAAAGGTTGAAGTTCACATCTTCAATATCATTATGGAAAACGAATGGACTCAAGGGGATAAAAATTTATCATGTTATGATCATTTGAAGTCACACACGGGAATTTGAGGGTTCATCTGGAGGACTTATGATCTTTCATCATCATTAAGTTTCTTCCACACAAATTTTATTTGAAACTTTTGAAGTGATTTGTTAATAAACCATTGAAGTGAAGGATGTATTTGGAATCATTCAAAAATACCAAAAGATGAGCAAGATACACCACTTTGAAATTCAAAACCCTAACTCCTAGAGCAAGAAAATGCCTTGGGAAACCTTTGCAATTTTGACCAACCTTCTTGCACAAATACCTTTGTTATGTGATTATAAGTTGTTGAGGATGATAAGTAGCAACCATTGCATCCAAAACCACTTCCCTATCTTGAGAACTGAAGGAGATACGCACTTGTGATCATTGAAATCAAAGACTTGTCCAATTGAGTCAAAATTCTTCAATCAACCCTTGTACTTTTGAACTAATTTTGACTACTTGAGGCATGATGAATCATAAAAGACTTTGTCATGATATTATTTCAAAACAACTTTAATGATGAGGCTTGAATCTCAATGAAGCTTTTTTGAGGAATGCATAGAAATGAACTCATGAATCCATAGATTAATTTTGATGGGAATGTATTATGCTTTTACCTACAACATCAACAATTGGGGCAAACACTCATTGTATTTATTAGTTAAAGGATAATCAATACAAAACATAGATGATCATAAAATACAAGTCCAGGTGCTTGGTGATTCCTTCTAGAGCAAAATCAAAAGATGGGGAGAAAAACCAAACCCTAATGTGATCTTGTTGTGATTGAATTGATATGATATGATGAAAGGATCTTAGGGGGAAAATTAGGGTACAACACCCTTGGATCATGTGTTTCGAACCAGATTACACCGATCGAAGCAAACTATGGTGTTGTACCCCAAAATTTTCCCTCCCATATTCTTCAAGGTTTGTCAAGAATCATCTTCAAATGGTTCAAGACTACTCAAAGGATGCACAGTCAAACCATCTCCTAAGCCAGTCAAAATTAGGGTTTTGGTTCCTTCAATGAATTTGGGATTTTAAATGGATCAATCAAGTCTCATAGGCCTATAAACATCCTCAAGCACCTGCATACCAAGTTTCAAGGCTCACAGTGCCAAATTCCACAATCAAAAGCCCTATTTGAACTACAGTCAACTGCAGGGGTAAAATGGTCATTTTACAGTCAAAAGTCAAAAATTTTGGTCAACATATTATTTTGAGCCCACAATAATCATTTGATCAATTCTTGATCATGATTCCACAAGCATGGCTCAAAAATCATCAAGATGCAAGAAGTTACTATTTTTGGACAGCAGAAAAGTCAACTGTATCTTGACCAAGGCATAACTTTTTCATGGTTCATCAAAAAAATTCCATCCAATGCTCATTTTTAAGGGGATGACATTTCCTACAATCCATCTTCACATTCCAAGTCCAAGAAATGCTCTCACAAAAAGTTATCAATTTCTACATTATAGGTCAAATTCAAAAGTCAACAAAAATGCACTTTAAGTTAAAGACCATAACTTGAGATTGGTAAATCCAAATGACATGGGACCAAAGTAATTGGTTAGAGGACTTCAAGACCTTTCCAAAATGTCCAAGAACATGTTCATATGATCAAAATTGAGCAAGATATGCATTGGAGAAGTTGGGAAATTTTTGTGAATTTGCAAAAGTCAACTTTGCTCAAAACACCTTGTTTTTGCTAATGGGCCTCAAATTTCTTCTTGAAACTTTATCCATGGCCTATGCACGACCCATCAAGCCTATTTGAATTTATTTTCTTATTTTTATTAATTAATTGGATTTTTAATTGATTTTAATTCATTTAATTAATTTAAATTGTAGGAAATTCAAAGATATGGTTTTTCAATCTTTTTTTGAAGCAAGAATGACCTAATCAAGCTGGCAAACTCGTGTGCAAATCAAAGGGACAAAAATATCCAAGTTTGGAAAGTTTCTTCAATCAAAAAGATTCAAAAAGATGTGATTGCAAATCAAATATTCAAACCATCATGCAATGGATTTTTTGTGCAAGATTTAACCTAATTCTCTTCTACTATATATACACAAGCTAAACCTAATGCCATGGACGTGAATTTGCTGCAGAAAAACCATAATCGCATTCAAGAAAAATCAAAGAAAAGTGAAAACTGTTTTCTATAGTTTAGCACGATTCAAAGCATTTTGTGGTTTCTAATACCTTGCAGGAACTCTCAGGGACCTTTTGCAATCAAAATCACACGCTAAAGCTACAGGAATACTCAAGTACAGAACCACGGTTTGCTTGACTTTTCCATAATCGAAACTCATATTTCATGCATAATTAATATGTTTTAATCATTGTTTTGCATTTCTTGAATCTATACAAAGCTAGTGGTATTGGTTAACTGGATTAAAATGCCCAGAATCATAAGTTACCATTGAAGAAATCTAGGGTTCTTGAGCTTCCAGATTGGGGCTTTACAGTACAGGCAAAATTAGCACCTCTAATGCCTATGGTTGAACTCGTCAAGACCAGACGAACACGCTGAGACCGTCGCGAAATATTTATATTCATCCTAGGGCTAATCGCTATTATTCGTGGTTGCAGGTTGTGGGGGTTAAAAACCCCCGCTATTTAACTTTGTTTTTACAGGGAATCTAGGGAAGACGATGACGTGCTGATTCTTGGTTGGGGGATTCAAAAAGCGCGCGCGTGATTTTATGTTTCCAGCATAATTGATATTTTTTATATATTATGTTCATTGTCCATCATAATAACAAATGCAGCGTAATGGCCTAGTGGATAGTGCGTTGTCCAAGAATCATTGAGACCTGGGTTCGATTCCCAGGTCCACCCAAAACTCATTTATTTCTTTTCTTAACGTGTTCATGTGCAGAATCCCAAGAGCGTTCCACCATATGCTCTCACATCCCAGGCGCCAGGTGTATTCCAACACAAATCTGAAGGTCATAAGTGGATGACCACCATACTCCCAGTCAAGGCGTATCATGGACAATCAGAAAAAGTCAATGGACTGAATGGCTTAATGGGCCTGAAATCTGCTTTCTAACCTCCATCTGGGCCCAACACCCCCTGGGGTTTTGTTTTCTTATTTTTCTCTTTTATATTTTATCTTTAATTATTTTATTAATTAATATTATTATTATTTAATTAACTTATCTATTATTTTCATAATAAATTCAGACAATTAAAAAATGTAAATATTTTTATTATTATTATTATTATTTAGTAATTTCACTATTAATTATTTTTTGTAAATAAATTCTAACAAATTAATTTAGTTTGATTAGGTGTAATTTTGACTTTTTTCATAATAAATAACATAAATTTAAAATTAGGGTTTCCTTGACACTTTTAATTTCTTTTTATTTTATTTTCATTAAAAACATAAAAAACTAAAAAATACTTTTTTCTTGTAATTATTTAATTAATTAGAATTAGGTTTAATTAATTGCAAAAAGGACCAAAATTCCATTCTTTTCTCAAAAAGGGTCAAAACCCTAAGACTTTTTCCGATTCAATTTTTCTCGCGCATGTTTATTCTTGATTCCTATTTTGATTGTATTTATGTAACTGTTCCGAGGATGTAATAGATAATTAGGAATTTTATCGCTTTCTTTATTTTCTCGCATTTATTTTCAAGGGTTATGTTTTTGGCGATGTAAATACCCGACGCCTTGTAATAGCGTAGATTTACTTTCCGCAAATTATTAACTGTTAACTATGCATGACAAGATTTGCTTGAAAATTAAAATCAAAACGTAGCTCACCATAATACATGTGCAAAGATAATATGAACTGAAACCTGACACACTCGCACATGCCACTCTTAGGGTACGCCTCACTTGGTTGCCTCGACATGGTCATTAAGTATAGGGTGTTTTAGAGGTCGCCCTCCTGTCTAAAGATCCAGTTGCCTCGAAACGGTTGCCTCGGATAAAAAGGATCTAGGACATTAGGGTTACCGCTAAGGCGTCCTACTATTGCTTTGGTGACCACACATGTCCCTATAATCGAATTGACCCGAATAACTCCAACGACGGTGCTACCTACTTCTCAATAGTGGGATAGTACTGTCTAAAGGACTCTTACACAGCTTAATTCCTTAGATAGGTAGATTTCTCCTGAGTACTTGCTCTTTCAAAACAAAAAACCAACTTTTTGCACCTACACTTTCAAAAAGTTTTCAAACAAACACTTTATACACTCTTGAGGACTGATACAAGAGTTACCTAGAAGTTTTTAGAACAAACTTTTTCAAAACCCACAAACACAAGAAAAGCAAACAATTTTTGAAAACATAGTGAGCAAGTACCTAAGAGCCCGTGGATAACCACGGATAGAAAGGGTGCTAACACCTTCCCTTTCTATAATCTACCTCCCGAACCGAGAAACATCTCGAAAAGGAATTTTGCTGTGCTTTTATCCTTTCCTTGTTGGAGAACATAAAAGACGGTGGCGACTCTTGCTTACCGCGACATTTCGCGAACCAGTATTTCAAAAACAGTCAGTTCTATTTCCACCGATTACATATGGCATCTAGTGAAATACCATGCACGGGACTACCATATTGATCCATACCTGTTCAGACAAAGCTCATAAACCTATTAGAAGCATTAATCTTGTTCAAAATAAAACCAAATTATAGATGCCAAATTACAAAGTTTTACAGACTTAGGATCTTGGTAACTGATCCAAACTTACTCTCTGATGTTCCAGGAAGGGAATAGGCTTGAGTTTTTAGAATGATAGGGTGTGTAAATCTAGTTTTTAAACTTAGGGTTCTTGAAAAAATTTGAGTTTTAGCAAGCTCTTGAGGCAGCTATATTGTGTGCTTTGCTCTTGACTTGTTGTGCTTAAGTAAAGGGAGGAAGTGAGGGTGAATAAGTATGGAAGGAAGCAATACATTCATGGCTTATGGGACAAGAATAAAACACATTAAAATACTTCCAAATATGAGATATTGCTTGCCTTAGTCATCTCACACGGTTTTGGCATGTTATGCTGAGTTGTTTTGGGCCTTAAGAAACCCATCATGTGTGTGGCCCAATGGTTTTGTATCTTATATAATTTATTTTGTATTTATTTGAATAAAAATAAAATAAATATAAATAAAAAAATAAGAAAATATAAGACAAGATATTACTGAGCTTAGGAGTCCTTTATAATCTCATGAACATGTTTAAACCTTAAAAAATAGGTCCACTAGTCCAAAATTTCAAGATTGCTCAATTGATGTTTCATGCATTTCTCAAAAATTTCTGAATTTTCAATGGTCATAACTCTCTCAATTTTCATATTTTGAAGGTGATCTTGGACTTTCTGGAAATCTCAATATGTCCTATTCAATTTATCTTTTGATCATTTTTGCATTTGGAGACTTTATCTTGATGCAAGTTGGCTTGGAAAAAAAGTGTCTTTTTGTTGACTTTTGAAAATGACATGTAATGTATTAGCTCATATCTTTCAAATGAAGCACTTTTTGGACTTGAGCATAAAAACAAAGTTGTATAGAATTGAATTTCCTTAAGAATTGGATTTGGTTGGGGAAAAGTTTATGAAGCATGTGAAAGTTATGCTTGGTCAAAGTTCAGTTGCATTCTCCTAAGGAAACCCTAATTTGGTAACTTTTGACTTTTGATGATTTGAGGGCTTTCCTTGAGGAATCATGATCAACCCTTGATCAAATGATGAATATAACTTCAAAATGTTTATTTTGACCAAAACTATGAAGTTTGACTATATGTTGACCATAATTGACTTTTTACCCAATATAGTTGATTTTCAATCATTTGAGCCATTGACTGAGCAAACTTGTGATGTAAGGCTTGAAACTTGACACCAGAATTGTTTAAGACCTATGGAGAACCATGGAAACCACTTGATACTTTTCAAAACCAATCTTCCTTGATAAACTCAAAACCCTAGTTGTAGACTCATTGCTTTAGGGGGAGGTTTGACTGGTCGATCCTTGAGATTCTTGAGCATTTTGAGAACCCTTAAAAGAATGACTTGAAGAAAATGGAAGGGAAAATTTTTGGGTACAACACACCCCATTATTGATAACATAGTAGCATAGAGGTTTATGGCCTGCTAATTCTTTGCACATAGTCTCCTCTTCGTCACTAGATGCCTCTGACGTGAAACCATACCCATTAGGAAGGACCAACACAATATTACAATGTATAATCAAACCATCATCTGAACTATCTTCAAAGTCGTTAGATAGTTCATCGTCCATGTTATCATCACCAGGATTTTAAAATTTTGCTGGAGACACACACACAATCGGCATTGATAACCTCTCTTTTGTTGGTCGACGGTGCACTCCCTTCTGAATGCTCTCACCTTTTGATGGAGCAGCTTTTATTGCCGCTTCTCTTGCAGCTTTCTTATTTCTCTGAAACCTTCTCCACTGAGTCTTTGTCATAGGATTTATCCTTTTGTATGGGGAGGAACGTCATACCTCTTTGAAGTGGTCCCAACTTCAGCAAATTGGGAAGAACTAGATCATTTTTCCATCATTTCCCATTTATGACTTGAACCCAAACCCTTTTTGACAACCTTCCAATTTTGGTTTCCCCCCTTGGATAGAAAGGACTAACCCAGTTGTTGTTAGGAACATCAGTCAGTGGTACAAAATTCCTTTGATACGGAAAACCAGGCTTTGCTTGAGGCACTTGGACATTGTATTCCCCGTTCACATGGTCGAACACCACCTTTGAATTCTTCTCTTGAGGGTGTTTCTTCTTCAACGCCTCAATTTTCTTTGCAACATTTTCATCATAGACTATGTCGCAATTTGGACATAACATAGACCTGGAATTACCTAGCTTGCACATGTTCAGAAAATCCACCAACTCCTTTTCAGGTTTGGGAAAAACAACCTTCATTAACTCAACAACTATTTCTTCATACAATTATTCATTTTTAGTTTCACAAATCATTTTTTCTTTGTCGTCTTGGTTAACTTCAGGCTCTTCAGCAATATCAACCACCATCACTTCTTGTGGCTTAGACAGGTTACCATTGCCACTTTATAGACCCTCAGTAGTCTCGACTGTTGAATCTATCATTGGATCAGAGGTCACATCTTGTTCACTCTCAAAACCATCAGTAGTCTTGATTGTCAATTCTACGAGTTAATTGATAATTCTCGTCTGTTCGCCTTCAAGACCATTATTAGCCTCGATCATCAGTACTTCCAATGGTTCGACAAAGTGTGCATCAGCAACATGCAAAGGGTCTGAGTTGACCATCATGGAGCTTTTTGGTTTCTCACCAAATTTCAATCGACCATATTTTAGAGCTTCCTGAATCAAATCCCTGAAAAGAAAACATTGATAAGTGTTATGACCCAAAAAGTTATGATACTTGCAAAAACCTCTTTTTTATTTCTGCTCTAATGGTGGATTTTTACTGCCAGGAGGCACTATAATCTAACCATCTGAAACTAAAATGTCAAATATTTTATCACATTTTGACACATCAAAAGTATATGTTTTAGTACTAGACACATCATTCTTTGGTTCTTCGACAGTATTTCCTTTAGACGGTCTTATAGTTTTACATGCATTCGGAGGTCCGACTTTCAATTCAGCCACATTAACTTCTCCTTCTTCAACGTATTCATATTCAGACTCTATGGAATAACCTTTTGTGTCTACATAGACAATTTTGCATTTTCTATGGTCCTTTGACACCCTAGCTTTCTCTGTTTTCAAACGTTTGACATATTTAACTTTGTCAGCTAGTTGGGATATATCTGTAATAGATTGAGGATCAAACTTTTTCCTAATAGAATAATCTAACCCCCCAGCGGCCATTTCGACCAGCTCATGTTCAGGAACTCTAGTAAAGCATCTAGACTTTAGGATCCTAAACCTATTTAAATAATCTTCCATTGACACAGACGACCTTCTCTTAATTGAGGATAACTCTTTCAAACTTATCTTAGATTGACCAGCATAAAATTGCTCATGGAATATACCCTCGAGTTATTCCCAAGTGCGTATGGAGTTTGGAGTCAACGTCGTAAACCAAGTAAAAGCATTTTTTGTTAATGAATTAGGAAAGTATCTTAATTTAAAACCCTCACCATTGGTGATATCTCCAGCTTCTGTTTCGTACCTAGCAATGTGTTCTATGGTCGACTCATTGGCATCACCAGCAAACTTGGTAATTTAGGTACCTTACATCCCCTAGGTAATTTTGCTTGTCGAATGTAATTAGGCAAGGGAGAAGAGTAATGTAGCCTCCGAAGGCCAACATTTACTCTAGATCGTGTCAATACTTCTTCCACCATATTCACTATGTTGTTACACCCAACGATGGCATTTCTTAGCACTTGATCAGCATCTTGGTTTCTCCTAACTACGGCTGGCCTAGGTTTGTATTGTTCGATGAATTACTCCTCTTCATAAGTGGGTGCTTCCACTCTTCGAGGTCTAAAAGGACGCTCATTGTTGCCCCCCTTCAGCTCTTCAAAAATTCTCAACGGCATGTGGCGCATTTGAGTTGGTTGGACCCCTAATAAGTCAATCAATCTACCTATTTGGTAAACTACAGGATTGAGGGCAACCCCCATTTGTTGAGTTAATACATTTACTAACTCTAAATTACTCTCATCCATCTATTGCCTTAAAGCCATAACGGAAGTAGTATTCAAAGATGGTGTCGACTGCAGGATGTAACTAACACCACCTTGTCGACCACTTGGGACATAACAACCTTGGTTTCCAGTGGCCATTGTGTTCTCTGTATATGTGGCCGGGTTCGACTGTAAACCAACCACCATGGAATAAGTCATACCATATTGGTAAGGGGTAAATGATGACCCTGGGCCCCCTAAAAAGAGTGGTTAATTTAGGTCAAATGGAGATATCCCATGCCTAGGTTTTGTAATTGTGACAGTTGTCCCTAAACCATGAACAACAGTTGATCTTACGGGAGATAAAACTTCCGTGCTTTGAGTTGTGGTACTTACTGGTATGACATCCACATTTTGTGTATAAATCTCTGTGTGATCCATGTTTGTGCCAGAGCGTGGCATTTTTGACTTGGACAAAAGTTTACCACTTCTCAAATTCATACACACACTAACTATAAGACACTTTGTAAAACTACACACAAAATACAAAGTTATTAGCATTGTCCCACAAGGTGTGTGTGATCGGTGGATCTGGAACTGACTGTTTGACGCTGGTTTCGCGAAATGTCGCGGTAAGCAAGAGTCGCCACCGTCTTTTATTTTCTCCAAGTGGAAAGGACAAAAGCACAGAAAAATTCCTTAAAGAGATTGCTCTCGGTTCGGGAGGTAGGTTATAGAAAGAGAAGGTGTTAGCACCCTTTCTATCCATGGTTATCCATGGGCTCTTAGATACTTGCTCATTTGTGTTTTCAAAATGTTTTGTTTGCTTTTCAACTGTGGGTTTTAAAAAGTTTCTTTGAAAATTCTAGTTCGACTCTTGTATCGGTCCTCAAGAGTGTTTGAAAAGTTGCTTTCGAAAGCTTTTTGAAAAGTGTCAGTGTGAAAAGTATTTTTGATTTGTTTTGAAATTAGAGCAAGTATCTAGAGTCGTCTACCTACCCTAAGGAATTCGTCTGTGTAAATGTCCTTTAAAGTAGTGCCATCCCACCATTGAGAGGTAGGTAGTACCACCGTTGGAGGTGTTCGGGTCAATTCGAGGTTCGGGACATGGTGATCACCAGAGCAATAGGAAGACACCTTAGAAGCTACCCTCATGCCAGGTTCCCGGATCATGAGGACTTACTAAGACATCCTCTACTCGACGATCACCTTTCGAGGCAAGGCAACAGTGAGGCGTACCCTAGGGGTGGTGTGTGATTCGTGTGTCATGTTCATTTGCATTTATCTTGTTCATGTCAAAGTGATCTATGCGTTTGTTTTTATTTTATCATTCATTCTTGCATGTCATTATTAACAGTTAAAAAAGTGCGGAAAAATAAAAGTTCTAAACTATTACAAAGGCGCGGGTCCACATCGCCAAAATTTAATTCAGGACCCGATTTGACAGAAAATAAAGAAATAAAGTAAAGTGCGAAAGATTAAAATGTCCGAGTTTACAAGGCTTTGGGAGAGGTACATAAATATTAAAAGAAAAAGAAATAAATACGCGAATTGAATTAAAACTGGAAACGAGGGCGTTGGACCCTTTTTAATGAAATTAGATTATTATTTACAAATAATTAAAATTAAAATTAAAGGAGGAATTATTTTTGAGGTTTTCGTATTTATGGTTTTTTAATGAGAATTAAATGAAATTAAAAGATTAACCCTAATTCTAATTGTTTTTAATTTATTAAGAAAACATATTAAAATTTAAACCTAAAATTAAATTAATTATTTACATGCAATTTGATTTATAAAAATAAATAATATTTAATTATTAGTGAAAAGAAAAGAAAAAGGATAAAAATTAATTAAAACCCTAATTCTACAAATTTTAAGTTTACTAGAAAAATATTAAGATTTAAACCTAAATTAAGACTAAAATTAATGAATAATATTTATTTACAAAAAAAATACATCAAATAAAAATATTTATTTTTTGTCTCTTTTCTGATTTTATATTGTTTTTTATGTTTTTCATGAAAATATTAAATTAAAGGAATTAATTAAAAATAATAATTGAAATAAATAAAAAAAAATGAAAAAGATATAAAAGATTGCAAACCTAGGGGGGTCTGCCCCCAAATGGGAGGTGAGGTCCAGTAATCAGGCCCATTAAGCCTTTGGCCTGGTTGACTTCTCAGCTAGCGTGCATGGGTGTTGACTGAGGTTTACCATGTTCTTCAGATCTGGTCCCTTGGATTGGTATTATTGGCCAAGTGGCAAGCTGGATTTGAGGATGTATGATGCACCCTAGCACTGAAACTACATAGAAACATGAATAGAAAAATAACATTGGAAAGGGATGGGGACCTGGGGTTCGAACCCAGGTCCTGGAGATTACCAATAAGCTTGCTTGCCATTGAGCCACCAACGCGCTTTTGTTTATATAATAACTAACAAATAATATGAAATAAAATAAAAGTTAGTGGGGCGCTTTCGCGCGAAATTTGAACGATCCAATCACTGGCCTCCACTTCATCATCTTCTTCCTTAATGATTTTTTTCCTGAAACAAAAAAGAAATTGGCAACGGTTTTGAACTGTCCCCTTATACCCCATCCTGGAAAATAGCGACTAGCTCCTGGCGTCACATAAATTAGGCGCGAGGGGTGTGTTGTGTTCGTCCAAGCACGCTGAATTCAACCATGGTATTATGGTGTCTCAATTTTACCATATTAAGAAACGCCCAAATTAGAACTTGAAAAACCCTAGATATCTTTAATGGTGAATCCTTATATAACGCGTGAAAACTCAATCAAAGCATACGGTTAGTTTCAGAATCATCCAATTAGTAAGAATCCATGAAAAAAATGCAATGAATATGCTTGAATACTAAAACACGATTATGAAAAAATGTGAAAAAGTTTGAATCCTATTCACCAATTTTGGGCGTTAGGGACGTCGAAAGTGATTCAAAAACGTTTCTTGATGTCTCAGGAAGGTAATGAGATGATTATCTCAGCTTGAATCGCCCTGGAAGACAGTTTTCAGTATTGGACTTTTTTGAGAAAATTCAAGTTTTTGTTATGGCTTTTCTGCGCAGCTGAGAGGTTCTTGGCATTAGGGTTTGCATGAGTACTTATATGTGAATGATTAGGGTAGGTTTTCTTGTCCAAGGAATCAAGGAATTGATGTATGGAAGATTTGATTTTCATGCATAATGTTTTCAATCTTTTTCAAGCATATTTGGTCTCAATCATATCCAATTACCTTTGATTCTTTCCTAACCTGATTTGCACGAAATCTTGGAGATATTTTATGCACAAAAAGATTTAAAACATTAGGTTTAGTATTTTTCACCTATTTATTTTAATTAAATGAATTATTAATAATTAAAAATCCAAATAAATAAATAAAAATGATAAAAAACTTCCCTTTGGGCCAAATGGTCGTGCACATGCCTTGGATGATGAATTGTGGAAGAAAAAGAGACCCATTAGCATTTTTAGGTCATTTGGAGCAATGTTGACTTTTCAAAATATCCAAAAATTTCCCAATTTCCACTAAGCATAACTTGCTCAATTTCTAAGCTTTGCTCATGTTCTTGGACATTTTGGAAAGTTATTTGAGTCCTCTAACCAATTCCTTTGGTCCCATGTCATTTTGATTTACCAATCTCAAGTTATGGCCTTTGACTTAAAGTCCCTTTTTGTTGACTTTTGAAAATGACCTATAATGTTGAAATTGATAACTTTTTGTGAGAGCATTTCTTGGACTTGAAGTATGAAGAGGAGTTGTAGGAAATGTCTTTATCTTCAAAATGAGCTTTGGATGGAATTTTTCTGATAATCCATGTGGAAGTTATGCCTTGGTCAAGTTACAGTTGACTTTTTCAACTGTCCAAATATGGAAACTTTTGCATCTTGAGACTTTTTGAGCCAAACTTTGAGAATCATGATCAAGCATTGATCAAATGATGTTTGTAGCTTCAAAATGAGATGTTGACCAAAAATTTGAACTTTTGACTGTCAAATAACCATTTTGCCCCTACAGTTGACTGTAGTGCAATTAGGGTTTTTGATTGTGCAATTTTGTGCTGTAAGTCTTGAAACTTGGTATGATGATGCTTGACCATGTTTGTAGGCATGTGGGACTTGATTGGACCCTTGGAAACTTCATTTTCTTTGTCAGAACCAAAACCCTAGTTTTTGACTGTTAGGAGGCCCTTGAACTGTGCAACCCTTGGGGAGATTTTGAAGCATGCTCTTTGCAATTCTTGAAGAATATGGGAGGGCAAATTTTGGGGTACAACAGTTGCCCATGTTCAATCTTCTTAGACCTGAGGATGCAGATTGGCTGACGTGCCTTTCGTAATCCGAAGGTGGAAGATGATTGAACACTAGAGTGCCCAGAAATTTGCGCTCACATAGTAGTGTGATGGTGGGGAATGGGCTTATAGATGCCATTTGGAGATTGATGAATAGGATGATGGGCTTATAGATGCCATGCTAAGAGATGATGGAAGATGGATGGGCTTATGGATGCCATCTGGATGTTGATCGCATAAGAGATTCCTTAGCAAGAACTTGCGTACCTGCAAAAGAAAAATGGTTACCTGACCTGTTACAGGAGCTGGTCTTCCAATTCTTTGAATAGGGGTGTCCTGACTGGTTACAGGAGCTGGATCTGGAGCTTCAAACGGTGATGCATGAACCAGGGGTGGTTACTACCTCAACAGGAACGCTGAGAGAACCTGGGGATGATTACTATCTCCGTAGTATCGGGGAGAGAACCATAGGCGACTGCAACCTCAACGGCAATCATTGAGAGAATCTTGGATGACTTCAACTTCAACAGTAACGCTGAGCGAATCTGGGGATGATTACTACCTCCGCAGTATCGGGGAGAGAACCATAGGCGACTACAACCTCAACAGCAATCATTGAGAGAATCCTGGGATGATTACTACCTCCGCAGTATCGGGGAGAGAACCATAGGCGAATTCTACCTCAACAGCAATCATTGAGAGAATCTTGGGCGACTTCAACCTCAACAGCAATCATTGAGAGAATCTTGGATAACTTCAACCTCAACAGCAATCGTTGAGCGAATCTTGGGATGATTACTACCTCCGCAGTATCGGGGAGAGAACCATAGGCGACTACAACCTCAATAGCAATCATTGAGAGAATCTTGGATAACTTCAACTTTAACAGCAATCGTTGAGCGAATCTTGGGATGATTACTACCTCCGCAGTATCGGGGAGAGAACCAAAGGCGACTACAACCTCAATAGCAATCATTGAGAGAATCTTGGATAACTTCAACCTCAACAGCAATCGTTGAGAGAATCTTGGGATGATTACTACCTCCGCAGTATCGGGGAGAGAACCATAGGCGACTACAACCTCAATAGCAATCATTGAGAGAATCTTGGATAACTTCAACTTCAACAGCAATTGTTGAGCGAATCTTGGGATGATTACTACCTCCGCCGTATCGGGGAGAGAACCATAGGCGACTACAACCTCAACAGCAATCATTGAGAGAATCTTGGATAACTTCTACTGAGTCTTTATCAGGAAAATCTGTTTGGGGTCGATTTAGCTGGACTAGAGAAGGCCTTGGACTGGATAAGAAACAGAAAATCTTAGGGTCGATTAACTGAACCGGTCTAGGTCTTGAAATGTCTTCAACTGGATAAGAAACAGGGAGATCTTAGGGTCGATCTGACTGAACCAGAGAAGGCCTTTGACTGGATAAGAAACAGAAATCTTTGGAGTCGATTTAACTGAACCGGTCTAGGTCTTGAAATGTCTTCAACTGGATAAGAAACAGGGAGATCTTAGGGTCGATCTGACTGAACCAGAGAAGGCCTTTGACTGGATAAGAAACAGAGAAATCTTTGGGTCGATTCAACTGAACCGGTCAAGGTCTTGAAATGTAGCTGAGAACATAACTGAATTCTTCCTGAAAGGTAAAGGTCAGTCCTATGCAAGGCATGATATGGATCAAGCAATGATGTTCTCAACATAAATGATATTTGTAAGATATGATGTGTATATGCATGCTATGATGTATGGAAATGCGATGTTTATGAATATATGTTTTCGTCTTGGGAAATAAATCCTTGACGGGTGCCGGGAAGTCACTCCTGGGCTGATGTTTGAAGAATAGATTTTGCTTCCGCTGGGGATGATAGTTGCAAGAATGCCGGTAGGAGAAGTTAACTCCGTTGGGGAATGAACTTGGCGAATGGATAACTCTGCGGGGAGAAAAGTACTCTAGCGATCTTGCCGTGAAGCAATACTCTGTGGGGAGAGGGATACTTTGTTGAGTTGTTGATAATAACTTGCTGGGGATACCCTTGTTGTGTTGGAAGTGTTAATAGACTTTGCTGGGGATAAGAAGACTTCGTCGAGGACGCTCTTTCCGTGGCTTTTGGCTGAGGATAACCCAGTTATACCCTGGTAAGGAAATAACTCTTTGAATAAAGCCGGGGACGCGTTCGCTCTGCAGGGATAAGCTTCCAGAATCTACTGGGGATAAACTTACGGCTTGGGGAGATGGATTCCAACTTTCCTGGGGAACTAGATTGGACTCTCCTGGGGAAGTTTTGAATTGTACCGGGGAATTGATTCCTTTGAATGTTTGATATACCGTCGGGGAACAATCTTTAGACCAAGACTGTCGGGGATGCTTGTTAAGAATGTATATATGCTGCTGGGGAATGTTGAGATCTGCGGAAGAATACTCAACTTCTTTAAGGTTTGATAGTAACTTTGCTTGGGGAGAGTGTACTGACTTGCTGGCTCACTCTCTGGGGAATTGAGATACCTGGTTATGTTCTCTAGCTGAACCTACCTTGGTACCTTGGAGGATAAAACAATTAGATTGCTTAGACAACTCTTTATTGCCCCTGTTTCTAATGTTACCTGTAATTAACCTTTTGTTTCGTATGCAAATATTCATGAGTTAGCAAATTATTGTCAATGCATATATCACAAATTGAACCTTGGACGTTCTTCGCAAAACAAAACAGAAAAAGGAAAAATAATTGGCAATTTTAACTGAAAAGTGAATTTTGTATTGATTTTGAATTTGCCTGTAAAATAGGCGTTTATGTACAAGAGGCTGACGTCCTAGTAAGAGAACGCCGCCGAACAAAAGAGTTTATACAAATCTTGTACAAGAGAAAATAAAACAGCTGTGTGAAATGAATGATCCCACTGAGTTTCAACTCTGCTATTGCCTTTATATCTCTGAGCGTCTCATCACTTGATGACCTTAGTTGACGATGAAGCTGACTTATCGATACCGTCTGAACTTGATGTAGATACAGGATTCTGGATGCAAAGTGATCCAATGAGACATAGTATTACGCTTTCATCCCTAACTTTTGCCTGGACCGCCCTTTCGGGTTTTCAGTCCACCGGGATACCCATTTTTGCCCAAGCCGCCTTTTCAGGTTTTCGACTTGCCGGGTGTACAGATTTTTCATTTCATCCCTTCATTTTGACCGAACCCTTTTGGTTCGCCGGGAAGCCCTAATTTTTGCCTAGGCATGTCAGCCTAGCGGGTCTTTTTTATGCGTAGTATCTTTTTACTATGTCTGCATTGGCGGGGTGAGGAAGGTCGTCACCATCCATGTTGGTTAAAATCATGGCTCCTCCTGAGAACACATGTTTAACAACAAATGGCCCTTCGTACGTAGGGGTCCATTTGCCCCTTGGATCACTCTGAGGAAGGATGATTCGCTTGATTACCAGATCCCCAACTTGATATTCCTGTGGTCTGACCTTTTTGTTAAATGCCCTGATCATCCGTTTCTGATACGTCTGACCATGACAGATAGCAGCAAGTCTCTTTTCATCAATAAGGTTTAGCTGATCAAGTCGTGTCTGGATCCAATCATCTTCGTTCAGATTTGCATCCTTCATTATCCGGAGAGAGGGTATTTGCACTTCGATCGGTAAGACTGCTTCCATACCATAGACCAAGGAGAAAGGAGTTGCCCCGGTTGACGTCCTGGCTTAGGTACGGTACCCATGGAGAGCGAACGGTAACATCTTGTGCCAATCCTTATAGGTCACTGTCATCTTCTGCACGATTTTCTTGATATTTTTATTTGCTGCTTCTACAGCCCCATTCATCTTCGGTCTGTAAGGAGAAGAGTTGTGGTGCTGTATTTTAAACTGCTCGCAGAGCTCAGTGATCATCTTGTTATTCAGATTGGTACCGTTGTCTATAATAATTCTTTCTGGGACGCCGTATCGGCAGATCAGGTTGTGTCGAATGAACCGTGCCACAACAGTCTTGGTTACCGTGGCGTAGGAAGCTGCCTCAACCCACTTTGTGAAGTAATCAATCGCTACCAGGATGAAGCGATGCCCGTTAGATGCCGTAGGTTTAATCTCACCGATCATATCTATGCCCCACATTGCAAACGGCCAAGGCGCAGTCAGAACATTCAGTGGAACTGGAGGGACATGCACCTTGTCTGCATATATCTGACATTTATGGCATGTCCGAGAATGTTGGTAGCAGTCTGCTTCCATTGTGGACCAAAAATACCCTGCCCGTAGGATTTTCTTTGCCATAGTGTGTCCACTGGAGTGTGTACCAAAGGTCCCTTCATGTAACTCTTCCATGATCCTTTCTTCTTCAGCCTTATCCACACACCGCAGTAAGGTCGAATCATGGTTTCGTTTGTACAAGATGTCGTTGCTAAGGAAGAACTTCGCTGCGAACCTCCTCAGAAACTTCTTATCATTGACAGATGCACCTTCAGGGTATTCCTGAGCTTCCAGATATCTCTTCACCTCATGGTACCAAGGCTTCTCAGTTACCAACTCAGTTTCGAGATCACAACAGTATGCCGGTTCGTCCAGTTTCCAGATGATGATCCGGGGAGCCTCATTGTCCCATTTGACCTTGAACATAGAAGACATTGTAGCTAACGCGTCCTCTAACTGATTCTCCTCTCTTGGGAAATGTTCAAAGGTGATTTTTGTGAAATGGGGGATCAAGGTCAACACACATTCTCTATAGGGAATAAGATTCGGATGTTTCGTATCCCACTCTCCTTTGATCTGATTGATTACGAGAGCGGAATCTCCGAAGACACTCAGAAACTTGATCCTTAAGTCGATCGCAGCTTGAAGACCCATGATGCACGCCTCATACTCCGCCATGTTATTGGTACAGTTGAAACATAGTCGGGCAGTGAGTGGATTATGAGTGCCTTGAGGAGATATGATTACAGCGCCAATACCGTTTCCCAAAGCGTTTGAGGCTCTGTCAAAGTGCATAGACCATCGGGATCCTTCCTCAGGTCCTTCATCCGGTCCAGGTACTTCACAATCAGTCACAATCATGATGCTCTCGTCCGGAAACTCAAAGTTCATTGACTGATAGTCGTCGACTGCCTGATGTGCCAAGTGGTCGGCCAATACACTTCCCTTGATGGCTTTCTGGGTCGTGTACTGGATGTCGTATTCCGTCAAGATCATCTGCCATCTTGCTATTCTCCCAGACAGAGCAGGCTTTTCAAATATGTACTTTATGGGATCCATCTTTGAGATCAACAAGGTCGTGTGAGTCAGCATATACTGTCTCAGCCGGCGAGCAGCCCATACCAAAGCGCAGCAAGTTTTCTCAAGCAGTGAGTATCGGGTCTCACAGTCGGTAAACTTTTTGCTAAGGTAATAAATGGCATGCTCTTTTCGGCCAGACTCGTCATGCTGCCCCAGCACACACCCCGTTGAGTTGTCAAGTACTGTCAGGTATAATATCAGAGGTCTCCCTTCAACCGGTGGCATAAGGATGGGTGGTTCTTGGAGATACTCTTTGATTCTGTCAAAGGCAGCCTGACATTCATCATTCCAACGTACTACCTGATCTTTCTTCAGCAGCTTGAAGATTGGCTCACAGGTAGCAGTCAGGTGCGAGATGAACCTAGCAATGTAATTCAGGCGTCCTAAAAAGCCTCTGACCTCTTTCTCTGTCTTAGGAACTGGCATCTCTTGAATAGCTTTGACCTTGGCAGGGTCCACTTGAATACCTTTATCGCTTACAATGAAGCCTAGAAACTTCCCAGATCTTACCCTGAAGGTGCACTTGTTCGGATTCAACCTCAGCTTGTACAACTTCAGACGGTCAAACAATTTCTGCAGATGATCTAGGTGTTCTTCCTCAGTCTAGGACCTTGCGATCATGTCGTCAACATACACCTCTATCTCATGATGGATCATATCATGAAATAAAGCAACCATGGCACGTTGGTAGGTTGCCCCAGCGTTCTTCAGTCCAAAAGGCATGACCTTGTAGCAGAAAGTGCCCCACTGAGTAACAAAGGTAGTTTTTTCCATGTCTTCAGGTGCCATCTTGATCTGATTGTAGCCTGAAAAACCATCCATGAAAGAGAACACCTTATGCTGAGCTGTATTATCAACAAGGACATCAATGTGAGGTAAAGGGAAGTCATCTTTGGGGCTGGCCCTGTTCAGATCCCTGTAGTCAACACACATTCTGACTTTTCCATCCTTCTTTGGTACCGGCACCACATTAGCAACCCACTGAGGGTAAGAAGTCACTGCAAGGAACCCAGCATCAAACTGTTTCATAACCTCGGCTTTGATCTTCTCGGACATCTCTGGACGCATACGGCGGACCTTTTGCTTGACCGGAGGACAGTCTTCCTTAGTAGGCAAATGATGGACCACAATATCGGTATCCAACCCGGGCATGTCTTCGTAGGACCAGGCAAAGATCTCCACATAATCATGTAGCATCTTAGTCAACCGTTGCTTCACGGTGAGCTCTAGGTTGGCACCAATCTTTACCTCTTTCCTGTTTGCCTCAGTACCCAAGTTTATTATTTCCACTGGCTCTTTGTGTGGTTGAATTGCCCTCTCTTCCTAAAGTAACAGTCTTGCAAGCTCGCCAGGTACTTCGCAATCATCTTCACCTTCGTCTTCGGCTAAGTTGATCGGATTTTCGAAGTCATAACTGGCAGTAGCAGAGTCGTTACCAGTGAGATCCAGAGTGGATTGGAACCTGTATGAGTGAGTGTGTGTAAATACAGCTGTTTTGAAATATATATAAAGGAAGGAAAGACAGAAAAGGGAGCATAAGATTTGAAATGCGAGAAAACGTCCAAGATTTTCATTTATGATATATGAAATGACAATTTATATGCCCTCACAAATAAAGCCAACGGTGCCCCGGGTAAGACACCGGGCCATAGAGTTCAATTTATTGTTTATTACAAATAACAAAACAAAGAAGTTTATTACTCAGTAACAAGAGAAACAGGTAGATTGTCCTTTGCACTCCAATTGCTAGGTCCACTGTCGGTTGCCGGGTAAATCCAGCTATCAAACTCAGCTTCATCTACTTCATCTTCGTCCCCAATAGCATTCACTCCATGAGCAGGCAGGGGAGCTGTCACTACATTAGGCTTCTCAGATGCCTCAAATTGTACCTCCTTGGCGTCAATAAGGTCCTGCAGCTTGTTCCTTAAGGCCCAACAGCCATCAGTGGAGTGCCCCGGGCTATCGGAGTGATAAGCACAGCGGGCATTTGGATTATATTTTGGAGAGGCAGTGTTTACAACCTTGGGGGCCTCTCTGACAGTCACTAGATTGGTGGATAGTAACTGCGGAAAGATCTGCGATAGGGTCATGCTCAAACGGGTGAACTCTCTCCGGGGTCTTTCAGCCCTTTGAGGATTAGTTTGCCGAGGAGCGGCAGCAGGCTTAGCAATCATTATTGCACTGACAGATTGGCGGCGCTCAGATTTCTCTTGTCTTCTAGAGCCATATACAGCACGGGCCTCTTTCTTGAAGGGTTTCTTCTCAGAACTTGTAGATGCACCCTTCGGAATCTTACCAGACTTCAACCCAGCCTTAATTCTCTCCCCAGTCAGAATCAGATCAGTGAACCCTGCAGACGAATTCCCGATAAGATGGTTGAAAAATGGCCCAGATAGGGTCCCCAAGAACATGTCTACCAACTCACGATCAGTCAACGGAGGCTGCACCCTGCTAGCCAGATCCCTCCACTTATGGGCGTACTCTTTAAAACCTTCACTTGAACCTAACGACATACCCTGGAGTTGGGTACACGTAGGGGCAAGGTCGGCATTATATTGATACTGCTTATAGAAAGCAATAGCCAACTCCTCCCAGTTACGAACCTTGGTCCCATCCAGCTGATAGAACCATTCGAGATGAGTCCCTGAAAGACTCTCCTGGAAGAAGTGGATCCACAAATTCTTGTCCACTGAGTACGGTTGAATCTTCCGCACATACGACCTGAGGTGTAGCTTGGGACAAGACGCCCCGTCATATTTGGTGAAGGATGGCGCTTTGAATTTACGAGGAATGATCACACCAGTAGACAAACCCAAATCTCCGAAATCCAGCCCAGGCACTTGTTGGATCTCCATAGCATTCAATCTGTCTTCCAACTGCTTATATCTGTCTTCTGCAGGAGGATACTGCTCTTCATCAAAATCAGTCTCGTTGTCGAAGACTACCGGACTTGGACCTTTTCCCTCTTGAGGAGTACCCTTGCCTATAGAAGAACCAGCCTCTTCATTCTGCAGAGTATTGCCAAACCTTCGGCCCGAGTTGAACAGAATAGTTCTCCTCTTCTTCTTCTTCTCCTTCTTCAGGAGCAGAGCCTTCAGCTCTTCTTGGCCCTGAGCCAAACCCATGATTAGTTCCTGAAATTGCGCATTCTGCGCCTGAAGAGCATTGATGGACATCTCAGTTGATGACGAGTCGGGGTTCATGATGCTGAAATAACCAGCGAAGAACGGTAAGGAACCTGAAAAGAGGAAAACCTGCTATGCACATGATGAATGGAATGCGTATGATTTATGTTTTCAAAGACAATCGGGAATCAACTTTGTAAACAAAAGGGAACACACTTTATTAGATTCAACTTTGAAACTGAAATTATTCAACAGGTTGCCCTTAGGAGTTACATGAAAGGAAATACTGAAAAGGGAAATAAAACTGTAAAAGAACATCCAGAGCTCCTTATTGATCCCATGGTCTCCTCTTCTCAGTACGGATGTAAGCATTCAAGACTCGCTCATTCTCCAACTGCTTTGTCAGCTTCTGGATCTTTAATTCCTGCTCGTTGAACTTTTCCCGATAAGAATCCCGCTCTTCTCGCTGTTGCGACCAAGATCTCTTTAATGTCTCATAATCAGTAGGTATCTGAGGGGGAAGGACAGTTGGAGGAACACCATCTTTGTCAGGATACTCAAGAATGATAGGTCTGACGGCTTCGTATGGCATACCTAACTTCTGAGCACGGATGCGAACCCATTTGTAGTAGGCTTCCATAGGTAAAGAAGTCTTTGGCCCCAACTCTTGTGGGTCAGCTTTATGAACTTTGTCCCAAGCCTTGATGAACCTACGACGCAGCTCGTCACTATCCACTTGAAACTCAAAACTGATGTGAGGCACCAACATCTCATGGGGGCCTGCTCTTCTGGCTCTTCCAAACTGACGGAGCGCTATACATGGATTGTAAGAGATTCCTCCTTGGGTACCAATCAGAGGAACATTAGGGTACTCCCCGCATCGATCAATAATAGCTATCTCATCCAAACCTCTGCAAGTCCAAATGATGTCTTTATCGGTGAGAGACATCAACCTATGAGCCCAACCTCTTCCTTCTTGGTTCTTCAGCACGAACTTAGGGAGGTGCGAAATAAACCACCTCACCAACAAAGGGATACAACACCATAGAGTTCCTCATCTTCGGGTAGTACGAGCATGAAGTTGTTGCAGGATATCACCCAAGAGAGTGGGTACAGGGTTCTGAGACATAAAGATCCTTATGGCAGTGACATTGATGAAGTTGTCAGGATTAGGAAACAAGACTAGCCCATAGATTAAGAGAGCTAGGATGTCTTCATATGCCCTAAAGTCCAGGTCATTCCAGAAACTGTTAGCTTTACCAATCAGGAACTTGGCCAAGAAACCCTTGACTCCGCTTCTAGTTACCCAGTTGTCCATTACCTCTTGATGTGTCAAGGGAAGGGCTGCAGCAACCTCCTCAAGCCTGAGGGTCTTTTCCCAACCAGTAAAGGGAGTCTGATCCAAGATATGGATACCCAGCAAATCAGAGAACTCTTCCAGGGTAGGGACCGGCTGGAAGTCTTGAAAGGTGAAGCACTGGTACAGAGGGTCATAGAACTGGGTCAGAACACTCATCAACTGTTGATCCCGCTTTGCAGTGACTAAACTGAGAAGAGAACCATGCCTCTGAATGAAGGAAGTGGTATTTGGAATTCTGCTAACCAACTCTTCAAGCAACTCAGGTGAATGAATAAAGTTGAACCAGATAGTATTCCTTCGCACAGGCATCATGATGTCCTACAAAACAGAGCAAAGGTGAAACCCTCTTGTCTTTGAAATGGTCAGTCCTTATGCAGGATGCATGCAATGCTCATGATGTTATGATGTTATGATAAAACACACCGTAAATAGATACAAAGGCAAACATGGTAAGGCACACAAGTCACACAAGGTAGGTCTAGGTACTACCCTCTTTCAGTTTGTTGGTACATACCTGTCCTATCAAAGTAACCGGGTTCTTAGAGGATCCCAATATCATTGACTACCCTCAATCGGTCATAACTCTAGCATCGCAATCTTTTCTTGCGGCCAGAACCATCACGAGAGTTTAGCCTCAATGGGCGTAGCATACTGCTACTGTTCTAATGGCCAAGTTGTGTCATTTAAGGTTCTAAGGTTGTTGGTGCTTAATGACTCCTTAGAAGACCCATATTCTCCTCGTTGCAACACAAGGGATATCGGTACAGACCAAGGTGCCACACCAACGTAGCCACTGCTTCACCCGTGTCGGTCTACGCCGGACAGGTCCCTCACAGCTTATGCTACCTAAACAGGGTATCCCCAGATCCGGGTTAGGATCTATGTAACTCCCATGCAACCCACAAATTTAAAGCAGATAAGTCAATACAATTGAAAACACAGTTATGAACTAACCCTAAGGTACACCTCACTTTAAAAATCTCCCCAGCAGAGTCGCCAGTTCTGTGATCGGTGGATCTGGAACTGACTGTTTGACGCTGGTTTCGCGAAATGTCGCGGTAAGCAAGAGTCGCCACCGTCTTTTATTTTCTCCAAGTGGAAAGGACAAAAGCACAGAAAAATTCCTTAAAGAGATTGCTCTCGGTTCGGGAGGTAGGTTATAGAAAGGGAAGGTGTTAGCACCCTTTCTATCCATGGTTATCCATGGGCTCTTAGATACTTGCTCATTTGTGTTTTCAAAATGTTTTGTTTGCTTTTCAACTGTGGGTTTTAAAAAGTTTCTTTGAAAATTCCAGTTCGACTCTTGTATCGGTCCTCAAGAGTGTTTGAAAAGTTGCTTTCGAAAGCTTTTTGAAAAGTGTCGGTGTGAAAAGTATTTTTGATTTGTTTTGAAATTAGAGCAAGTATCTAGAGTCGTCTACCTACCCTAAGGAATTCGTCCGTGTAAATGTCCTTTAAAGTAGTGCCATCCCACCATTGAGAGGTAGGTAGCACCACCGTTGGAGGTGTTCGGGTCAATTCGAGGTTCGGGACATGGTGATCACCAGAGCAATAGGAAGACACCTTAGAAGCTACCCTCATGCCAGGTTCCCGGATCATGAGGACTTACTAAGACATCCTCTACTCGACGATCACCTTTCGAGGCAAGGCAACAGTGAGGCGTACCCTAGGGGTGGTGTGTGATTCGTGTGTCATGTTCATTTGCATTTATCTTGTTCATGTCAAAGTGATCTATGCGTTTGTTTTTATTTTATCATTCATTCTTGCATGTCATTATTAACAGTTAAAAAAGTGCGGAAAAATAAAAGTTCTAAACTATTACAAAGGCGCGGGTCCACATCGCCAAAATTTAATCCAGGACCCGATTTGACAGAAAATAAAGAAATAAAGTAAAGTGCGAAAGATTAAAATGTCCGAGTTTACAAGGCTTTGGGAGAGGTACATAAATATTAAAAGAAAAAGAAATAAATACGCGAATTGAATTAAAACTGGAAACGAGGGCGTTGGACCCTTTTTAATGAAATTAGATTATTATTTACAAATTAATTAAAATTAAAATAAAAGGAGGAATTATTTTTGAGGTTTTCGTATTTATGGTTTTTTAATGAGAATTAAATAAAATTAAAAGATTAACCCTAATTCTAATTGTTTTTAATTTATTAAGAAAACATATTAAAATTTAAACCTAAAATTAAATTAATTATTTACATGCAATTTGATTTATAAAAATAAATAATATTTAATTATTAGTGAAAAGAAAAGAAAAAGGATAAAAATTAATTAAAACCCTAATTCTACAAATTTTAAGTTTACTAGAAAAATATTAAGATTTAAACCTAAATTAAGACTAAAATTAATGAATAATATTTATTTACAAAAAAAATACATCAAATAAAAATATTTATTTTTTGTCTCTTTTCTGATTTTATATTGTTTTTTATGTTTTTCATGAAAATATTAAATTAAAGGAATTAATTAAAAACAATAATTGAAATAAATAAAAAAAATGAAAAAGATATAAAAGATTGCAAACCTAGGGGGGTTTGCCCCCAAATGGGAGGTGAGGTCCAGTAATCAGGCCCATTAAGCCTTTGGCCTGGTTGACTTCTCAGCTAGCATGCATGGGTGTTGACTGAGGTTTACCATGTTCTTCAGATCTGGTCCCTTGGATTGGTATTATTGGCCAAGTGGCAAGCTGGATTTGAGGATGTATGATGCACCCTAGCACTGAAACTACATAGAAACATGAATAGAAAAATAACATTGGAAAGGGATGGGGACCTGGGGTTCGAACCCAGATCCTGGAGATTACCAATAAGCTTGCTTGCCATTGAGCCACCATCGCGCTTTTGTTTATATAATAACTAACAAATAATATGAAATAAAACAAAAGTTAGTGGGGCGCTTTCGCGCGAAATTTGAACGATCCAATCACTGGCCTCCACTTCATCATCTTCTTCCTTAATGATTTTTTTCCTGAAACAAAAAAGAAATTGGCAACGGTTTTGAACTGTCCCCTTATACCCCATCCTGGAAAATAGCGACTAGCTCCTGGCGTCACATAAATTAGGCGCGAGGGGTGTGTTGTGTTCGTCCAAGCACGCTGAATTCAACCATGGTATTATGGTGTCTCAATTTTACCATATTAAGAAACGCCCAAATTAGAACTTGAAAAACCCTAGATATCTTTAATGGTGAATCCTTATATAACGCGTGAAAACTCAATCAAAGCATACGGTTAGTTTCAGAATCATCCAATTAGTAAGAATCCATGAAAAAAATGCAATGAATATGCTTGAATACTAAAACACGATTATGAAAAAAATGTGAAAAAGTTTGAATCCTATTCACCAATTCTGGGCGTTAGGGACGTCGAAAGTGATTCAAAAACGTTTCTTGATGTCTCAGGAAGGTAATGAGATGATTATCTCAGCTTGAATCGCCCTGGAAGACAGTTTTCAGTATTGGACTTTTTTGAGAAAATTCAAGTTTTTGTTATGGCTTTTCTGCGCAGCTGAGAGGTTCTTGGCATTAGGGTTTGCATGAGTACTTATATGTGAATGATTAGGGTAGGTTTTCTTGTCCAAGGAATCAAGGAATTGATGTATGGAAGATTTGATTTTCATGCATAATGTTTTCAATCTTTTTCAAGCATATTTGGTCTCAATCATATCCAATTACCTTTGATTCTTTCCTAACCTGATTTGCACGAAATCTTGGAGATATTTTATGCACAAAAAGATTTAAAACATTAGGTTTAGTATTTTTCACCTATTTATTTTAATTAAATGAATTATTAATAATTAAAAATCCAAATAAATAAATAAAAATGATAAAAAACTTCCCTTTGGGCCAAATGGTCGTGCACATGCCTTGGATGATGAATTGTGGAAGAAAAAGAGGCCCATTAGCATTTTTAGGTCATTTGGAGCAATGTTGACTTTTCAAAATATCCAAAAATTTCCCAATTTCCACAAAGCATAACTTGCTCAATTTCTAAGCTTTGCTCATGTTCTTGGACATTTTGGAAAGGTCTTTGAGTCCTCTAACCAATGCCTTTGGTCCCATGTCATTTTGATTTACCAATCTCAAGTTATGGCCTTTGACTTAAAGTCCCTTTTTGTTGACTTTTGAAAATGACCTATAATGTTGAAATTGATAACTTTTTGTGAGAGCATTTCTTGGACTTGAAGTATGAAGAGGAGTTGTAGGAAATGTCTTTATCTTCAAAATGAGCGTTGGATGGAATTTTTCTGATAATCCATGTGGAAGTTATGCCTTGGTCAAGTTACAGTTGACTTTTTCAACTGTCCAAATATGGAAACTTTTGCATCTTGAGACTTTTTGAGCCAAACTTTGAGAATCATGATCAAGCATTGATCAAATGATGTTTGTAGCTTCAAAATGAGATGTTGACCAAAAATTTGAACTTTTGACTGTCAAATGACCATTTTGCCCCTGCAGTTGACTGTAGTGCAATTAGGGTTTTTGATTGTGCAATTTTGTGCTGTAAGTCTTGAAACTTGGTATGATGATGCTTGACCATGTTCGTAGGCATGTGGGACTTGATTGGACCCTTGGAAACTTCATTTTCTTTGTCAGAACCAAAACCCTAGTTTTTGACTGTTAGGAGGCCCTTGAACTGTGCAACCCTTGGGGAGATTTTGAAGCATGCTCTTTGCAATTCTTGAAGAATATGGGAGGGAAAATTTTGGGGTACAACAGTGTGCCAATTTTTTTACCTCTGGTTTTGGTAAACAACGTTGGTCTCTTAACAGAAAGTTTACTGGCGAGATCGACCAGGGAATCTTAGTATAGTGCTTTAGTTTTCGAGTGTTTTCACAAAGTGTGTTCAAAAGGGTCTGTTCGACAATGTGAAACGGATTTAAAAGCAATAAAGCAGGAATCATAAAATAAAGTAAAGACACTTTAAACTGTAAAATAGATGACATAACAACAAAACAATTGAAAATGGGTTGATTCAGACATACACCGCCCGTGCTTGACTCATTTCGCTCGTTCTCTTGGGTGCTCTGAGTGACTAGCGTATAGGAATGTGAAAGTTTGAACCTCTTACACTATGCACTAATTGTTTATTTATAATACATGAAAATAACTACTTTTCAGCGGGCTTCGCTTATTCATGAGCCACATGTCTCTTGTAACTTCCCTTCATGAACCCACGTTCTTCATTCTTTCTACTTAACCCATATTCTCTATTGTGACTTCCCTCCATGAACCAATGTTCTCCATCCCTGCTATTAAACCCATGTTCTCTATTCACAACGCTTTGCTTTTCTATCTAAAACCTATTTTGGACTTTTTAACGCTCCTGGGCCCAATCCATTCATCATGAGGCCTTTCTTTTGGTCGACTGCGTCTACAAGCCCAAATTGGCCTTTTATGAAACCTATTCCAGTCGACTTCTTTTATGGTCGACTTCCTATAATCAAAAATCTTCAAAGAACTCTTTTTGATTTTGGTTGGATTTTGACCCTTTGTGAATATCCTGGCCAACAGCGTACGGGCAGACAAGTTCCTCGATTTCTACCTAGTAGAACGGCGAATTAAAGCCAACCCCAACAAATTTCGGGCATTTTATGAATTTCCAATGCCAAACTCAAAGAAATTAATTCAAATCCTAAGTGGAATGCTCACCTCGTTATCCTATTTCATGGTAAATCCTGCCCAGCACGCACCTCCTTTTTTCAAACTTCTCCATAAAGAGGCAGCCTTCAAGTGGAGCGAGGAGTGTGAATGCATCCTGATCAGAAAAATAGCAAGTGTACTATTTTTCCTCTTGTAATAATAGGGAAAATTCCCCAAATGTTGATCTCAAGAACTGCACGTGAATATCAAGTTTCAATAGTGGTTCAATTAAACAAAACTATACTTGAGGTTTTGGTTTTGAAATTGTCACTTAACAAATAACCGAAATATAAATTGGCTTTTCACTAATATGAGGATAATGTTGGGGGTAAATGTGTGATTTGCCCCTGTAATAACTGTTACTCTTGATTTCTTCAACAAGTTCATTACCTTCAACTATCGAATCTTTAGTTTGTTTTCACCTAAGTCCTTAGTGGGAAAACCTTTGGTCATTCATCCTAATACCTAAGTCCTTAGAGAATTATGATGAAATCAAGCATTTATTTTATCAAGATTTTACCAGTAACCTATAGGGTATCCCTAGTTCTAGGTGATATCTACTATAGTCTAATTGTTCAAAAACCTTAACAATGACGGTCCAGCCCTAATTGTTAACCGTGAATCAATCCATATTGCTTTGATAGTAAAAGCATAAGAACATTGAACATTTAAGTTGAAAAGAAACTATTGTATCGAAACTAAGAATTCAAAATCATTACATTTTCAAATTAGAGACACCCCCTAGCATTTGGGGGTTTAGCTACTGATATTGTTCAAAATAATTTCAATAACAATAAAGATAGATATTACAAATTGATGGTGAACTCTGATCTTCAATTGCTTTCGCTCATGAAAGGTCTTCGTTCTCCAAAACATGCATATACTTCAATCTTCAATCGTCTGAATTATTTGTGTGGCAAAAAGTCCATATTACTCGCGTAGAAACTACCTTAAATAGTGAAAATATTCTATTCCCGATCCGAAATGTCAAAAACGCCCTTTCGGGTCACATTTAGTGGAATATGCAAAATTATGAAATAATCAGCGCCTGGACCAACACAACCCGTGTTAGTCATCTATCAATTCAACAAAAAGGTTCAAGTCCCAGCATGTCTGACACGGCCCGTGTTGGTCTTCCGATGACTTCCTCTTCAGGGATTCCTCTACCTGACACGGATCGTGTCAGGTGACACGGTTGGCCATGTCAGGCCTGCTGTATCTCGCTGAAAACTTCTCTGAAACCTCCAATTTCTTGACTTTTCTCGTATTGAGGGCTTTGGATTCTTCACCTGAACCTGAAATAGTCACAACAACCAAAACAAAACATAAAACAGGAAATGACTTGAAATAAACTTACGAAAACATAAAATGCAGGGAAACTCAAGAAACATATAGTCAACTCAAATGGTAACGAAATACGACAAAAAGTGATGCAAAATATCTGGATTATCGTCAGATAAGTGACAAACACATAGTGAAAATGGTGACTGATCACAACCCCAAACTTAGATCCTTTCTTGTCCTCAAGCAATGTTCAGGACTAATAGAATCGGACACCCCCAAAATATAACTTACTCCAATATTATCGAGATCTTTCACAACTAGTTTTCGCTTCTTTTCCAAAGTTCTCCACTTCCCCGAATAGAGTGTTCTATCACACTTCCACCTCCAGACACTACTTCATGTCTCAGCTTATATCACACTTTCACCAAGTCTCTCAAGGTTAAAGTGTTTTCACTCATAGTTCAACTTACGCAATATCAATTCTGGAGTTTGAATGCATTCTAAATTCATTTCATAGACACATAACACACACTTTTGGAGAACTTCGGGCTGTAATAGGGCTTAAATATGGTGGGATAAACAAAGAAAAATGGTAAATCAAAGGGTTTTGGGCTCAGCATCAGTGTTGTCATTCCCTTCTCTGTGTTTCTTTTTTCATTCTTTCTCAAATGGGATTTTCGGACACCTTTTTCAATTTGAATCTCGGTTCTACTCAAGTGCTTCTTTTGAGTGTTGTTTTGAATTTTAACGGAGTCTCTTATTTTAGGTAAGTGATTTTCTTTTCATCATTTTTTTCATAAGACATGTATATCTTCAATTCTTCTTTTCCTACTCTTTTTTTCCCGCACTTACCTATTTTACCTTAGGTGTCACTACCCCCAAACTTGGAACTTGACACAGATTAAAGATCAACAACACTTAACTAAGCAGGGTAGGAAGTGTTTAGCCATGGGCTTACATATGCGGTGATAAACAAAAAAGGGATATACGCCCAATGGGGTTAACAAGGGATAAACATTACAATGGTATGGCTAGAAAGGCTCGGCGGTAGAATAGTAACAATGTGCCTGAGTGTGTGTCATAATGCAGTGTAATCAAATAGAACGCACGCAAACTTAGAGTGATAAAGACATACCTGACTAAGCTCTCATGATGATCAAATATGTGTTTGGCATTCTATACTATCACCATGTTGGGTAAAGCTGACAGATTCCATAATGCCTCTCAGTCTAATGCAACTTTCCACTCAACTCTGGTTGTATCGGATACCTTTGTCAGTCAAGTCTTGTTGGTTGCGTCCCATCAATCATTCAGCGGTATAAAATTTCAGGGGTTGTTCACAATAAGCTCAGTCAGTAGAGTGATCTCTTCATCCACTATCACCAATATCCATCACTTATCTAGACAATAATTCCATGATTCTGCATTATATGATATAACAAAACAACACAAAAAAAGCAAAACAAAAATGAAATCAAAACTAACAAAAGTAATATCAAAGCAACAACCCCCCCCCCCCCCCCCCACACACACACACACACTTAAACCAAACAGTGACCTTGCTATTTTAGTATAATATAGAGAGGGAAACTCATAGCGCCTCACTGCGGAGGATGATATTGGCCCATAAATCACAACTAATGAAAATATAAAATTCCACTCGTTACCCTGACACGGGCCGTGTCGGCTCACACGATTGGTCATGTCAGGGTACTAAAATCCAATTTTCCTTTGCTTTTTAGCGTATGCTTCAGGGGTCCAGAAACGGGTCGTGTAATCTGACACGAGTGGCCGTGTTAGGGGCCTGCTTCGCATCAATAGATTTTTTTCTTTTGCAGATTTTCTCGCGTCTCCTGACTCAGCTTATTTCACTGATCCTTGCCCAAGTACCTCATTCTCTTCCTCGCACAGGGCACTTCGTAAATCTAAACACAACCTACAAAATTAACAAAACAAAGAAACTAATTAGAAATAAAATGTGTGGGTTGCCACCCACGAAGAGCTTCATTTAACGTCACATGGCTCAACCGTTCATCCCCTTAATTATAGGGGATACTTCCTCTTCCACGCCTTGTTACTTGTCTTATCCTCAACTCAGAACTCCTCTATATCCAAAGTGTGAACTAATTTGCGCTTCCAGTTACTTCCAACTTCCATCTCCTCACCTTTTCGTTCCTTCTTCTTTTTCTTTTGGACATCCTGACTGAAGTTAGGAATTTTTATTGACGCCACCTGAGATATTATGCCTAAGACTTCTTCTGGGAGTGATTTTGAAAGTTTTCTTTCTCCTTCTACTTTGATCATTCCAACTGAAGGTTGTTTCTTTCCACCTCCACCCTGCTTCTTGAACTCAAACACTTTCAAGGTTATCTCTTCATCAAATGATTTTAATGTCAAATTACCTATTTCGATATCAAAATTGTACCGACTAGTCAGCAAAAATGGTCGACCAAGAATGATAGGAGTCTCTTCATCTTCAGGGATATCCATGATCTGGAAATCAACGGGAAAGACAAAATTGTCAATTTCCACCGACACATCTTCTGCTATCCTGTATGACTGCTTGATGGTGTGTGTGATACGGTGGGAGAACTGACTTGGGTTTTGCATTTGTGTTCACAAATATTTCGGTTTAGCAAGAGTCGCCACCGACTTTTTATTTTATCCTAAGGAAAGGTCAAAAAGCACAGGAAAGACCTTTGATATGTTTTCTTGGGTTCGGGGAGTAGATTATAGAAAGGGAAGGTATTAGCACCCTTTCTATCCATGGTTATCCATGGGCTCTTAGTTACTTGCTTAGATCACTTGCTTTGCATTTTCAATTGTTTGAAATGGTGCTTTGTGTGTGGTTTTGAAAGATGTTTTGAAAAGAGGCCATTGTTGTGGCAACCTTTGTAATGATTCTTGTTTGAATGTATACAAAGGTGTTTTTGTCTTTTGAAAAGGTTTTCAATGTTTTGAAAGTTGGATTTTGAAATTGTGTTGTGACGTGTGTTTTTGAAAAGTAGCAAGGAGGTTTTTGCAAGTTTGATCAAGCAACTAAGAGTTATCTACCCTATTTTACTCAAAGATCTTCCTTAAGTTTTTAACCCTTTTAACAGTGTTGTTTCACCATTGTATTTGGTGAATAAACTTGTGTTAGGATGTAAACGGGACAGGCGCGGGTCATCGTATAGACCACAAAAGCAATTGTGTCAAATATCTTTGGCAATTTTCTTGAGGGACTATGATCATTTTGTTTAGGCAACTCCGATAGCGTCATCGAGGGACTATGATCACTTCGTTTGTTTTTGTTTTGCCAAAGTAATCAACATGCAACCATGGCCCATTTTTGAAGGCAACAAGTGGATGAAACCCTAGGGGTGCAAGTGTGCATTGTGATTGTTTTTCATGCATGTTTATCTTGGATTAGGTCAAGCTAATTGTTGATTGATTTTGCATACAAACCCTAGGTTTAGGCATGGCATAATTGAAAGCTTTTAAATGTACGAGAATTTAAAGTTCTAGGCTATTACAACATGATTATGGGAGGGGGTACAAGTTTGAATTGGGGATATTTGACAAGAAAATAAAATCTAAATTATTACAACCATATCGAATGTACAAGTCTATATTTAACATTTAAATAAATACAATTAAATAAATAGAAATGTATTATGCAAAGAAACAAGATTGTTTATGTATGTGAAAAAGGTTTTTTATGTTTGAAATATAAACAAAATAAAAAAAAGTCAAATTTTAATTATTTTGGTCATTTAGGGTAAAACCCTAATTTTTTTGAATAAATAGTAATATTTATTAATTATATACAATATATATTAATTTATACAAAAAATAAAAAGTATATTGTAAAAGAAAAGTATTTTTGGTGTCAAATATTAATAAAAAAATAAAAATGTATTATTTTGTATTATTTTGTCCTAATTATCTAATAAAATATAAGTATATATATATTTATTAAACCTATTAAATGTACAAAGATAAAATATTAATTATTTACAAAATGGATATTTTTCAAGAAAATGTTTTTGAATGTAAATAAAAATAACAAATAAAAAATAAATATATTTTTTGTATTATTTTTAAGTTTTATTAAAAGAAGAAAAGGTTTATTTATACATATATGCCTAAACAAAATAGATAAATATCAAATAAATATGAAAAAAAATGTGGAAAATTATTTTTGGTATTTTTTATGTTTGAACAAAAAATATAAAGTCAGAATAAAAAGGAAAAACAAAAAAATGACAAATATTTAATCAAATGGGCCAGGGGGTGCAAACTGAAAAAAAGGGGTGCCAAAAGAAAGGATGACTCAGGCCCAGCCCAAGCCATCATCTTCAACCTCCAGCTTCTGTTTGAAAAACGTGCGTGCCTCTTGTACAACATGTCAGCTCCTGATTCTTTGATCTTTTGGCAAAACTTAAAACATGAAACTTGTAGAGAATTTAAACACGAATCCAACCATATAAAGCATTAAATCTAACTGTCAAAGACCAGAGAGAATTTCTCTGGCCCTAAAATCTGACCTAACTTTTTTCACATGTTCATGGCTGAAATTCTCATAGCACGCTTAACATAAATGAAAACTGATCACATGTATGGCTTCAGGGCTATGAGTAGGACATATCTCATTCACAAACCTAAGCCTAACCATTCCTAAATAGAGAGATAGAAGTCCATGGATTACTTGTTTCAGCTTGAATCGAGTAGAGCAATGCAGCAACATTCAATGGTGTTTGAGCTTTTGTTGAGCTTGCCTGAGGTCCAAGGAAGCTTCTCTAATACCTGGCTTGCTTTGAAACACCTTGTATCGTGCTGTAGAAGTCCACCTGCAAAGCTTTGAAATGGAAATGGAAAATGGGATTAGAGGTGTTACAGCTGGTGTTTAAGGCTTGAAATAGTTTGGATGGATGAAATGGAAGGTGTTTGCACTGGTTTGGGCAAAAACGCACGAGTAGATTGCTCTATAGAAGTCAAGTTGCAGAACTTGCCCTATTTTGCAGCAAAACAGGGATTCTGAGTATTGGAAGGTATGAGGGATCAATGAATCGTGTCTTAGGTCTAATGGGAGGTATGGAAACTGTGTACAATGTTTGCTTAAGCTCTTGTTCACAGATATGAGAGTTGGTATGTGTTTTAGCAATGTTTCTTCTACTTGAAGCAAGAAAGTGTAAGTTGTGGATATAGGCCTGCACAAGCCCTCAAGTATGCTGCAACTTTGGATCCTGGTAACTGGAATTTGTAGACTCAATCTTGCCTCAAAGATCTGGCCCCATGTCTCAAGGACATTTTTTGACATAAAGTGACTTTAGGCAAAAATGGTAACTTTGCTTTTTCTAATTAAGGGTTAGTTTTGCATGTAATGCCCAAATGGCCAAGATAACATCTTAATTCAATGGTTAAGCATTAAATTATGAAGTGTAAGTTGGTTTTGAGGCCTGCAAGCTAGCATAAAACAAGCTGATTTGAAAATGCAATTTGCTATGAACATGTATTGGTCATGAACAAAAGTGAGTTTTGGCCAACTTTGTGAATTCGATTCTCTCTAACCACAAGGGTGTTTGAGGAGTTCTTGGACAATTTGGAAAGCTTGGAACATGTACTACAATCCATCTTTGTAATTCAAATTTAAATTCCAAGTGAAACCATGTGAAAAATGGCCAAGAAGATGGGTCAAAATCCTGTCTAGATTAGGGCAAATTTCTTCTAAGTTAAAAGTTTTTGGTACCCTTGTTCCAAAAATCATAACTTGAGATACAAGCTTATTTTGAGAAAACTTTGTGAATCAAAGTTGTAGATTTTGAGATGTACTACAACTTTCATGTTGCAAGTCTTGTTTGAATCCATTTGCATCTTTGTGAAAAAATGGGACAAAGTTAGGAAAAAATAAGAAAATTTCATAACTTAGAAAATTTCTAAGTTATGAAATTTTTCCATTTTAAACCCTAATTTGCATTTTTGGGTTTCTTGATGAACAAGTTTCATAATTTGACATGTTTTGATGAAAAATAACTCTTGGCACTTGATTTTGACCAAAAAGTCAAAGTTTGACTTTTCGGTGTACAGTCAAATTTTGATCAGTTGACTGAAAAATTCATCTGTCAATCCTATGCATTTGAGATCTTTTGAACTTGTTGAATGGGTCAAGAAAATTTCATTGAGTCCTTGATTCCATATGTGAGCTTGGTTTGCCATTGGTTAGGTCAAACAGTCAAAAATTACCTTTGTGCAGTCAAAACCCTAAAAATGACCATTTTGCCCTTTTGTTGATCTGATCAAATTTCTTGTGGAATTGTGATTCAAACTTGATCAAATGGTTCCTATGAGTTCATAATGTTTATGTGGGTCAAATTTCATGAGGTTTGACTGTCAATTGGCTACAGTTGACTTTTTCCCCAATACAGCTGATTTCTAGGTCAACTGTCCAATTGACTGGGCAAAGATTTGAATCAAGGCTTGAAACTTGGTATGGGCAAACTTGTGAACACAACATGAAGTATGAAAGTCAATTTGGGCATTGTAGGTCAAAATATCCTTATGCAAACTCAAACCCTAATTTAGGTCAACAATGCAAGGAGGGGTCTTGAACAGAACAAACCCTAACTTGATCTTGAATTCCAAGAGTCTTGTGATGAGAAAGTGTTGATGAAATGAGAGGGAAAATTTTGGGGTACAACAGTGTGACCAGCAAATATTAATTTTGTCGCACTCCCGCTTATATTTTCAATGCCAAGCTTTTTGAGAATACACAAGGGCATTAAGCTCACACTAGATCCAGAATAAATTAGAATCCTATTTAATTGCTTGTCTTTTATTGTGCACAGTATTGCGACTGACCCCAGATCCTTATTATTGATAGGGATTTTCCTTTCGAGCGTGATTGTGCATAATTTCTCATCAGCCGGTACCGGTCCATCTTATGTTGGTCTCTTTTTTGCAAGTACCTCCTTCATGAATTTCTGGTACAAGGGAATTTTCTCGAGTGCTTCAAAGAATGATATGTTGATCTCCAGCTTTTTAAAGAATTTGACAAAGTTATCAAACTTTTTCTCTTTTTTGTCTTTTTCCACTCGAGAGGGATACGACAACTTAATCACTGGTTTAGCCTTCTCTTCAACTGGCTTCATAGGTGATACCACTTCTTACTACTTTTTATTGTTCTCTCTCACTTCCAAATCAACTTCTATGATACTATCATCAAATTTTACTTCATCTTATTTCTCTTCAGCAACTTTGTGACACCTTGTTGTGATAACATTAATATTCTCGTGATTTTCTGATTTCCTTGTGCTTGGAGAGGTCATTGTTGTGCAATATGTCCTATTTGAACTTCAAATTTTTTATTACATTTGTGGTATTTTTGTGATTGCTCCTTGTTTCTTCTTGAAATCGAGAGGTGTGGGCAGCCATCTTTTTAATAGCCACCTCCCACTCTGCCTTCTGAGGAGCTTGTTGCTGCTGATCTTTCCAAAAGAAGTTAGGATGATTCTTCCACACAGGATTATAGGTGTTAGAATACGGGTTATTTTGATTCAAGAATTTTATCTCCTCAATTTGGTGTGGAGTTTTAAGACAATGGACAATCATGTGTGGTCGACTACAAATTTCACAACCTTCCTTCTGTGCCTGTTGAACCTGAGCTAACTGTTGAGTACCCGTGTTTATTGCTTCCAGCTTTTTCTCCACTTCTGCAGCGACTGTCTCTTCAATTTTTAATTACTTGTTAACTCCTAACTTCAGATAAATCACTCCCTCCGGTTTATTTGCAACCCTATCATATAGCTCCAGATGCTCATTTGTAGCAATGGCTTCAATAATCTTCTTCACACCAGTGACTGTTATAAAGTTGGTTGAGCCACTATTTGTTGTATCAATAAGCTGTTTTGTCTTCATTCAAAGGCCATTTACAAATATTTGAATTTCCTTAGTTTGATCCATGTTATGAGTGGGACAGGCTACCAATAACCTCTTGAACCTCTTATAAGCATCACCTAGTGACTCTCTTTCCTTCTGCTTAAAATTCACAATATCATATCTTTTGCAAATATAAATAGAAGTAGGAAAGTACTCATCAAGAAAAGTCTTCTCCATTTGTTCCCAAGTAGTAATACTCCCAATAAGTAATAAGTAAAACCACTCTTCAGTGTCTTCAAAATGCGTGAACGGGAACATCCTTAATTTCTTGGCTTCTTTAGATTTCCCCTCAATCTTCAAAGTAGTACTATGGTGAGGAATCTCTGCAAGTGCTTATTGGCATCTTCATTGATCTTTCCGGTGAAAGATTTGTTCTCAAGCTGTCAATTTGTTGAGGGGTGCAACAGTTACTGGTTGATTCGCAATAGTCGACCAACATGCTGGAGCATTTGCTCCTCCATAGTCCCTAAGAAGTCTCTCAGGTGGTGATGGATTTTCAGCCATTAGTTTTTCTTCTTCAAACTCTGAACCTGGATGATCTGATGAACCTTCTGATTTGAGTCTAACTAATCAAGATTTTATGTGCCTTGCGTGAAAAGTTCTTTCAATTTCTGCGTCAAAAGGAAATTCAGCTGAGGGCTTTCCTCGCATACAAGGGTTAAATATAAATCAGTAATAACGAAAAATATAAAAATACAGAAAATAAAAATTTGAGTTGCAGAGCAACAAAATTTTAATTGAACTAGAATTGAACTTAATAATTTGGCAGTCCCCGGCAACGTCGCTAAAAACTTGATCCAAAAAAATAGCAAGTGTATTATTTTTCCACTTGTAATAATAGATAAAATTCCCTGAATGTCGATCTCAAGGGCTGCACGTGAATATCGAGTTCCAAGAGTGGTTCAATTAAACAAAACTATACTTAAGGTTTTGGTTTTGAAATTGTCACTTAACAAATAGCAGAAATATAAATTGGCTTTTCACTGATATGAGGAGCATGCTAGGGGTAAGTGTGTGATCTTCCCATGTAATAACCTTTACTCTTGATTTCTTCAACAAGTTCATTACCTTTAACTACTGAATCTTTAGTTTGTTTTTGAAGATGTGAAAAACACAAGAAGGGGGGTTGAATTGTAAAACTTAAAACAATGGCTTGACAACGCAGTATTTTTATCCTGGTTCGTTTGATCTCAAACTACTCCAGTCCACCCGTCAAGGTGATTTCGCCTCTCTCCAACGAGGTCTTAATTCACTATTCTCAAAGAATTACAACAGCTACTTTAACAACTGTTAAAGTCTTGAGTACAACCACAATCCGGTTAATCTCAAGGAACTTCTTTTACAAATGAGTTGAACAAGTGTGTTTTTGTTTTATTATAAAACTGCATATCACAATTGTGATAATTACACTAAAATAAGCTTGGAATAAAATGACTTTGCTTAAGCTTTGAATATGCGTGGTTTGGATAGCTTAGCAAATTTGAGCGCGTACGCACGTACTTCTTTTCACAAGCAATCCTGTTTATATAAGCAAGCAAGGATACATTGTCCATAAAGCAGGTTAAATGATAATAATGCACTTTCCTTTTGTAGAAGATCTTTGTCTGAAGAAAGCCGTTAGCATTTAATTCTGTCTTGAATAACCAGTAACGCTTCAGAGTCTTCTTTGCTGTATCTGCTGATAACGCTTCAGAGTGTTGATGAATTGGTAAAGATGTCTTTGATCAGAGTCAAAGTGTATTTGTTTAGGCGCAGATTCTGGTCATCAAACTTTCAATGGTCTGGTGGTTTCAGCGTGTACCATAAGTTGCTTATCTTCTGATGTTGATTCCATTCTGATGTTGATTCTATCAGAGCTTCTGCATATACAAAGCATAATTTTAAGGAGCATAATTGTTCTTTGTATATACCTTAGAAATAATATTATTCTTTATATTGTGTTATCATCAAAACTTTAATCAAGGGTTGTAGAATCAAACTATGTTCTAACAATCTCCCCATTTTTGATGATGACAAAAACCAGATTTTTAAATAAAGAATAAAGAACAAAAGGTATAGAGTTAAGTAGAAAAACTCCCCCTGAGTTGATTACTTCCTTTTAATTCCATGAGTCTTTGAGCATCAGAATCTTACTGTATCTTTCAGCAGAGTTTTGTACATGTTCAAGCTTTTTAGAAGAGATAATTTAAGTAGATTACAATGTTTGAGACTTATGTCTCAGTAATCTGTTATTGAAAATATCTTTTTCTGTCTCCCCATTTTTGTCAGTTATCAAAAAGAACAAATAATCAAAGCCAAAATGAGTTGATATTAAAAACAGAATCAATGATAAGTTCAGAGCTATGTAGAGAATAATACAGATAAACAAATTTTTAAACAGGGAACATCTAAGAGGGAAGAGGAAGACGCGTGAACAAAGCTTCCAACAAGCCCTTGATCTGGATGTTGGTTTCCTCCTGCTTGGTTAACATGCTCTTGATTTCCTAAATTTTGTCATCATGTTTAGCCATTCTTTCCTGCATCAAAATATCAGATCTCTTCAGGTCTTCTAAAGTCTTCCTTTCATAGGAGGAAGCTTGAGGATCTTCAGCAACTGGATGCTTCTCAGAGCATTCTGCAATATCCTCTTTTTGACCCAGTTCTTCAGCAGAAATCATCTGTTCTAGAGTATCAGTCAGATTGAGATCATCTGACTATGGTTGAACTTTGTCTGCTGGACGATGTTTAGACCAGGGAGCATTGTCCAGAAGGAGAACTTATTCCTTGAGCAGCTGGCTCAGAACTTGATCTTCAAATACTTTTAGCAGTTTACTGAAGTTCTGTTAAACTTGTTTGTAGCTCTGTTCTTTCATTTTATGAGTTTCAGAACATATCCATTTTCTGAAACTTGTCCAAAGATAATCTGATGCAGTAGGATCAATCAGCTCAAGACTAGCTTGCTTCAGTGAAGTTATCCACTTCTGAATTTCTGTTTCAAATATCAATAAACTGGTACCAACATCTGGTGTAGGTTCAGATGGTTTTGGTTTTGGAATGGCTGTTTTGTTGGTTATGGCAGCCAGGCGTTCAAAAACAGTTAAGTCAATGACAGTTTTGGCGTTGTCATTTGGATTGATCTTTGGTGAGGAAGTGGGAGAGTCTGGGATGATTATTGGACTTGTTGGGGTGTTTGGTGGAGTTGATTCTAGTGAAGAGGGAATTTGGGGAATATTCAGAATGGTCAGGGGTATACTGATGGTCAGAGGTTCAGTGATTCCAAGAATGGGAATGGGATCGAAATCAATAGTTTGGTTGGATTGATGGTGATGAAGTTCTGGTTCGCAGGATTCAGGGGGTTGGACCTCAGAAGTTTGTACTTCTAGTTGAAATGGTTCAGGTTATGGAGAAGGTGGATGAGTTTCTGGTAGTGGAGAGAGTGGAGTTTCTGGTTGAGGTGCTTCTGAAATGGTTTCAGAGTTTGGATTTACTAGTATGGGAGCAGATATATGCTGGTCAAAGGTTTCAATATCTGATAGAACTTTTGCAAGTTCTTGTTGAGTTACTTCAATATTTGGATTTATAGGTAGGGAGTGAGATTCTCTAAGAGTTAAAGTTTCTGAGGGGTCAAATTCAATGTCAAAATCATCAAGTGTTTGTGGAGTAGGGTTTTCTGATTGAGTGGGCATTGGTACAGATGTTGATACAGATACTGAATCTAAAACAGTTACAGAAGAAGGATTACCTCTCTTTTTAGATGCTTTGGGAGTGCGCTGGGATGATCCTTCTGTTGCAGCCTTTCTTTTCTTGTTTTTCTTCAGCACAACTTCTGGAGCTTTCTGCTGCAGATCCTGAATGTTTAAATCTGGTGTTGTACCATCTGCCTTGCATGCATCCAGATATCTGACTATTATCTCAGGTTTAGAATCAATTTCTGAGAACATGGGAAAGTTATTCAGAGGGATTCTTCTGCTGGAGATGGTTTCAAAAGAAGTTACACTGGGTTCCTTCTTGATGTTCTCAATGATCTTCATCTTCTTCAGATTCTTTAAATTCAACTGTTTGCCAACAGTAGCTTCTAAAATGCTGATTTCCTGAGCTTCTGTTAGATGATCAATCAGCTTATTCTGTTAGAATATCTGATATGAGCCTTCCTAGGGGTATCCAGTCCCTTTTTGTGCGCTCTTCTTCTCTGGTCTCCTTAACACTAGTCCTTAGATGGTTGAACAGCAGATGAGTCAGATTCACCTTAATCTTATGGGAGATGAAGTAGATCAGAAACTGCTTATCAATGTTGATGTAGTCAGGAGAGCTGGTTGGCTTCCTGTGGTTTATGCATCCCAGAATAATCTTAGCCCATATTTTGTGATGGTCTTTCAGATCCCTTCTTGCTGACTATAACCTTGTGCTACCAGCCATGCTTTGTTTCTGATGACTTCACCTTGTTCGTTCAGTTTGTTTTTGAACACCTATTTTGTGCCTATGACGTTGAATCCTTTTGGTTTGGGAACCAGATCCCATATGTCATTTCTTGTGAACTGATTTAGCTCCTCCTGCATTTCTAGAATCCAGTCATTGTCCAGAAGTGCTTCATCAATTGTTGTTGGTTCAATCAGAGAAACAAGTCCCATGAGGGATTCTTCAGAGTTTCTAAAGGTAGATCTTGTTCTGATTGGATCTTCCTTCCTTCCCAAGATTGTTTCTTCTGGGTGATCAACTCTGCTTCTGGATGGTCTTTTCTGGAGTTGATCAACAGAAGGTGTTAGGTTGCTTGTGGTGACTCTTTCTGATGTTGAGGGAGTGTCTCTGTTGAGAGCCTCTGAGTTGTCTGTAGTACCTGTGAGTTCAACTTCCATACCTACAAGGAATTCATTCTGCTTTGACTTTTGAGAGTCAAGCTTATCATCAAATCGAACACTGATTGACTCTTCAACAATCTGTGTTTCTGTATTGTATATTGTGTACCCTCTTGAGCGTTCAGAGTATCCTAACATAATGCACTTTTGTGCTTTAGAGTCAAACTTGTTCAAATAATTTTTTGTATTCAAAATAAAACATGTACATCCAAAAGGGTGAAAATAGGAAATGTTGGGCTTTCTGTTCTTCCACAATTCATATGGAGTCTTTTCCAGAATAGGTCTTATGGAGATTCTATTATGAATGTAACACGCTGTGTTTATTGCTTCTGTCCAAAAGATCTTAGCAACGTTAGTCTCATTGATCATGGTTCTGGCCATTTCTTGCAATGTTCTGTTCTTTCGTTCTACAACTCCATTTTGCTGGGGAGTTTTAGGACAAGAGAAGTCATGCAGAATGCCTTTTTCATTAAAGAATAATTCAAAATCTTTATTTTCAAATTCTCCACCATGATCACTTCTGACTTGGACGATTCTAAGATCCTTTTCATTCTGAACTTGGTTGCAGAAGGTAACAAACACAAAGTGTGACTCGTCCTTGTGCCTTAAGAACTTTACCCATGTCCATCTGCTATATTCATCTACGATTACTAACCCATACTTCTTGCCACTGACTGAGGCAGTTTTTACTGGTCCAAATAAGTCAATGTGCAGAAGTTCTAATGGTTTAGAGGTGGAAACAACGTTTTTGGATTTGAAAGCAGGTTTTGCAAGCTTGCCTTTCTGACATGCTTCACACAGAGCATCTGAATTAAAATTCAAGTTAGGAAGTCCTCTGACCAAATTATGTTTGTTAATCTGAGATATTCTTCTCATACTAACATGTCCCAATCTTCTGTGCCAGATCCATTGCTCGTTGTTAACAGACAGAAGACATTTTACATTCTGACTTTTCAGTTCAGAAAGTTTGATTTTATAAATTTTGTTTTTCCTCTTTCCATTAAATAGGATAGTCCCATCTTTCTGACTAACAGCTTTGCATGAATTTTGATTGAAGATTATATCATAACCGTTATCACTTAATTGACTTATGGATAACAGGTTATGCATTAATCCATCAACTAATAAAACATTACTAATAGAGGGAAGATTTCCATTACCTACTGTTCTAGAGCCAATGATCTTTCCCCTCTGATTGCCTCCAAAACCTACGTGGCCTCCAGGCTTAAGTTCCAGGCTTTGGAACATATGCCTTCTTCCCGTCATGTATCGTGAGCAGCTAGAGTCCAGGTACCGTGACTGGTGTCTTTGCTTTGCTGCTAAAGATATCTGCCACATGTATTATTTTATCCTTAGGTACCCACATTTTCTTGGGTCCTGATTTGTTAGTTCTACCAAAACTCTGGTTGAATTTTGGTTTGACAGAGTAATCACTACTAGTATATTTTATGTCATGTGTGTGCCCATATATAAAGTGTGAATCAATTGGAGTACGTTTTATAACTAAATCCATGGCATTTTTTGGTGTAGGAACCTTACCTTGATATCCTATCCCTTTTCTGCCATTTCTGCTAACTCCATAGATCATTGAAGCCATTTTGCTTCTGTCTATGTTTTTAGCTAGAAACTTCTGAAAGCTGTGATCATACTCTTTGATGATCTCATCAGCATTGCTGGGAGTTTCAGGGATTGTTTCCTTCTGAGAGTTTTGCAATTGATTTTCTAATTTTGAAATTTTATCTTTTAACTCAGAATTCTCCAATTTGAGACTCTCAGTCTTATCAGAGTCAGAAGCAAGATTCATTTTCAGGTTTCTGAATTTGACTCTGATCTGCTGATACCTCTTCTGTATCTGATTCTAAATCTGAACCAGAAGCTTCATTGTCTTCAGAGACGTTTTCCACGAGAGTTATGTTTTCTAATTCATCATCTGATTCTGAGTCAGCTTCAGATGTATCAGAATCATCCCATGTAGCCATGAGACTTTTCTTCTTTTCTTTGCCAAACTTCTTTTTGGGCTTCTCCTTCTGAAGCTTTGGGCAATCACTTTTGTAGTACCCTTGCTCGTTACACTCATAGCATATGATGTCTTTGTAGTTTGGCTTTTTGTATCCTGAAGAGCCTTCAGATCTTTTGTTTCCAGAGGAGGATTCTGTCCTTCTGTATCTGGAGTAAGATTCATTCTGATTTTCTGATCTTATGGGATTCCTCAACTTCCTTTGCCTCTGCTTCCATTGTTGGTTCACCCTTCTGGAGAGAAGAGACAATTCATATTCTTCTGATGAGGATCCATCATAGGTTTCATCCACAGCCTGCAAAACTTTGGATTCAAATTTTCTGTTAGATTTTAATGCTAATGGCTTACCTTGCTTTTGAGGTTCATCTGCTTCTAGCTCTATCTCGTGACTTCTGAGGGAGCTGATAAGTTCCTCCAGAGAGATTTTGTTGAGATCCTTGGCTATCTTAAGCACTATGACCATTGGCCTCCACTGTTTTGGCAAGCTTCTGATGATCTTCTTGACATGATCAGCAGTGGAATATCCTTTGTCAAGAACTTTTATACCAGCAACGAGAATTTGAAATCTTGAGAACATAGCTTCTATTGATTCACTTTCTTCAATCTTGAATGCCTCATACTTCTGAATGAGCGCAAGGGCTTTTGTTTCTTTGACTTGAATGTTGCCTTCATGCGTCATTCTCAGAGAATCAAACATATTCTTAGCAGTTTCTCTGTTTGATATTTTCTCATATTCTGAATATGAGATGGCGCTGAGAAGAATTGTTCTGGCCTTGTGATGATTTCTGAACTCACGCTTTTACTGATCAGGCATCATTTTCCTGTCAATCTTCTGATCACGTCCATCCACTGGGTGCGTGTATCCATCAGTCACCATGTCCCACAGATCAGCATCATGGGCCAGAAAGAAACTCTCAATTCTGTCTTTCCAGTAGTCAAAGTTTTCTCCATCAAAGACTGGAGGTTTGCCACTGAATCTGTCCCTTTCTTCATTGTTGTCATTGCTGATGTTTTGACTTGGTCTTGCCATTGTGTTTTTCTGACGCTGGATCTTGTACTGACACGGTTAAGTGTTAAAGCTCAGAACCAGGCGCTCTGATGCCAATTGAAGATGTGAAAAACACAAGAAGGGGGGTTGAATTGTAAAACTTAAAACAATGGCTTAACAACACTGTATTTTTATCCTGGTTCGTTTGATCTCAAACTACTTCAGTCCACCCGTCAAGGTGATTTCGCCTCTCTCCAACGAGGTCTTAATTCACTATTCTCAAAGAATTACAACAGCTACTTTAACAACTGTTAAAGTCTTCTTTAGTACAACCATAATCCGGTTAATCTCAAGGAACTTCTTTTACAAATGAGTTGAACAAGTGTGTTTTTTTTTTCTTACAAAAATGTATATCACAACTGTGATAATTACACTAAAATAAGCTTGGAATAAAATGACTTTGCTTAAGCTTTGAATATGCGTGGTTTGGATAGCTTAGCAAAATTGAGTGCGTACGTACGTGCTTCTTTTCACAAGCAGTCCTGTTTATATAGGCAAGCAAGGATACGTTATCCATAAAGCAGGTTAAATGATAATAATGCACTTTCCTTTTGTAGAAGACCTTTGTCTGAAGAAAGCCGTTAGCATTTAATTCTGTCTTGAATAACCAGTAACGCTTCAGAGTCTTCTTTGTTGTATCTGCTGATAACGCTTCAGAGTGTTGATGACTTGGTAAAAATGTCTTTGATCAGAGTCAGAGTGTATTTGTTTAGGCGTAGATTCTGGTCATCAAACTTTCAGTGGTCTGGTGGTTTCAGCGTGTACCATAAGTTGCTTATCTTCTGATGTTGATTCCATTCTGATGCTGATTCTATCAGAGCTTCTGCATATACAAAGCATAATTTTAAGGAGCATAATTGTTCTTTGTATATACCTTAGAAATAATATTATTCTTTGTATTTTGTTATCATCAAAACTTTAATCAAGGGTTGTAGAATCAAACTATGTTCTAACAGTTTTCCCTAAATCCTTAGTGGAAAAACCTGTAGTCTTTCGTCCTAATACCTAAGTCCTTAGAGAATTCTGATGAAACCAAGTAATTATTTTATCAAGATTTTAACAGTAACCTATAGGGTATCCCTAGTCCTAGGTGATATCTGCTATAGTCTAATCATTCAAAAACCTTAACAATGGTGGTCCAGCTCTAATTGTTAATCGTGAATCAATCCATATTGGTCCGATAGGAAAAGCATAAGAACATTGAAAAATTAAGTTGAAAAGAAACTATTGTATCAAAATCAAGAATTCAAAATCATTACATTTTTAAATTAGGGACACCCCCAGCATTGGTGGGTTTAGCTACTCATATTGTTCAAAAGAATTTCAATAACAATAAAGATAGACATTATAAATTGATAGTGAACTCTGATCTTCAATTGCTTCCGCTCATGAAAGGTCTTCGTTCTCCAAAACTTGCATAGACTTTAATCTTCAATCGTCTCAATTTTTTATGGGGAAAAAAGTCCCTATCACTCATCTACAAACTACCTTAAATAGTGAAAATCTTTTATTCCTGGTCCGAAATGTCAAAAACACCCTTACGGGTCACACTTAGTGGAATATGCAAAATTCTAAAAAAATCAGTGCCTGGACCAACACAGCATGTGTCAGGTGACACAGCCAACCTTGTTGGTCACCTGTCAATTCAAAAAAAAGGTTCAAGTCCCAGCATGTCTGACACGGCTCGTGTCAGGTGACACGGGTGTCCGTGTTGGTCTTCTGATGACTTCCTCTTCAAGGATTCCTCTGCCTGACACGGATGGCCATGTCAGGCCTGTTGTAGCTGGCTCAAAACTTCTCTAAAACCTCCAATTTCTTGAATTTTCTTGTATTGAGGGCTTTGGATTCTTCACTTGAACCTGAAATAGTCACAACAACCAAAGCGAAGCATAAAATAGGAAATGACTTGAAATAAACTAACGAAAACATAAAATGTAGGGAAACTCAAGAAACATATAGTCAACTTAAACGGTAATAAAATACGACATAAAGCGATGCAGAAAACCTGGATTATCTTCAGATAAGTGACAAACACATAGTGAAAATGGTGATTGATCGCACCCTCATCCACCTCAAATAGGCACTCTCAACACCTCCAATCCTTTCTCGACCAGAAAAGGAAGAAATTCTCTATCTCTATTTGGTCTTGGCATCTGAGGCCGTGAGCGCCGCCCTCATCCAAGAAACCCCCGAGTGGGAAGAAAATCATCTACTTCATGATCAAGGCCTTACAAGGCCCCAAAGTAAGGTACCAGTAGATCGAGAAAGTAGACTTAAAAATCATTAACACAACAAGGAGGTTGAGACACTATTTTCTAGCGCACACAATTGTAGTCTGGACAGAGCAACCAATAAAGCAGTTGCTTGGTCAACCAGATATGATGGGCACGATGCTCAAATGGTCGTTAGAACTATCTGAGTTTGATATCAAGGATAAAAGCAGGAAATCCCTCAAAGTTCAAGTTATGGCCAACTTCATGGCAGAGAGGACCTCGCCAGCCTCCCCAATGAGTGGAGCGCCTAGATGGACCATCTTTGTCGACTGGGCTTCTAGTTTGACAGGGAGCGAAGCAAGCATTATTTTGGAGAACGAGGAAGGAATCTTGATCGAATTTTCTCTCACGCTATCTTTCCCGACCTCGAACAACCAAGCCGAGTACGAAGCATTCCTAACAGGGTTGCGCCTGGCTGAGGATTTAGGGGCCGAGGAAGTGAAAATCTTCACAGATTCCCATCTCATGTACGAGGATAATATCAGGTCAAAAACGACCATCTTTCATAGTACTATATGTTAGTCCAAGAAAGAATGAAGAAATTTGAATCTATAGACGTACATCACATTCCTCACGAACACAATACTCAGGCAGATATCATGTCAAAACTGGAAAGCACAAAGAAGAAAGTAGGAAATAGATCGGTAATATAGGAAATATTTCCTTGACCGAGCATTGAAAAACCCTCCTCAACTTTAGACGTGTGCGCCATAGGGGACAGTAACTGCTGGATGACTCTGGTATACAACTACCTCGCAAAAGGAGAGCTACCAACTGATCAGAAAGAGGCCAACATAGTCAGGTAAAGAGCCTGCTCCTATGTTCTGGTCGAAGGCATGTTGTACAGAAGGGGATTCTCCATGCCCCTCCTCAAATGTGTCAAAGAAAACAAAGTAGCCAACATCATGTGTGAAGTCCATGAAGGAATCAACGGACAACACTTGGGTGAAAGATCCCTTGCCAGGAAAGCATTACGGGCAGAGTACTACTGGCCTTCCATACAACACGACATCAAAGAGCATGTGAAGAAGTGTGACAAATGCCAACGCCACGAGGACATGCCCTTGGTGCCTCCAAACGAACTCAAGTCTATCTCCTTCCATTGGCCCTTCGCATGGTGGGGCCAGGACATCCTCGGGCCATTCGTGGTAGGATCGAACCAAAATAAGTACCTAATAATAGTCGTAGATTACTTCACAAAATGGATAGAAGCGGAAGCGCTGGCAAGAATCACTGCACAAAACATTCTCTATTTTTATAAAAGAAACATTATTGCCCAGTTTGGCATTCCCCCAAGCAATTGTCATCGACAATGGGACACAATTCACAGACAAAAATTTCCAGGAATTCGTTACCAAGTTGGGCACCATCCAACACTTTGAATTCTTTGAGCACCCACAGACAAATGGGCAAGCCAAGTCTGGAAACAAGGTGATCTTACGAGGCCTCAGACGAAGGTTGGACGAAACCAAAAAGAGATGGGTTGAGGAGCTACACAGTGTACTATGGGCCTATCGAACAACATCTCACTCATATCACTCTCTTACACAAAAAATCAACATACGATATGACACCAAAGTCATACGGCAAGAATTCGAAGTCGGCAGCCTAGTCCTAAAGAGAAATCACAAAGAGCCTCGTGAAGGCAAGCTCGCCACAAACTGGGAAGGCCCTTATCACATCCATGCAAAGATGGGGAATGAAGCCTACTACTTAGGAAACCTACATGGTGAATAAATTGCTCGACCTTAAAACACCAAAAAAACTAAGGCAATATTATAGTTTAGATACTGAAACAGTCGGCGTGCTTTGTCAAAACAACGAACACAGTTTTCCCAACCATATGTGCATGACCAGGTATAAGCATGACACCTAAAATTAAACAAAGAGGAAAGTTTCCACTCTTTTAACGAGCATATTCTTATCCCAGCTAGGAAACCTCAAATAAGATCCACCATCGTCATACCACGATGACAAAACACCCAGCTCGTGATGGGAAGTTCACGCTACCGAGCTCGGGCCCCAAACAAGGCCTGAGTTCCGACCTATGCCCGGAAACTACCCTAGTCGTTCGAACACTCTCCCCACACTGGTGGACCAGAATACTAATGAGAAAATCCCCCGAAAAACTCTTAATCAAAATGAAACGTCTCAAACAAACGAGCATACATACATGCAAAACTTAAACGTAACATGCACAAACAAAAATAAATACTGAAACAGTACATATTAAAATAAACGACCACCACGGTCGAAAATATTAAAATATAACCACAAGGGTCGTAATTGTTATAAAGATTATATAAGGGGATCCCTAGGCCCCCAACCGACGAAAAGAACAAATGACCACGAGGACCAAAAGTTTTTGAGAGCTACCTAAAAACGGGCAAAGCCCTCGAAACAAATTATAACAAAAGTGGCGCGCATGCCAAACAGAACAAAGAGATAAAAAAAACTTCAATTAACTAACGGGCTTAGACTACTCTTCAGGCTGAGGGGTCACTTCAGTATCTGGTTGCGGCTGCACGGGAAACCCTGGAGAATTGACCGTATGACCTTCGGCCGCCAGAAGGAAGTCATGGATAACCATTTGGCCTTCGAAGACATGGTGGAGGAAGAAAGTTCCCGTCAGAGTGAAGTCGACCCCAGGGTTCATCATACGAATCTTGGCCCCTACATTCTTGAAGCCATCCTCAACAGCCATGAAAGCATCATCGTCGGCCTGTTGGGTGCGAGCAACCAGCTTAGCCCCGATCGTCATCCTCTTTACATCCTTTGGATCCTCCTTGTTAGGAACCATGGCGAACTGGAGCCCCTCCACCTCTTCCTCTAAGGTTTCCTTCTCGGCCACCTAAGCATCCTTCTCCCCGGCCAAGGCTTTCCTCGCCTTCACGATGTCCTCAAGTTCAGCCCTCAACTTCTTCAACTTCCCCTCAAGATCCTTGTTCACCTCATGAGCTTTCCTCAACTCTAGCTCCTCAGTGCTCCCCTCCTAGGTATAGATCACCACTGCACCCAGGATCCACATTAAGGCAGAAGTGTCCTAAGCCAGCAGAGCCCTTTTGCTCGGACAATTCATTTGCCCATACAACAAGGATGATACCTGGTGGACCTCCAAGGAACCCTTTTCGAAGAGAGTTTTATTGTGAAACAAGGGAGACACCTTTAATTTTCCAGTACCTTGCTCCCAGGTCAGATCTATCAAGTCATTTGAACGGGGCCTCTTGGACCTTGAGCTCATAGGAAGAGGAGAAGCCTGCCCAGCAACTGGTCCCGACAAAGAGGTCCTCGACCCTGTTAGAGGCGCACGTTGTCCCTCGACACCCAAGATACTCTTGTCAATCCCTTTCTGCCTTTTCTTCGCCTTGAGATCAGCATTCTTGATCCGACATTCCCGAGAAGTAGACATTTTCTCTACAATATAACGAGCATGGGTTAGCAAAACATGGATATCATAATAAGGGCAAGTCAAAAAACAAAACGTCTACCTAAATATTTCATAAGCTCATCGCATTCGAGGAACTCATTGACATTAATAAGCTCGGGCTCAGATAAAAATTTCCCCTCCTCGTCAACGAGGACCTTACCCTCTTTGCTCAGTCACTGAACTAGGTATGCCCTCGACAAAGGCCAACGCTTGGTCGTAACTAGCCTGGTCCTCAGGGTTTAGATGGTCCTCCTTCATAATATATTGATCGGTCCCCCCATCAAAATGCTCCCTGGCCTAGTGGAAAGGGAATCTTTGCACCAATTGCGTCCTCGGCCCACCTTCCTCGTTTAGCATGGGCTCCTCGTCCTTGTCGCACATGGGAACGCTTCTAAAATATTTAGAACAACCTTCTCCGAAATAGGCTAGACCAACAAAAACATGTCCTTGAAATGTTGGACAAATTCAAGGTAACCCTTAAACAGCTCCTCGTTAGCTTGCTTCAAGGAGACCTATCTGAACTGTTTCCAATGTTGCCTCTCTGAAGGTGAAAGAAGTAGAAGAACAAAGGGACAGTGGCCCCAATCTGTAAGTGCTCACACACAATCTCAAAAGCTCGCAGGAAGGCTATCAAGTTGGGATGAAGTTGTGAAGGAGAAAGACGGAGATAGTTAAAAATGGCCACATGTAGGTCAGTGAAAGGAATCTGGAAACCCATGTCTCTAAAAAGGATCTCGTACATCTGAAAATGATATACCTCATATTTCAAGCATATGTGATTAAGCTTCCCAGGGACGCAGATAGCCCATTCCTCCTCAGCACCCTCTTGCTCCATCCTTGCAGCCACAACTGTAAACACCTCATCTAGTTTGTAGAAGCTGCAGGTGCCTCAGACACATTCTTGTCGGTAGCATTTTGTCCATATGTGCCCAGCGCTAAGTCTTGTTGCCCCGACGTGTGCTCTTCGTTCAAGGTATGCTCAGACGAACTCAATGCAGAATCTTTTGCTTGCTCATGACTTCGTGTTCAGTACTACTAGATATTTTACCTGAAAAGCAGAGGACAAAAATGAATTCGACATCAAATCAAATCCACTCTTCCACCATTAATCAAGTGAAAGAGCACGCAAAGGAACAATGACCTTGTTCCCGACTAGAGCCCTCACTTAAAACAGTAAGAAACGAACACAAGGACATTTCCCTATGACGTGTTAGGAGCCTGCCTGCCAGGATAAACCCTAGCCAGTGTAAGGAATAATATTCCCGACGACTGAGGCTTAAACCTCACTTGAGGGTTCATCAGAAACTTCAGCGATGAACGATGACGCTTTGCAAAACTAGCAAAAATGAGCAGAAGAAAGCAAGCGAAAGGTTCAAATGAAGCTTCCTCTCTCCCATTTATAAGAAGCTTCGCTAGCACGTGAGTGGGCACACGCCTAGGGAAACCTAGGGGTCATCATCATTACGCCCTAGTCCATAGACTTGCCATCATTACGTATTTATGACACTATGTGGCTCGATGCAAGCATGGCACACTACCTCTCAAAGTCTAGTCAACCGTCCGTCTCCCCGCGCGCCGAACACGAGAGACCATGTTCAGGCTCCTCGACGCAGTTACCCCTGAACGCACCTTGAAGCATCCTCGACTCCTCGACATGCGGCCTGACTCTAAGTCATCACTCATACGCCTAGGAGCAACGACTTGGGGGGCTCCTATTCTGGACTGGCCCAATGGCTTGAATAGGCCCAATTCGCTTCTACCTTCCACATGTCCCAACAATGTTGGCCCGTTAACTGACCTTCATGTCGGGCATACCTGGTCGACCACACCCCAGGGACAACAAGATCAACGATACCTAAGACGTACGCCTTCCCGCATTGACAATCACCTTTCAGTCTGCTCGATGCACGTAGAGCAGACAACCAGGAAAATTCTCATAACACATATGCCTATAATCTATCCCTTGATCGGTACAACGGCTAGTTACGGGCATGACTATCCGTTTTGACTAAGTCCTGGAAGTCACCTATTTTCACAGAACCTAGTATCTAGGCCCGAAAATAGAAACCAATGGCCAAGCATCGGGGGCATTATATAAAACCTCACACTTGTGAGGGTCAGGTATCCAATATTCACTCTAAAACCCTAATCTCTTTCTTGTATCTCTTTGCGCCCATTCTTACTTGATCGTGGAATGTCTTGCAGGTACACCCCCTCCTCTCCTCATATTTCCAGCCTAGCAGACGTCATCCTTTGACACACTTTCAAGTTCTGATCAACCGGTAATATATATATATATATATATATATATATATATATATATATATATATATATATATATATATATATATATATATATATATAGTATTTTGGGTGATAAAATATGATTTGGGGGAATCCGTTTTGACTACCGTAAAAATCACATGAATTTGATGAAATATAGGTATTCTGGTGATAAAATTGATAATCGGATGTTAATTTACCGTAAGAATAACAATTTTTATGAAAATAGTATAAACTGTGTAATTTTTTCAGAAAAACATATAGGACTATTTTTTTCGAAAATTGAGTTTAAGCATCAGAAAAAGTCGAATTTCCAACAAATTTAAAAAATCATACGGAATCAAAAAATAGTGCAGAATCAGAAAATCGTACGAAATTGAAAAATCACATAATTGAGAAAATTGCGGAAATCAAAAAAGTCGCGAAAGTCAAAAAAATTGGATTTTTGGCGAATCAGCGGCAGACGAAAGCTATATGGCAGCGGCGATCGTCGTTAGACAGTGGCGATCGGACGACGACAGTGATTGGAGGACGGTGTGGCGGGCAATCAACGGTTTGTACGGTGGCAGCTGCAATTGGGAGTGTTCGGACAATTTTTGGCATTTTCGATCGTTTTTGGCATTTTTGAGTTCGAAGACTTTTTTCTTGACTTTTGTATAAAATTGAGATGAATATAACTCCTAAACCATGTTAAATCTATATTATAAATAAATAAAAATATTTTAGTATTTCTTGGAATTGAATAATCTGGGTGATAAAATGAAAGTGTTATGAAAAATAATATTTTTTGTGAGGTGATTGGTGGTATTTTATCGGTGATTTAAAGTTCATATTTGAAATCTATTTTTGGTGAATATCTGTTTAAATGATTTTTGGATTTTTTTTTTTTTTGTGATTTGTATGTTTGGTTATCAACATTTTCATGCATATATTTAGTTTGGAGTTAGATGAGACTTCGGTCTATTAGGTGACCTCAAATTTATTGGTGGGTTCGTTGGTCTAGTTGAGAGACCAGAGGCGGGTCTCATATCCATTTGGTGGGGATCATCGGTTTAGGTGAGGAACCAGAGACCGTGGAAGAAATCAGTGACACACCTCTGATATCCACAAGAACTTGGTACCACATTCATATAGGTGAAGGAGTTGGTGCATAATAGCATTGCATATATTGAGAATGATGTTTGTGTTTATGTTTGTGATTTATTTGTATGCTAATATAAATTTTGTGTTTGTATTATCATCATGTTGCTAAAATTTCACTGTTATTATATGTAAGCGTATTCCCACCTCTTTCTTGTTTGTGTTTTCTGTGAAATTTTTGTACAAGTGATCAACATGAGTGATAGATTTGTGATTATCGTGAGATGGTTGGATGCCCTCTTAGAATTTACTGCTTTCTTTCTATTTAGTCGAATAAATGCTCTACTGTAACATGAGAGATTTGGGTGCTTACATTTTGTTGTATTAAATTATGACTCTTCTTCATGGAGTTTTTGATAGATGTTTTTATTCAGACTTATCATATGTTTGTTTTCATCTTCCGCTGTGAATTTTCAAAATTGCATGTTTATGTATGAGTATTTTGATGATGTAACATCATAAGTGTGAATTTTTTTAAAAAATTATTTAGGGATTAGAGTGTTACCCCCGGGATAGGCATCAACCACACGATTCGAATCCCCCGATTTGTATTCGATGTAAAACTGAAAGCCCAATAATTTACGAACATAGTCCTTTTGAACATAGGTCCAAGTTTTACATAAGTACAAGATGGGTGACCATCTTACATAAGTACAGCTCCAAAGCCCATATTGGACACATCTGATTTGGTAACAAACAATACAAGAAAATTGAACGATTGCATCGGTTATTTTGGAAGCTTACGACGGTTAAAACCGCTGCAATTTACTATCTACGACGAGTGTGTCACAAAAATGTGTGTTTCAGGCTGTTTTGCGACGGTTATCAAAACTGTCACACCAATCGTCATTCTCACAATAAATAGGGAACTGACGTAAACTGAACATTGTGACAGTTATCGTTAATTTCCGTTTGATTTTTGTTTTCATAATTAGTTGTGACGGTCCAAACCGTAAGAGCGGGTCATAACCCCCGCTAAAATAATTAATTTATAAAAAAATAAAAATAACAACAAAAATTCACATTTGTTACCAGAATATCAATAACCTTCCTTTTGTCTTTCTTGAATACAAAGATTAGTTTTTGACATTGAACTAAATGAAGAAAAAAAAGAATAACACTATAAAAGCTTGTTGATAACATAAATCAAATGAAACAACAATCAGAATTATATGATTCATTGCTATCAAACAAATTGAATTTAATAATGAAAAGGAAAGATTTTTTATTGTGTCAAACCTCGACCATGGTTAGTTTAGAATTCTTATTGAACATGAGAGTAATGAACCGTAAAGGAACAAAAATTAAGAAATGTAATTTTAAAAGTTTGATTAAAAAAAAATACAAAGTACAAGAATATTATTGTAAAATATAAAAAGATATAGTTGGAAAAATTTTGAGTTTGAAAGGAGAAAGACATCAACCAAAGAATGATAATTTTGAAGTGATGTATTTATAATTACATGAACTAACTTATTAGTTATGCAATATAAAAGTATCATTTTTTTTAATAATATGGTTAGTGAAATACAATTGACATATTTTAATTGATGACACAATTAAGTAACTTTACCTTACTTTTTTTAAATGGGTAATGTATTCCTCACCTATAATTATACCTATGTTAAGAAAAAATAACATTTTAAGAGATAAAAAATATAGCAGTAAAAAGAAGAAAAAAATATATAAAAAAAAAATAGGAAAAATAGAAAGTACAAGAACTTCCTCAAAAAAATGTACTAGTATACCTTATGTCTTGGTTTGTGACAGCGGTGATAGACAAAACATTAAAACGCTTATACCGAAAGACATGATAATGATCCAAAAATTACGTGTCAAGTTAAGGAAATGAAAGAGAGCAAAAGAAGACAAAATGATGATAACAAGGATATCCAAATAGCACAAGACTCCTAAAACATCGACCACAAATTCAGATTTTGTACCCAAAATATCTCTATACTCAGATGCACATTTCTCACTAACTAACCAAAGAGTTCACTTGACAACGGGCGGAACCCAAGTACTTCCATTCAAATTTACCCTTAAATATTTGATTTTTCTGTGGAAACAGAGAGAGCTCCGAAGCATGACGGCTTTTACACCAACTGCTCTACAGTATTCATCCACATCATATTTACAATCTTGGGTGCCATCTATAGAAGGAACTCGTGATCATAATTCATGGTGTGTCAGAGTGAGATCGTACAAACTCACTTCTCAAAGATTTCAACAACAGAACATTGCAAGAGGACTAACAATCCAGTGTGCAGCCACAAAACAAGCGAAATCACCAGGTACCTTTCTGAGTTATACTCTTATTGGACTAAATTGTCCTAGCACTTTGAAGATGTGATAGAATATTAATTTTACTTTTTTTGGAGGTAATAGCTGAAGAAGAGTGGAAGGTTAAGCGAGAATTACTGCTGCAAAAAAGGGTAAAGCTCCACCTCTCTGTCACACATACATTCCTGAATGCACAAATAAGCTTTAGCCTTTACATTATCGTGAGCACAATGAAATTTCAAGATAATAAAATAGCTTGAAGTTACATTCCAAACTAAGAATAATTGTACAAACCACTAATAAAAAGCAAAGAGCAGCAAGCAAACGGGAAAGAGACCGTGCCAGAGAGATTATAGAGTAATGGAAACAAGAATAAAGAAGGGGAAGTGAATCATGTAGTCAAACAAGTTTGACAATACTACTAGGAATAACATACACATAAGTCTTTTGGGTAAAATATAAGGAAATGTGATTTCATGTTTATACCACCCATGCAAGTTTATATCTGATATAATATTGCAGGTAAAAAGTGTGGAACCAAAGGAAGCTCTGCGCCTTCAGAAAGAAAATAATTTTGTGATTCTTGATGTAAGGCCAGAAGCAGAGTTCAAGGAGGTTAGTGAACATGTTTTAGAAGCCTTTTTTTTTCAATTCCAATGTGCCTGTTCATTCACGTTGCATTTTTCTGTGCATCTCTTGTGCTTCTACTTTTGATCAATGGATAGTGTAAGAAGAAAAAACTGATGGATTTGACTATGATCACTGCAGGCTCATCCCGCAGATGCAATTAATGTGCAAATATACAGGCTTATAAAAGAGTGGACAGCTTGGGACATTGCCAGACGTGCTGCATTTGCATTTTTTGGTATTTTCTCTGGAACAGAAGAGAACCCCGAGTTTATCAAGTGTAAGATGAATTTGTCTCACTGTGCATTCCTGAATTCATGCATTTCTTGTTTTCTGAAACCAAATATTTGTTTCATGCTGGCAGCTGTTGAGGATAAATTAGATAAAAATGCAAAGATAATAATAGCTTGCTCGGCAGGTGGAACAATGAAACCAACACAAAATCTGCCAGAAGGTCAACAATCTAGGTATTAAATTATCTCTCCCCCTTTCCTGCGTCTGCTTTCTTCTCTCTGGTTTTCAATTTTGCTCATATATGCGGTAAGAATATATAGTCCAAAACAGGTTGGCAACAGTTTATGAAATTGGTCTGTTTTCACTTTGCATGCAAACAATTTTACTCATGAATGTGTTTGCACTTTGCATCCAACATCAGATTCAGAGACACTTAAATTTAAGAGAGCTGGACAAATGACATTCATAATATTGTAAACCATCCTATCAAGTTATTAGTTATTTAAAGTAATAACAAGAGACAAATTAGTTATTCATCAGCTAAATTACACAATGGAAGGTGTCAGTGATAACTTGGATTGCATGGATGTTAGCTGAAAGCTGATATGTTGCATGTATACATATTCAAATGATTGATCTAATGCTCTAAAGATCACATTTTTGTACTTTCACAGGTCTCTAATAGCAGCTTACTTGTTGGTCCTAAATGGTTACACCAATGTCTTCCATCTAGAAGGTGGGCTTTACAGGTGGTTTAAAGAGGATCTACCAACTGTTTCAGAGGAGTGAATTCATTGTTAACATTGTGCATGCAGAGAATCCTGGACCTAGTTTTGACCATAATGAGGATGCTGATAAATGCATACAAAGAACAGAACGAATGAGTTGAAATGTAATCATTGAACTGGTGCAGATATTTAGCATGAGAAAAAATGCCATGTTACATTTTCTAAAGATTGCCTCCATAGCTTTGGCATGAGAGGGTCTATTTATCAGCATCGTATTATCACTTGTCAGCAGTTTGCAATTCACTGATGCACGTGAAACATGCTTTGGAACCACTATAGCATACCGATTGAACTAAAACACAAGTTTAGTGATCAAGCATTTATGGTTCCATTGCCATCTAATCCTTATGTCCATAACCCAATTCTAAAGAAGAAAAACCATGCAGAGGAGAAAGGTATTTGCTTAACCTGCAATTTCCTAAGCATTTAAAGATGTTTTTGCCATTGCTAGAGCACCGTCATAACTTTTATTTCCTCCAATAAAACCACTCATGTGCACAAAAGTACAACCTGGGATTCCAGCAACCTCAGATAGCCTGTCATTTTCCAAACCCCTCCAAAGATATGGTAGTGGTTTTCTGCTCTCAAATCTAGCAGGTGAAATCGCCACTGCCTGTAGTCTCCATTTCTCACTCCTATCATCCTAAAATTAGGAATCGTATATCACATAAACACATATGAAGTCATCATTTATAATTGAATAAGAAAATAAAGAAAATTTTTTAAGTTTACAAACTTGGTTTGATGAACTTGACAATAAACTAGTGTGTGGGATTTTTTGGGAGGGGAGTGCTGATAATGATTGATGCTTATATAAAATTTGAGATTTATTGATGAACTCAGCCAAACATATCTACCTGGTAAAGAACATATTTGATGGAAGGGTTGATTTTCATTTCCTCCTCAAGCTCATGTATGTGAAATTTCCACTGTGGAGCAAGAGAGAAAAAATACTTCAAAGATATCCAAAAGCAAAAACCAAATTTTAGTTTCCCTAGCCTTGATTGGTAAGAAGAGAAAACTTATTACAACAATTATTAAAAAAGTGTGTCAAATTGATTAAATAGATTGTGAGCTTGCTTACAGGACAAGGTCGATTTAGTTTTATAATCTCCCCACAAGAATCAACAGTTTCTCTTGCTGCAAGACACTCCATAACAATAGAACGTGCTGGCAACCATGATTTTGCATAATAATTCACATTCTGTAACACACAATCATCAAAACTAAAATGATTGTTGAGTATAAGCAGTTAAACACGGTGAACAACAGCAATCAATCAAACGTTAACATTCCAAAACAGTCTCACCTCCAAAAATTCACCACCAGCCAGAGCCATTGCCCTATGAAAAGCCTCGGTTTCTGCATCAGATGACTGATCAGCATCAGTCCAGTCCAAATTCAATCGTTTAATTCTAGATGCCAAGTCTGTGTTGATTACATATTTCGGAGATTCGTCCGAATCATATTGATTCACTCCATTATCCACAGCATCAACTGACTGATAATAAAACAGCATTTCAACAAACAAAAGCATGTTAAGACAATTTCACTAATTTTCAAATCCAAGCTTTCAAGGACGAAAATGTGAATGCATAGTAAAAACATCTACCTCTACAAAGTTTCTGTATATAGCTGGATATAACTGGTGTACATGAGGATGACCTTCATCAAGACGAAGCACATTTGCAATTATCTTCAATCCAAAATGCTACAGTATATAACGAATGAATAGTGAATTAGGTTTTGATTGATAATGAAGAACTAAATCAGCAACTGAATTAGAATTGAAGAAAGACCTTATAGACGAGCCCGGCGCTACTGAGCTTAGTGACGAAGCCTTGACCGAAAACCTGGTGAAAATCCTCTTGATGATGATCGTAACGGTGTCGTATCGGGTCGTAAGCGCCTCCGACGTCGACTACGGCATCTAATGATTCCAGAAGCTTTGGGTCTCTGGTTCTAACTATATCGGCGCCGGAGAAGGGTTTAGAAAGGCGGAGCATAAAGCAAGCGAGGGCTTCGTCGCAGTGGAAGGTTCCGCTGTGCGTGCCCACGCGCTTAGCCGAGGACGTGGAGAAAGATGATGATAGATTGGTGTGAAATGTCATTAGAAGAGGATTGTGAAACGTAAACGTCTTGTGCCACGCTTTTGCAACTTTGACCATTTTTTAAATATCATCTACCGTGCCTCAACTCTCAGAAACGGGGAAGATACAGTCTAACGACATCGTTTGGCAGTTTTTTTGAGATATATATAATTTGGGCAGCGTGGATACGTACTTATTGCTAGGTTTGATGGGCCTCATCTTTAATGGTTTAACTATTACTATCTTCACCTCCTATACGTTTACAATCAATACAATTTTTTTATAATTCCTCCCATAAATATATAGATGTAAATCATAGACGACGTGCCAACAAGTAAATTTGTAAATCATAGACGTTGCCAATAAGCAGCTTATGATGAGTAACATTTCCACGTCATGGAAAAGCGATGTGAAATTTTGTTTGAGGTACTTATCAGTGTATTTTGATACATATTTTTCTACTATTATATTTAAGTATCTTTTTAGTTTATTTTATTACTTTTACTGTTTTATTGTGTTTTCATATTTTAGTTTATTTTTTTCTTTATTTTATTTTTAATATAAGTATTTTTCTTGTGAAAATTACAACTGGAGTTACGAGAGTCTGATTTGTGTGTTCTGATATGCGTTGGAAATCTGAGAGAAAAAGCTATAACTTTTATGTTAAAGACAAAAGCTGATTCAGAGTGAAAGAGTCTCGAATAATTTGTTGAAGTTTCGGACTAGTTAAAATAATTAGAATTGGACTATTTACTTTTATGTTTTCGTGTCGGATTGCATTTTGGTCCGATTTACCTTGTATTATAAAATCCAAATTCGCTGCTACAGTGACATCACACATTATTCACGAAAAAATATAATTTTGTACGAATCGATCATGGAGAACTAATCTTTAGGGCTAGTCTGTCAAATTCGAATTCCACAAAACTTTGAAGTTATTATTATTTTCAATTTAATTCAGATCCTTTCTAATTTATTCTATGGTTTTCGTTTACTTAATTCGTTTATTATAGAATAGATTGGATTAAATTTTTGTGTGCATGTTCCTTACTTTAATCGCGTTTAACTTAGTTTTTTTGTTAATTTGCGTTGTCTGTAATCGTTTGCTTAATTCAATGAATTGTTTGCTTAATTCGATGATTAGGAATATAACTCGTGTAGTATTGTCGACACTTGTTTCATCAATATTGCAATCGAATAGGAATTATAATAATTGATGATAAGTTGGAAGTCGAGCCTATAGATTAACTTATTTAATAATCGCTTATTTTTATAATCACACATTTGTTTTGTTTTCTAAATCGATCAAACCATAAACCCACCCAAATTGATTCCAGCTGGTTAATTCATACAAGAATCCTTGTGATACGACTCGATCCATTGTCGCTATCTACAGTTTTTAAAATTACTCGTTTTGATCTGTGCGCGACAGCGGATCAGTATGTGAATTTGTGAATACTCATATGTTTATCCTATTTTGTGAGATCGTGTTTCTATTTATGGATTTAGGTTTTAATTGTGAATTTCATTCCAAGAGTTGGCATCTCAAGAGTCTCGTGTCTTGTGACCATATCTCATAAATATATTATAAAAAGAAGAAAAGTATATAAAGGGGGACAAAATCAAAATCCCGAAAACTAAAGGAAAGTCAAACAACACGTGAGAAAAACCTAATAAAAACTAGACCAAAGGGTTATATCCCACATTGACTCGTGGTAAGTCGCCCTTCAAGAGTTATGCAGCAGCTTGCACTAAACCACAACTTGACCATGGGTTATGCAATGCATGAACCATTGTTCGATATGCAGACCGACTCAAATTCTTCTAACACTAACCACAAAGCTATCCAATGCCAAACCTGATTATTATCCATAACCATCATACATCCTATTTTATTTGGTACACAAGTTCCAAATTCAAAACTTTATAAGGAAAGGAGAGTAGTAGCACCCTTTGATCGGTTGATGTATTTTCTTCCACCTTACAGAGTCTGTCATGTCTGTTGTGTCAGAGAGTATATATGGATTAAATGTAGTTTGTGATTTATTGTTTTTGTATATGTGACTTTTGCTTCAGAGTTTATATTTTTTTGGTCATATGCTTGTGGCGTTTATGACACATCCCTGATTCGTTTGTCATGTGGTTTTGATTGCTTTAGTTGTATGCATATGGCATTTGCGATAATACTTCTTATTTGTGGATATCCTCTATGATAACAAGGAAGAGAATTTAGTGCAACTTTATTCATTCATTCTAAAAAAAAGGTATTATATTATAATGAAAGGTGTGCTTTACACATGCGATTGAAGGAAAATTTAATCAATTTGTGTGATTGCAGCTTATTATACTCTAAATATACTAGTATGGTGTGCCACAACCGTCCTCAATCATTATTCGAAGTTATCCCTGCATCTGTGAAGTTAGAAGTATTCACATCATACCTGTTAGAATCCCGTCTACTTTCTTTTGGGGGTTTGATCATTATTTCTTTAAACTGCTTAGTCAGGGAGGCCATGCTAATTTCCACCGCCTCTCTTTGTCTTTCCACTTCTGGTTACGTTGCAAAGCTTTATGTATCCTTCGTGCTCCTGACAGGTTTGTGGATATCGTCACTATCTCATCGTGAGCATTGTGATACTTCAATTTGACGTAGAAAGTGTAAGCCACCATGTTCATCATTATCGTGAAGGGTATGTCCATGATGTAGTTATAGACACTCACACGGGGAATTAGTAGGAATTGTAGGTTGATTGGCTTGGTGTCTTTCCATTTACAAAGGTAACCATCAACTCAATATATCTCTAAGGGAAAGTCATTGTCTCGTTAAAGGTTTATTGGCCATATCCCTCATACGACCATAACTTCTGCATTCTCAGATCAAGCTTTTCAAAAAAATATGCATGCATAATGTTGCAAGAGCTTTCATGCCTCATCAATGAGGATCATGGAGGCATCAAAGTTGGACATTGTTGATATTATCACCAAGATAAATTCTCGTTTGGGATTCCACCCACCTTTTCATTATTCTTAAATATGAGGATAGGCCTTTCATGCTTCTTGCCAAGAGTTATTTCTCCCTCCTTAGTGATTGTCATTAACTCATCGATCCTTATTTTCCTAGTACCCTAACTATTTTTTATCTATGAAGGCCTATAGTAATGGAAGTGATATATTATCGCTTCCCCTTCTGATCTTCCTCTTCCTCATTGCTAGCTTCTTTCTTTCCCACGGCTCTTCTTAAAGCCTCGATAGTTTTCTTGGGGGATACCTTCTCTGGATAAGAGGTTCGTTTATTCTTTGGTGACTTATCCTGCACTCTATGATCTTTCTTTCGGTCTCATATGTCTATTTATCCTCCTTTTCGAGTATACCTGATGAGTTATCCCTGTTCTTCAATCTTGTTTTTCTGGCAGATGCATTCAATAATGTCATGGTCGTGACTTTTATGAAAACATAAGTATTTTGATTTATCTATCCTAGTTGAATCTCTAACTGGATAGAGGTTCCAGATCCAACTTGTTTGAACTTGGTGTTTGTGCATCCACTCTAGATTTCATCCTTCAATGTATTTAAAGGATTGTATGCAGAAAATTTGGTATGATTCATGGTTCTCCATCATCTCTATGAAGATTACTATCTTTTTATGGCGCTCAAACGCACCCGGGGCTTCTCGTTCCCTAGGGATTCTCTTCACCTAAGAGTTCTTCCTCATAGTTAATGTAATGTTAGGCCTTATTCAATAGATCACTTAAAGCTATAACTTATTTCAGCCCTAGTTTTTCTCAAAACATGCAATTCGACCTCAATCCCTTTTTTAATATCCAATATTTTAATTCATCTATATACCTCATACTTCAACTGCTACATTGATAAATCAATTGATGTACTTCTATAGGGTCTCTTTCTTCTTCTGCTTGATTCTATTGAGTACGACCATAGTAGTAGGTTGCCACTCTCTAGCAGTAAGTTGAGTGGTGAATGAGTCACATAGTTCCTTCCATGAATATATGCTCTTGTTTGGAAGTGTTTTAAACCAAGTCATATCGCTCACTTAAGGGTTAATATGAATATTTTGCATTTCACAACTCTTTGGTAATGGTAGTAATCCAATATGTTGCTCACATGTTTGACATGTTTGTTCGAATCTCCCGTACCGTCGTAAATTTTCAGCTTTGGGGTGTTCTTGAGAGACCTCGGGATCCTGCTGACAAGGATGTGTATGAAGAAAGGGTTCCTTTTTTGCCGAGAGGTAGGGGTATCTTCATTGTGCCTTTCTCTTCTCCGAGAATGGTGAATCTTATGTGGAGTATGAGTGCCTTTATCCCTTTGGAGATGGATTGGGGAGTCTGTTGTCCACTATTTCGATTAGGATATGGTAGTCTTGGAATTTATTTGTTCATTAAGGTTGTGTCTCTTGGAGCTAGTTGCAGTATGACTCATTAGTTGTTGCTCAAAGTTGTCTCACGCATGGTGCTGATTCTCGAAAAAGCGTATTGCACATTCTCTTCCATTCTGATCATCGTGTCGGCTAAGATATAAACAGTGTTTTGTAGATCGATAGCTCTTTGCATGTCTAGGTTATCTTTTAGTTGTTAAATATTTGGGGAGCATATCTTGTCCAGGTATTAATAGATGCAATAGAGGTTATTGTGAAGGTTGGCCTGAGTAAAGTTGTTGTAGGGTTTGGAAAAATGAAAGGCCTTGGAACGTTTCTAGTTCAACTATTTGAGGAACAAGATCTTGATGTACAGGAACAGACAGAGAGGTCACTATGGAATCATCCTCTATTGGAAAAAGAGGTGAAGCCTTATTACTTCAGCGACTGTGACAACACTATGGTGTTGAGCGACAGATCTAGTAATCTTTGATTTCACCATGGCTTTGTAAGCTTGATATCTAATCTGTTAGAGAAAAAGATAAATGTTTCGTGAGAAGAAGATCGATAATCCGAATCTTTAGTGAGAATGTGATGGTTTTCGTGAAAAAATTGCAAGAATCAAAAGTTGATTCTCACAGACGGCGTCAATGTTTCATTCAGGAACTAAAGATATGTGATGAAGTGATGGAAAGAAGTTCAGATACGACATATCAGTCTTCTAGTGCAGTGGATCGGACTTCATGTGTGGTGGAGATGGATGGACTGCAAGGTTATAACTCCAACGCCCAAGTCAGTGAATGAACAAAAATGTAATTTTAGAGTCGGAATGGATTGAATACGTGAAATGGTGCAATTTAACCATTATAATGTATGGATGATTAAAACTAATCGTGTGTGTTTCGACACCTTGTGTGAGTTGTTGTTCAATTAGATCAAACAGGTGGACCCTCGTCCCTATTTAAACTTATTTTTCATTTAATTTTTTTTAAAGTTTTATATAATTTTTTTTATTAAAAAATATTATTTATAAATTTATTTTTAAAAAAAAATATTGAAACAAACCGTCTATTTATAAAATTCTAATTTATTTTGAATAATTTTTTTAAGACTTTATTTGAATCGATAGAATGGGATGAATTAAATTGGTACAACTTAAAATAAATTTAAATTTTATTGTGTGAATTAATTAAAAATAGATAGAGCATAGTAGAATTGCTTGATATCGATTTCATTCTATTTCATCACCTACTATTTTATTTTTCACTTCCAATTTAGGCAAAATGATTATATTACCTTATTCTTTCGTAAAATATTTAAATGGTGGAATGAAATCTCTATTCTATTATGCTTAATCTATCTTAAGATATTCACATCTCTATTCTATTATGCTTAATCTATCTTAAGATATTCACACATAGCCTAGAAATAAGAGCATTAAAAAAACATTTTTATTATGTTAGTACCATATAACACGAGTCAATAATAAGCATTAAAGTAGAGCATAGTTTGACAACTAGATTCATGAGAAGAGAAACAAAATGCATATCTTCGTCATCTTAACCAGAAAGACTATATTTTGTTAGTAAGCAACTAAAACATGGTCAGACTCTTTCTGATTATGATTATAACATACAAAAGGAATAATCCCTCACTTGGTTTGATCACTTCTTAAATATTTGAAATACTTTTAAACCTAAAGACATGAAGGAATCTATATTGACCGTATCAGAGGACAAAGTTTTTCCTCTTGAGTGCTTGCTTTGTGTAGTTTTGTGGCAACATTCAATGCAGACTGTGATAAGACTGCAAAGTCGAGATCACGAAGTTCAGAGTCTCGCTAATATGCATCACTGGAGCATTTATTAAAATATCTAAAATTGAAATTTAATATTGAAAAATGAAATTTTTTAACCTTTAAAGAGTTATAAACTACATAACTTTTAACCCAAAATAACCTGCATACAGATATTCAAATTAACGTAAATCCTTTGTATGACAGATTATCAATCACGAAAGTTTTATCCCTAAACTTCATGAAGCAAAGCTTTGATCTTAATAGAACCGTAGGGATGACAACATTAGAAAAAAATATTGTATGATATACAATCTAGAATAAAATACTATTAAGTTAGTTTGTGTAAAATCAATTATTTCGTCAACATTCACTAAGATGTTAAGATGTGTTAAAGTCTGAGACGAACATAGGCTAATAGGAATTTGTTTGTGCCATGTCACAAATTCCACTAAGTCTTAACCACTGAACATTGTGTGAAATAGCATAATTCACAATCCTGTTAAGCATGTGAGGCTCCAAGACAGCAAATTTATGCCTAAATCGAGAGCATGCAGCTAGATAGAGCATGATGTAATAGAGACAGAATATCGTTGAAATGGAGATACATTTGAGCAATTAACAATGATATATTATTCAATGTGGTATTTAGATCCTTGTGGTTTAAACACAGGTAAGGAACAGATTTCTAAGATACAACTACAATCTAAATTGTGTAGTGCAAGCTCAAAGTTAATTAAGGTTAGTATTTATTAATTAATATATAAATTAGTTAGTTGTATATAAATAGATATTATGTGATTAAGTTTTCATCCTTTAATAATATTAATTTTTATTTTTTTATTCTCTCTTTTTTTTCTCTTTATTAAAAATGTCATACGTATTAATAAGTTGTTATCTAAAATTTCGATTAGATTCTTGATCGTATTTCTAAGAATCACACTACTATTATAAATGATATTTTTTATAATGAGGCTTACACCTCGAACAATAAAAAATGAGGGTATAAATCCTCATGTTTTATTTTTTTTAAATAAAAAATTATTCTCTTAATTTTTAAGAAAATCAATGAAACATAGCTATAAGGGAACTCGCTTCGACACCCAGTTGTTGTATTTTATATATTTTTTCAATTGTTTGATTAATATTTCTTGCTTAGTGTCTTTTCAAATTCCATTTTTATCTTTTATTTTTTTATTAGTAATTGTTTCAGCTATATGATCTAATTGAGAGGTAATATATTTTGCATTAAAAATTTTAAAATACTATTTTCAAAATTTTATTTTAATATTTTATTTGATATGTTTAAACCCTTTAGTTTTTGACTAAAACCGACATGATATATCTTTTAAATGAATTCCCACAATAAGACGATATTGTGTTTTTGTATATTTTAAAATTTTTAATTAATACTATCAGGACGGTTTTTATGTAAAACCAATTCACCGTTATTTTGTATGAAATACTCCAGACTACTACCTGGTTTCTAACTCTTCATTTACCTATCAACGCTCAAACTTCATTTTGTCACTCTTATTTCGTAAAAAGCCCTAGGCGATTTTCAAGTGATATTCATCAAAACTCTTCCAACAGATATTCATCAAACATTATCTCGTCAACAAATATTCATTTTCGCAACAGGTTTGTTCTTCACTGAAGCAGTTTATATATCACTTTATTTTTCATTGAAATAGTTTATTGATCATTTTGTATAGGATTTCTACATTAGTTTGTCTATTGATAATTTTATTTCTATGATTTTACATATGTTTTTACTGAAACGTTATTGTTTGATTTAGGTTAGTCTCTTGATAGTCATGGCCGATTCGACAAGCACCTCCCATATAAATATCGTTGCAACATCTGTTAATACAAAATATAAAAGAAAAGCTAGAGGTGCCGCGATGTATACAAAGGTGAAAAAAGCCTACGAAACTGGTGTTCGCTACCCGGTTAGAGTTGATGTTGCAATCGACAGGACTTCTGGTGAACACGTTGATGATTTTGTAGGTTACATTGTGTTACAAGGTAGAAGTAAAGTGAGTATTTTGATAGATAGTTGGAATATCGTTGATGATGAATTGAAAGACGATATATGGACCGATATTACAGTATTTATTTTGAATTCTATGATTTGTTTTACAAGTATATTTTTTGTTTAATACTAAGAACATCTATATTGTGTAAACATAGGATGTGTTCATTGTTAGTCCAAATGATAAGCACATGAAAAAGAAAATTCTTGCATATTATGGTGAGCGTTGGGGGGATTTTAAGGCACAACTCACCCATGATTATATTAAACATGAAGAAGATAAAGAGCAACTTCCATACAAGGTGTATTCATATATTGATCAAGATGTTTGGGAAAATTTTGTAGAGTCTCGCACCACTCCAGCCTTCTTGGCTAAGATCCAAAAAGAAAAGGAAAATCAAGCAAGAAATATCTATCCACATAGGTTGTCTCGTGGAGGATATCAAAGACTTGAAAAATTTTGATTGAAGAAAAAAGAAAATAAATGGAGGAAGATCTAGGAGGTTCCATAAGTCTTGATCGCACTTTATCTTTATTATCATGTCACGAGAAATGAAAGAGGGCACGTCAAAGAAAAGACAGCGAGTTCACATCAAGAAAAGTCGGTGCTAGCTGGAAGTCTTGGAAGGTGAGGCATCTTAGCGGTGGATCATAAAACTAAACGAGGGCAGAAATAACATCTGTTTGAACCTCTACTCTAATCAAGTCAAGGGTATCCCCATAGAGGCGAGCGTACATCTTCAGAGCTCTTTTGGATGATTTCCCTTTTATGGCTTTGATTTCATAAATGTCGGGCTTGAGGGCATTGATACGGACAAGTTGTTTCCCTCTGGTATCCATTCTCAAAGATAATTATCAAAATCTTGATTTTATTGCTTTTTATTTTTACCCTGTGAATAAGACAAATAAAAGAAACATACGATGAATATATGAAATGTATGAATGCATGGATGTATGGTTTAGTGACAGGATTTTGTGATAGGTACCCTTATAAGGTAGGCTATTAACTTTGACCTATGGTTAGTCTATCCTCCCAAAAGGTGGATTCCTTAAGGGTGTCATGAATAACACTAGAGGGAAAGGCACAAGGTCTTCCCTTAGGTGGAGCCTCTTTACGGACTGAGATTTTCGTGTCAAAGTCGTGAAATGTATCATCATGAGATTTTGGTTAAGGTCATTACAAAGAGTCATGGGTGGATTTCCAAAGTCATACTCGTCAAGAGGAAATCTCTCGATAAGTATTCCTTTTGCGGAATTTCATCGACTCTAGGCGAAGTCGTCACATAAACTCGTAGGAATGATGTATCCCCTAAGCTAATGGACGAACATTCTTTCTAAGGGTTATTTGGAAATAGTTTTTTGAAATAAAAGTCCCGCCATGCAGTAAATATATAATGATAAAAAAATAGACAAGAATAAATAAATAAAGAGAATACAAAACCAAAAATAAAACCTAAAACCTAGGGTTGGCTTCTAAACCTAGGGATGAAGTCCCCAGCAGAGTCCCCAACTATTGCGACTGGTTTTTTAATCAGAATCGTCACTACTAGTTTTTATCTTAAGGAAGGGAGTCTAATAGGAAACCCTAAATTGTAAAACAGAGATTCTAAGTTTCAGACTTCTTTAGACGAAAGGAAGGTGTTAGGAACCTTTCATCAATCTTATTCTTAAGGATACTAGGTTTAGGTTTAAGTTTCAGGTAAAACAGGGTTTTAATTTTTAATAAGGGAACTCGCCACGATTTTAGTCGTATGCCTACGTATCCTCTTATGAGGAATCAGAGTCTCAATTTGTAGTTCGTATGGGTTTGTGTTTTTTAGGGGTTGTGTTGTACCCTAAAATTTTCCCTCTCATTTCTCAAAGAATCACCCTGGATCCTCAAGTTTGCTTCCATCCAATTCCAACCCTTGAATTGCAATCTTTTTCAAGAAAGTCTCACAAGGGAAAAATGGTCATTTACACACTGAAAAGTCAAACTTTGACTTTTGGATCAAAATCAAGCTTCAAGAATCATATTTCATCAAGACATGTTAGAATATGAGATTTGTTTCGTCAAGAAATTCAAAAGTCAAAACTACTTTGGAAAAGTCAAAATTCTAAAATACTTAGAATTTTTTCTAAGTGTTTAAGAAACATGACAAGCTCAGAACTTGTGACCAGATTCTCACCATGATGCAAGCTGATTCTGGAAGAACTTATGACACAAGAGTTTTAGATCTCAACAAGATCTGAAACATTGCAGAACAGAACTTCTCCTAGAAATGTTGGGATTTCAAGTTATAACTTCTCAAAGACATGTCCTTGAAATTGAAACACTCAGCAAATTCTGGACACTCTCAAGAAAGAGTTTGGTCAGAACTTCTGGGCCATTTTTCACAAAGGTTCAGTCAGAGCTTGCAAGAGCAGTTCAAAGAAGGTTTACAAAGCGTGTTACAAACTTCCTGGAAAGTCTGGAAACTCCTTCAGAACATGTTGGAGCCAAAAGATAAAAGGATCAGAAGATTGGATGCTACGCTGAGACAGAACTTCTGATCTAGCATTAAGCAATGATGTAGAATTTCACATGGCAGGATTTCTGATTTGATAAGTCTCATCATCATTTAATTCTCATTTAATGCTTACAACCACTTTTGAGTCTTTATCCAAAGGATTTCCCCCACGTGTACCTCTACTGTCTTGGGATAGCAAATTTTGGTACAAAAGTGTGCTAGGCTCATGTGTTGTTTTTGCTTTTCCTTAATTCATTCTGACAACCACCATGCTTGCTTCAAGAACAAGGCAGCGCTTTAGCATATGAAAGCTATATTCAACTCTTTGGTCATAACTTGACCAAATCCCAAAAACCTTGTTTATACAACCCATTGTAGACCTATAACCAACAGTTAATTCAGCCTACACCTGCATCCCATAATTGCACCAAACTAGCATACGAAGACTATGATCAAAAGGCAAGGGAACAAGATGCTAAAAAATCTAAAGTCCCATTTGTTTCCCCCCCAAAATCACAACAAATTCACCTATAAATAAGTTGCTCCATCACACTTTCAAGGGGCTGGCTTTTGGAGAGAGATTGGCAAAAAGAGAGAAAAGGAAGTTATGAAACCTTCATAAAAATCCAGATTTCCCAAACAGAAAACCAAACCTTTGTTCTTCCTTTTGGACCAAAGAACATAACCATTGTTCTGTTACTCTTGCTGATTCCAGAACATCCAAAGGCAGCAGCTCAAAGCTCCAAGCCCACGCTCTAGGTTCAAGGTAAGTCTTTCTGACTTTGCATCTTTTTCATTCAGAACATCACTAAACATGTAAATATCATAGTATTGGTGTTGTTCATATCATTGCATAAGTAGAAAAACTGTGGAACAAAACTTCTTGATTAAGGCTAGGCTCAGAATCAGGATTAGAACTTCTATAAACTGTTGTAATTTTATCCTTCTGATTTACTGTTTGTTGAAAACTGAATAAGTTATCTTTGTGCTGATTAATATGAGAAAAGAGTTGAAATGTAACACAGAACTTCTGTTTTTCACTCACCATCTTACACACAGAACCTCTATGATTTTTGTCACTGTTAACACACACTGAACTTCTGATTCTTATATGCTGATAACGCACTGAACTGCTGATGTTCACTCATTGGTTTAGCATAATACAGAACTTTTGATTTTTCACTCACAGTTTTAGCACAACACAGAACTTCTGAGTTCTCTTCACTGTTTTAATATACAGAACTTCTAAGATTTTTTTCATTGTTCTAACATTCAAAAGTTCAGCATATAGCAACCCATAACTTCTATGTTTTCCCTCTAACGTGTCTTGCAAGACCTCATAGTGTACCAATCCAGAACTTCTGATGCCCACTGACATTTCCTGCTGAGTCACAATGCGCCTAGTTTTAGAACTTCTGATTCCGCTTGTTTTACTTGTAGCAACACGCTGGTCCTATATCTCATTTATTTTCCTTCTTATCACTTTCAATATTAAAACTCTTTCATCAATATAAAAAAGACATAATAATATTTTCTTTCATTAATTGATTTATTTCCTCTTTTTCATCAAGACAAAAAAACCATTTTCTAAACAAGTCCATTTCTTTCTTATATTGTACATTTCAATATGGTTGTAATAGTAACTTAAGATTTAATTTTACTTGCAACCCCTATTTATAAATATGTACCCTCATCCCTAAAATATTGTAATAGCGTAGGACTTTACATTTCTGTAATTTATCACTTTCGAATGTAAATGCTAGTAATTAGGGTGTGTATGGCAAGATATGAAAATCAACAAATAGATCACCCTAATCAAGACTAAAATGCATGCAATTAAACACACTTGCACACTAGCACCCTTAGGCTAACCCCACTTTATTGCCTATCGGAAAAATAGTCATGTCCCTCGAACATGAGCGTTTTAGCAAAAGACCCTTGATAAAAGATCACAATCCCTTGATGACCCTTGATGTTGCCTTCGGTAAACGATATAGTCCCTAAAAAACGACATTTCTAAGATGTCCCATATGTTTCCTTCTATAACTATACAAACGTCCCAACATCCGTCCCTTCACATCCAACGATGGGGATTCTTTCCAAATCGATGGTAAGATAGCAACATCTAAAGGAGAAGGAAAAACACATTTAAGACCTTTCGAGTAGGTAGATTCTCTCCTAGTTACTCGCTTGATCACAACAAAAACACTTTTACACACCAACACTTTCATTTTAAAAACATTTTCAAAAAGATAAAACATTTTGTATATGTTCTTATAGAGACGAGAACCATTACAAAATATCTTTCTGAAAACCACTTTCAAAAACACATTTCATAAACAAACCTTTGAACTATTTTCCAAACAAACACTTTGTACACGTTCTTATAGAGACGAGAACCATTACAAAAACGTTTTCAAAATACTTTCAAAACCCACATCACAAGCACATTCAAACAAAAGCAAGTGATCTAGCAAGTAACTAAGAGCCCATGGAAAACCATGGATGAAAAGGGTGCTAACACCTTCCCTTTTCATAATCTACCCCCCGAACTCAAGAAAACACCTCTAAAGGTCTTTCCTGTGCTTTTTCACCTTTCCTTTTGGATAAAAGAAAAGTCGGTGGCGACTCTGGCTAAACTGCAACATTTTCAAACACAAATGCAAAACTCCAAGTCAGTTCTCCCACCGTATCACAGAATTGGCAACTCTGCTGGGGAGATTACTTAAAAGTGGGGTTACCTTAGGGTTAGATCACATTTACTTGCTTTCTTTGCTTGATTTGTATGCTTTACATTATGGTTCTCTATTTGGGCTTGCTTTGATCCTCCACCCGAATCTGGGACACCTTTTTAGGTAAATAGCAATAGATTGTGGAAACTGTACGGCGTAGACTGATATGGTTGAAACAATGGCTATGTTAGTGTGACGCATTTGTGGGTACCGGTATCCCTCGTGGTGAATCGAGGAGAATACGGGGCCGTTGAGTGGCGTCATGAAGCACTAACTGACTTTAGAACCCTAATTAAACAAACTTGGCCATTAGGATGTAGTGAGATAACCGGTTTCGGTGTAGAGCTGAAAATTGGTAGATACTCGATACTACACTCATTGAGGCTGTACTTTTGGGATATCTCGGCTGTAAGAAAAGATTGATTATGCTGAGACAATGCCTAAGGGAAAGGTCGGTGATATTGAGATCCTTTAGAACCCGATCACTATTACTAGGACAGGTTGAGCCAACTAAACTTCAAGAGGGTACTCACCTACAAACTCCATGCAAGCCTAAAACTAAGGATTTGTTTGCTTTGTGTGAATATGATTATTTGTATATAAACTTGCTTACCTCACATATCTGTACATAACATCATAACATCATACCATAGCATTTTCAAAAAGCGCTTCAAGGATCTCGAGGGCCTATGATGCAGGGTCACGTTGAACCAGACGTCTACCAAAGGGCAAGAGGATTTATTTTCCTCTAACCAAACACCATCAAAAATCGATGTATAACAAACCAGAGTCAAAGGATACAATCCACTTGACATGGTGAGCTTAATTCTCGTGGAAGGACATCCACCGATACAAAGTTCTCCAATCCAAAACTATAAGAGACTACTAACCCCACAAGATCCTTGAAAACATGCATCCACATATCATGCATCATATCATGACAGGTTTCTCCCATACAGGATTCCTTATCTTCCTACTATTTATTTCAGTAAGATGGACATGGAACAAACGGTGAAAAGCATCCAGGCTCAAAACGCTCAACTTCAAGAGAAGTTCTTGAACCAATCCAAGGGACAAGAAGAGGTGAAAACGCTCCTAACCAGGGGCATGATCACGTGAAATCCAGAAGATAATAAGGATAATTAGCTGGAGTGGCTACAAACCGAGATAGCCATAATGAAAGTCCAGATGATGGGACAACTGGTGGGCCAGATGGCTCTTATCCAAAATCTGGCCCAAGGACAAGAAGAGCTGAGAGTCCTCATCAATAAGCTTCGTCGGGATGGATGTAACCAAATGGGGCAAACATCTAGGATTGGGGATCAAGTCATCATTCAGCCTCCCATGAGACAAGAAGCCGATTTAAGGGAGAGAAAACCTCCCCAATTTGCCTCCATGTCAAAAACCCAGCAACCACCTCGTCAACAAGGACAGGGTAATCAAGGTAAACAAGTACCAACCATTAGGTAGTTCACTGAGCTCGACATGCCTATGTCGCAGGTCTTACAGCACATGCTGAACTTGAATTTGGTCACATTAAGGGATCCTTCTCGGAATCCCAATACCTCTGCTCCTAACTATCATCCCAATGCATTATGTGCATACCACTCCAATAGTCCTGGGCATGATACGAATGATTGTTAGGCTTTGAAAAATAATATCCAAGACTTGATTGACAGAGGAATGCTGGAGTTCACACAAGATGGCCAGGATGAGTTCTTCTGCCGTCCCTCAAAGGCTCGCCAGCTGAAGTGAAAATTCAAACAAGGAGGCTTTTGTTTCATTTGAATTTTCAAGTTGTAATTCCTTTCGTTATTCAAACAATTTTCTATTAATGTCAAACTTTGTTTCATTAATGCATTGCATATGTTTGTCTTTATTTGATCCACTCATTTTCATTATATTTAAACTATGCTTTTTACTCACTTTATGACATTCAACTCTTGCTAAAAGTTACAAGCCTTTAGAGGGAGGATGACGAAAACAATGCCATAATCTCATACAGTATGCTTTTGGACAGACCTTGCTGACGATGTACAAACGTCCTTTCAAGTCCTAAACACTGGAGTTATAAGGAAGATAATCCCTAGTAAACCCCTTCGAGCCAAAGAAGTAGAAGTTTTCCTTTTTACACAAATTGAAACCTTTAATTAAATCCCGGGGCAGGGTAGTCTCTCAGTTAATTCAAATGCGCGTTAAGCCGCAAACTCTCATCTCGTAATACAACGAATGACATCATAAACATTCCCCTGGGATCAAGAGACAATGATGGTTCCCTACCACATAGGAGGTCATCATCTCTCAAAAATAAAAGCCCACTAAGTCAAAACCTACAAAGGAGACTTAAGAAAACTGGGACATCCCGCTGACTGTAGTCTCAAAACAAGAATAGTCGGGAAAAAGTTAGGGATAACAAATCAAATAAAAAGAGGTCACTATAAATCCTCAACAACATGAAAAAAAAAGTTGCAAGAATGACTGCCTTTCGACAAACTTAACTTGTCTGAACCATCACCAATACGTCATTCCAGACCCAATTGGAGTTCAAACGTACAATTAACTGAGTTTGGGACTGAAGAACATCACGAAGAACGGGTGGGTACAAATATACTTTGAGCCTTTATCCTTTGTTTCTTAAACCGTGAACCAAGCCACGTTACAACCCTTCAATAGTCCTAATTGAAGCATGGGTTAGTTCGAAAGCATACTGTTACAAAAGGTATCCTGACTCCTGTAAGGCTTTACTCAAAATCCAGAGTTGAATGACAAACTTCTTTACTTGCTAAAAACACATTTTTCAAAACTTCAAGACAAACATAAACTTTGCATTACTTGAATATCGCTGTTTGTATATGGCTATTTGTTTGACAGCGGAGAAATTCACACAATGAATATCCAGTGAACGAAATCTCTCTCAGTGAACAAAATCAATTCAAGAAGGATGACACTTCCATTGTCAAAACTCCTATCAACAAGGGGACATGATATGTCACTATCCAGCATACCTGGGGAAGTCCAGTCATGATTCTAAGAAATCTCTCAAAAAGTGCAGAATAACCAGGGGCAGGTCTCCATCTCCGTCACTCGGGTCATTGAACGTCAATCTCAGCAAAGGGTTACGTACAATCAAACATTTTTTGGCAATGCCACAAACATTTGTCACTAGGGGAAAGCACAAGTCTCCCCAAAGTCCTTCTCATAGGATGATTCCCCAGCAAGAGTTTAATCTCTGAAAAACCTTTCCCCAGCCGAGACAACCTCAAAAATCCTCGGGGACTTTTCCCAACGAAGTTGTCACCTCTCTGGAAGACCGACAACAGGGTTTATTTCCCCAACAAACGGTAGGATTCCCCAACTTAAGTTTTCCTCTCCGACTACTACAAATCAGAGGACCATAACTCCTCTTCTCTACAATCCCCAACAAGTCATTATGAAGCCTAGAATCCGACCGGATAACATCTAACTTTTGATTCTTTCCAGCCAAAGATAATTCCCCAGTAGAGAAACGGATAACCGAGACTCCTGAACTCTTTTTCCTAAGCAAGAATCAACACTCCCCATAGAGTTTTCAATATTCCCCAGCGGAGTTCTCCTCAAACAACAAAACAGGAATCCCCAGTGGAAACACTCTAAGCAAAGTTTGAAGACACACCAACTCTTCAACAGCAGTCCAGGATTTAACGACTCCCCAACATTTGTCGAGGATTTATTTTCCAGACAAAGATACACTTCAAGAAATATGTCACATTTCATACTCTTATTTACATACATGATAAGTGCATACGACACAATCTCATTTATTTTTGAGAACATCATGCATTTCATACATCATGACATTGCATATATCTAACGTTTTACCTTTTTCAGGAAAAGGTCAATCAAGATATGGCTACCAGCAACCTTTTCAAGTTCCAGATTAATACCTGTAACAAGCCAGGAAAACTATATGTGGATGACTAATTCTAGATTAATACCTGCAACAAGCCAGGAAAACTATCTACATGAAGAGATTGAAGATTAACACCTGTAACAAGCCAAGAAAACTATCTTTCTTTCTTAGGTCAGAGATTAATACCTGAAACTAGACAGGATAACTATCTCATCGACCAACCTTTTCAAGTTCCAGATTAATACATGTAACAAGCCAGGAAAACTAACTATGGACGATTGATTGTAGATTAATACCTGAAACCAGACAGGATAACTATCTCATCGACCAACCTTTTCAAGTTCCAGATTAATACCTGTAACAAGCCAGGAAAACTATCTGTGGACGATTGATTGTAGATTAATACCTGAAACCAGACAAGACAACTATCTACTTGACCAGCTGAAGCAACCCTACATAGGTCCCTTCTTCCCAAGATGTAGTTTTACACTGACTCATCATGAAGCAGCCCTACACAGGTTCCTTCTCAGGAAATTTCAGATGAAGTTTTATACTGACTCATCATGAAGCAACCCTACACAGGTTCCTTCTCAGGAAATTTCAAATGTAGTTTTACACGGACTCATCATGAAGTAGTCCTACACAGGTTCCTCCTCAGGAAATTTCAGATGAAGTTTTACACTGACTCATCATGAAGCAACCTTACACAGGTTCCTTCTCAAGAAATTTCAGATGCAGTTTTACATGGACTCATCATGAAGCAGCCCTACACAGGTTCCTTCTCAGGAAATTTCAGATGCAGTTTTACACGGACTCATCATCAGGTAACCCTACACCGATTCCTTCTCTTTCCAAGATGAAGTTTCATACGGACTCATCATGAAGCAACCCTACACAGGTTCCTTCTCAGGAAATTTCAGATGAATTTTTACACGGACTCGTCATGAAGCAGCCCTACACAGGTTCCTTCTCAGGAAATTTCAGATGAATTTTTACACGGACTCATCATGAAGCAGCCTTACAAAGGTTCCTTCTTAGGAAATTCCAGATGAAGTTTTACACGGACTCATCATGAAGCAACCCTACACAGGTTCCTTCTCAGGAAATTTCAGATGAAGTTTTACACGGACTCATCATGAAGCAACCCTACACAGGTTCCTTCTCGGGAAATTTCAGATGCAGTTTTACACTGACTCATCATCAGGCAACCCTACACCGGTTCCTTCTCTTTCTAAGATGAAGTTTCACACGGACTCATCATCAAGCGACCCTACACAGTTTCCTCCTTTCCAAGATGCAGTTTTACACAGACTCATCATCAAACAACCCAACCTTCTGATACAGTTCAGATACGCTCCAGACACGGACGCCATTCTGACAATAATTCAGTTCCAGCTTACAGATACAGTCCAACAATCATTTCTGGATGGAATCTTTAAGCCCATCTCCAACAACTATCCATTATCTCTCCAAATGGCATCTTTAAGCCCATTCCCTACATAATCAACCAACACATCTTCGAGTGTAAATTTTCTAGGCACTCTAGTGTTTAATGATCTTCCACCTTCAAGTCACGAATGGAAGATTTACCAATCTAACTCATCAGGTGTAAAAAGATTGAACATGGGCAGCTGTTGTACCCCAAAAGTTGCCCTCTTATTTCTCAAAGAATCACCCTGGATCCTCAAGTTTGCTTCCATCCAATTCCAACCCTTGAATTGCAATCTTTTTCAAGAAAGTCTCACAAGGGCAAAATGGTCATTTACACACTGAAAAGTCAAACTTTGACTTTTGGATCAAAATCAAGCTTCAAGAATCATATTTCATCAAGACATGTTGGAATGTGAGATTTGTTTCGTCAAGAAATTCAAAAGTCAAAACTACTTTGGAAAAGTCAAAATTCTAAAATACTTAGAATTTTTTCTAAGTGTTTAAGAAACATGACAAGCTCAGAAATTCTGACCAGATTCTCACCATGATGCAAGCTAATTCTGGAAGAACTTCTGACACAAGAGTTTTAGATCTCAACAAGATCTGAAACATTATAGAACAGAACTTCTCCTAGAAATGTTGGGATTTCATGTTATAACTTCTCAAAGACATGTCCTTGAAACTGAAACACTCAGCAAGTTTTGGACACTCTCAAGACAGAGTTTGGTCAGAACTTCTGGGCAAGTTTTCACAAAGGTTCAGTCAGAACTTGCAAGAGAAGTTCAAAGAAGGTTTACAAAGCGTTTTACAAACTTCCTAGAAAGTCTGGAAACTCCTTCAGAACATGCTGGAGCCAGAAGATAAAAGGATCAGAAGATTGGATGCTACGTTGAGGCAGAACTTCTGATCCAGCATTAAGCAATGATGCAGAATTTCACATGGCAGGATTTCTAATTTGATAATTATCTTCATCATTTAATTCTCATTTAATGCTTACAACCCCTTTTGAGTCTTTATCCAAAGGATTTCCCTCACGTGTACCTCTACTGTCTTGGGATAGCAAATTTTGGTACAAAAGTGTGCTAGGCCTATGTGTTGTTTTTGCTTTTCCTTAATTCTTGCTGATAACCACCATGCTTGCTTCAAGAACAAGGCATCACTTTAGCATATGAAGGCTATATTCAACGCTTTGGTCATAACTTGACCAAATCCCAAAAACCTTGTTTATACAACCCGTTGCAAACCTATAACCAACAGCTAATTCAGCTTACGCCTGCATCCCATAATTGCACCAAATTAGCATACGAAGACTGTGATCAAAAGGCAAGGAAACAGGATGCCAAAAAAGCTAAGGTCCTATTTGTTTTTCCCCCCAAAATCACAATAAATTCACATATAAATAAGTTGCTCCATCACACTTTCAAGGGGCTGGCTTTTGGAGAGAGATTGGCAAAAAGAGAGAAAAGGAAGTTGTGAAACCTTCATAAAAATCAAAATTTCCCAAACAGAAAACCAAACCCTTGTTCTTCCTTTTGGACCAAAGAACATAACCATTATTCTGTTACTCTTGCTGATTCTAGAACATCCAAAGGCAGCAACTCAAAGCTCCAAGCCCATGCTCCAGGTTCAAGGTAAGTCCTTCTGACGTTGCATCTTTTTCATTCATAACATCATTAAACATGTAAATATCATAATATTGATGTTGTTTATATCATTGCATAAGTAGAAAAACTGTGGAACAAAACTTCTTGATTAAGGCTAGGCTCAGAATCAGGATTAGAACTTCTATAAACTGTTGTGCTTTTATCCTTCTTATTTACTGTTTGTTGAAAACTGAAGAAGTTATCTTTGTGCCTATTAATATGAGAAAAGAGTTGAAATGTAACATTGAACTTCTATTTTTCACTCACCATCAAACATACAGAACATCTATGATTTTTCTCACTGTTAACACACACTGAACTTCTGATTCTTATATGTTGATAACACACTGAACTGCTGATGTTCACTCATTGGTTTAGCATAATACAAAACTTCTGATTTTCACTCACAGTTTTAGCACAACACATAACTTTTGAGTTCTCTTCACTGTTTTAATATACAGAACTTCTAAGATTTTTTTCTTTGTTCTAACATTCAGAAGTTCAGCACATAGCAACCCAGAACTTCTGTGTTTTCCCTCTAACGTGTCTTGCAGGACCTCATAGTGTACCAATCCTGAACTTTTGATGCCCATTGACGTTTCCTGCTGAGTCACAGCGCGCCTGGTTTCAGAACTTTTGATTCCGTTTGTTTTGCTTGTAGCAGCACGCTGGTCTTATATCTCATTTATTTTCCTTCTTATCACTTTCAACATTAAAACTCTTTCATCAATATAAAAAAAAACATAAAAATATTTTTCTTTCATTAATTGATTTATTTCCTCTTTTTCATCAAGACAAAAAACCATTTTCTAAACAAGTCCATTTCTTTCTTATATTGTACATTTCAATATGGTTGTAATAGTAACTTAGGATTTAATTTTACTTGCAACCCCTATTCATAAATATGTACCCCCATCCCTAAAATATTGTAATAGCGTAGGACTTTACATTTCTGCAATTTATCGCTTTCAAATGTAAATGCTAGTAATTAGGGTGTGTATGGAAAGATATGAAAATCAACAAATAGATCACCCTAATCAAGACTAAAATGCATGCAATCAAACACACTTGCACACTAGCACCCTTAGGTTAACCCATGCCTATCGGAAAAATAGTCATGTCCCACGAACATGGGCGTTTTAGCAAAAGACCCTCGATAAAAGATCGTAGTCCCTCGATGACCCTCGATGTTGCCTTTAGTAAATGATCTAGTCCCTAAAAAACGACATTGCTAAGACGTCCCATATGTTTCCTTCTATGACTATACAAATGTCCCAACGTCCGTCCCTTCACATCCAACGATGGGGCTTCTTACCAAATCAATGGTAAGATAGCAACATCTAAAGGAGAAAGAAAAGCACATTTAAGACCTTTCGAGTAGGTAGATTTGCTCCTAGTTACTCGCTTGCTCACGACAAAAACACTTTTACACACCAACACTTTCATTTCAAAAACATTTTCAAAAAGATAAAACATTTTGTATACGTTCTTATAGAGACGAGAACCATTGCAAAATATCTTTCCGAAAACCACTTTCAAAAACACATTTCACAAATACACCTTTGAACTATTTTCCAAACAAACACTTTGTACGCGTTCTTATAGAGACGAGAATCATTACAAAAACATTTTCAAAATACTTTCAAAACCTACACCACAAGCACATTCAAACAAAAGCAAGTGATCTAGCGAGTAACTAAGAGCCCATGGAAAACCATGGATGAAAAGGGTGCTAACACCTTTCCTTTTCATAATCTACCCCTCGAACTCAAGAAAACACCTCTAAAGGTCTTTCCAGTGCTTTTTCACCTTTCCTTTTGGATAAAAGAAAAGTCGGTGGTGACTCTTGCTAAACCGCAACATGTGCAAACACAAACGCAAAACTCCAAGTCAGTTCTCCCATCGTATCACAGGTTGCAACAAACATTTTGAATCGCCTCGCATTTTAATCGGGTGTAAAGATAGCGGAATTTTTGGATTAAATGCGTGATTAGTCAAAATATATTTGGAACCCTTTTGCAAAAAAATTGTTGTTTAGATTAGTTTATTGCGAAAAAAGATTTAGTGTTTGTTGAATATATTTTAATTATATTAATTGCAAAATTTCTTAATTAATGCATGATTAAAAATATTTTAATGCAATAATATAAAAAATATATACATGATTTTCTAAATAAAATAATTTATTTGAATAATAATAACAATAATAATAATATTTTAGTAAAAATAAAATAAAATACTAAAATGCTAATTGTTGTACCCCAAAATTTGCCCTCTCATTTCTCAGGAAATCACCCTGGATTCTCAAAGTTTTCTCTTAAACAAATTCAAGTCTGGAATTATCATTTCTTTCCAAGCAAGCCATTTACAAGGGCAAAATGGTCATTTGCAAGCTGAAAAGTCAAACTTTTGTTTTTGGATCAAAATCAAAAATCAAGACATGTTGGAATATGAAGTTTGTTTCATTAAGAAGCTCAAAAGTCAAATTTTACCTTGGAAAAGTTAAATTCTAAATACTTAGAATTTTTCTAAAGTATTTAAGAAAAATGACATTTTAGAACTTCTGAACCAACCTCCAGGCAGGAGCAGTCAGAAGATGCAAACTTAGCTCAGCACATAACATTCAGTCAAAATATAGCTCTTCAGCATCTACGCCAGCTCAGTCAAAAGTTGCCAGAAGATTATAAAACGTGATGAAAAAAATCTGAATACTCCTTCAGAACATGCTGGAGTCAAAAGGTAAGAGGGTCAGAAGATTGGGTGCTACACTGAAGCAGAATCTCTAAGTACAGAGTCTCCAGAGGAAAATCAAAGAAAGTTATTGGAAAGCCTGGAGATCCCTCAGAACTTGCTGAGACAACAGAATGCCAAGATCAGAACCTGGGTGCATTGTTCAAGACTACATTGAAATGGAACTTCTGGCCTAGGTTTAGGCAATGATGCAAAATCCCCTATTACAAGATTTCTGATTTTGACAAATCTCATCACCATTTAATGCTCATTAATGCTCACAACCACTTTTGAGTCTTTGTCCACAGGGTCTCTCCACGTGTAGCATAAAAAGCCCTTTGTACAGATTTAGGTATGGGTTCATGCGTTACTTTTCGCTCATGGGTGTCACTTTTCCTTAATCCTCGCTTACTAACCCAACCTAGGCTAAAAGCTGTCAATCATCACAACCTTTTTTACTTTCTTCAAGAGTAAGTCAGCATCTAGTGCATGATATTGGCGCCACTTAACATTTTAAAACCCACAAAGCTTTGCCTATAAATAGAATACCATTGATCACTGAAAAAGGCCCCAGACAGAAAAATTTGTGAAAGAAATCAAAATTTTGAGAAAGAAAAGTCTTGAACCTCTGCCCAAAATTCCCAGAGTTTCAAAAAACTGTAAACACAACATACAAACCATTAACTTTGGATCCCTTGCGTTCAAACTCCATTTGTTCTCAAAATATTTCTTGACCAAAAAACACCCATACAGTTTCTGACCCACACGTTAGAAACTGCCATAAGTTCTGTATCCATACTACTACATACCCTCCATCCATCCATTCAAAGAAACTGTTCAGAACATCATCAGAGTTGAGGCTAACTCCAGTTTACAGAACTTCTTCCAGCTGCAAGGTAAGCACTTGCCGACCCTCACCACATTGCTTAAGCATCACCAGATTTGCATGCTCAAAAACACAATGTAGATATCATGCTTCTGATGTTGTTCATATTCTGAGATTTTCACACATCTGTATGCTTAATTAGAGAATGAATCAGTTCAGATCTTGCCTCTGATTTTTGGTTCTGACTTCTGAAACGCTATGACACCTGCTGAAACTATCCTAGGCATGCCTTCTGTTTTGTGGAGAAATAACCAAATTGCAGATTTTCTGACTAGCATAGAGGGAGACCAAGTTCTGACATTGGCACCCGTGCTTCTGGAACTTGTTTTGTTATCAGTAATATCAGAACTTCTGAAAATTATTGTGTTCCCAGCAGGGTCAGAACCTATGACCCCATACATTTTCACTAACAGGTTTCTGTTTTGTAGCGTACCAGGGTCAGAATCTCTGACCTATACATTTTCACTAACAGGTTGCTGTTTTACAGCAGGCCAGTATCAGAACTTATGACTTCCTTTCAGCAGCACGCTGATTCTTTTCTTTTTTCTTTTTTCTTTTTTTTCTTCCCTTTGTTATTTTCTTTGTTTTTCTCGCTGGTACTCCCCATTCATAAATTTGTACCCTCACCCCCTAAATATTGTAATAGCGTAGTGTGATACGGTGGGAAAGAACTGATTGTTTTTGGAATGCTGGTTTGCGTTTTGCGTTTGTTTTTGCAAAATGTCGCGGTAAGCAAGAGTCGCCACCGACTTTTATTTTATCCACCAAGGAAAGGAAAAAAGCACAGAAAAATTCCTTTTTCGAGATATTTCTCGGGTTCGGGGGGTAGATTATAGTAAGGGAATGTATTAGCACCCTTTCTATCCGTGGTTATCCACGGGCTCTTAGGTACATACTCATATTGTTTTCAAAAATTGCTTTCTTTGTGCTTGTGGGTTTGAAAAAGTTTTTGTTTTGAAACTTCGATTTAACTCTTGTTTCTGTCCTCAAGAGCATATGAAGTTTTTTTGAAAAAAACTTTGTTCGAAAAGTGTAAGTGTGAAGAGTTTTTGTTTTTTGAAAGAGAAAGTATCTAAGAACCATCTACCTACTCGAAAAAGGAATCGTTCTATGCTATCTTCCTTTAGACAATGTTATCCCACTATTGATGAGTAGGTAGCACCGTCGTTGGAGTTTGAGGGTCAATTCGAATGCGGGACTTACGGTCACCAAAGCAATGTTAGGACGCTTTAGCGATAACCCTAATGTCTTAGATCATTTGTTTTGAGGCAACAATATTCGAGGCAACCGTTTCGAGGCGACTATGATCTTTGGACAAGAGGGCGACCTCTAAAGTTACCTATACTCAATGACCGCGTACGAAGGCAACCAAGTGGGGTGTACCCTAAGAGTGCGCATGTGCGAGTGTGTCGTTTTCAATTTATTTTATCTTTGTACATGTTAGTGGTGATCTAAGTTGATTTTAGGTTAAAACATTCAATCTTGTCATGCATCCCTATTATCAAACATCTAACAGTTATATTTTGCAGAAAATAAATTGCGGAAATTAAATTACAAGGCGTCGGGTATTTACATCGCCAAAAGCAACTCTTTGAAATTTAAATGCGGAAAAATAAATAAAGCGATAAAAATAATTAAATGGTCCTAATTATCTATTACATTCCGGGAACAAGTACAATATTGAATAAATGGATCGCGTGCGGGAAATTAAATCGAGCGCAAGGTTATAGGGTTTTGACCCTTTTTGGTTTAAAGGAAACATTTTTTGTTGTTTTTTATTTTAAGAAAGACCTATCCTAAATTAATTATTAAATTAATAAATAAATTAATTAATTAATGAAAATAAATATTTTTTTGGATTTTTGGTATTTAAAGAAAGAAAATAAAATTAATCAATGTTAGTAAAAACCTAATTAAGTCTAATTAGTTTTAATTATTTACAAAAATATATTGAAGTTATTTCTAATTAATGGCCTAAATTAATTAATAGATTTATTAATAAAAAAAATAAAATACTAAAATTTAATTTGATAGAGAAAACATTTTTTTTGTGGTTTTAATTTTATAAAGAAAAAAAAAATTGATTTGTTAGTTAATTAAATAAAATATAATAAATAATTAGAAAGAATAAAAATAAAGAAAATATAGAGAGAGATAGGGGTTTGAGCCTGAAAAGGGAGGTTTGAGAAGCAATATGAGGCCCACTAGGCGCTGACCTTGTTTGACTTCTGAGATCCCCTGCGCGCATGTTGACTTGACTCTATGGTGGACCATCAACCTGGATCACCAGATCTGGCCTTTGGCCATCTGGCTGTTGGACGTGTGAAGGCACATGGTGGGCTGCAAGCTTAGATCTGCACCTAATTACATGAAGAAGAAAAATAACAAAGCGCATGGTGGACCTGGGATTCGAACCCAGGTCTTGTTGGTCATTGGCAAGCACGCTTACCACTTGGCTATTGTGTTCCACTTGTTAATTATATACAAAACAATAATAATAAAAGAAAACAAACTAATATGCCAGCACAACAAAATTAAGCGCGCCATGGTTTGAATTGGCCACTGGGGAGGTGACACGCCATCGTCCCCTACCTCCAGCCACTGTAATATTTCCTGCGGATTTGGATCCACAGCAAAATGCGCAGGTCGATCCAAAAATCAACTCCAGGCCATAAAAACGACCTTCAAAGACATGGTTAGGTTCGTCTCCCTCTCATGAGTGCAACCATGCCTATCACGAGAATCAATTTCACCTGAAACACAAATCCCTAAAATCCAAAATGTAACCCTAGCCATGCTGTTATGAGGTTACAGTCCATATAAATCAAATTAAGTATTGCCAAAAGTTTAGAAATGCTGTAAGGATCATAAATATGCCAAGAATTGATTCAAATGATACAAGAATGGAGAGTTATGATTTCGAATACAGGGCTGAATAACATAATGCTTACAGTGCTTTTGAGGGCTTCAAGACGCGTGCTTTGGATCCAGGAGGGTTGTGTAATCACCCAGGAATCGTTTTAGATGCTTCTTGGCTTCTGAAATTGCCTCTAAGTGTGAACTCGAACTCAAGCTTTTTCACCACTTTTTCAAGTTTTGTTTTGATTGTTCTTGCATCCTCCAACCTCTATTTCGTGTCCTTTGGCTTCTATATGTATCATGGAATGCATTAGGTCAAGAATCATGAATCCAATCTCTCTAAATCAATGCTCCCATATTTGATTTGATTCACTTTTGAAAACTTGCCAAATTTGTCAAAAATCCATCTTTTTTCACATGATCTTGTGTGATACGAATTTGATGCTCTTAATGATGATGATCTCAACCTGAAATAGCCAAAAAGATCTCAACTAATCAATATTTGGATTTTATTTGATTTAATTTGATTAAAAATGAAATAATTCAATAAAAAATCAAATAAAATAATAAAAAAGAAAAATGATCCCAAGGCTGAAGCTAGGACACGTGTGCAATGGGGGAAGCTCAAATCAAGTGGAAATGAATGGGCCCATTTGACAAAATTTGATGTTTTGGGGATAGTTGACTTTTGACAATTTTGCAAAAAATGCCCAACTTCAACAATTCATAACTTCTTCAATTTTGAACTTTTGGAGGTGTTCTTGGACTTTTTAGAATGCTTGAGATGTCCTCTAACCAAACCTTTTGGTCTCATCTAATTTTGATATTCCATGCTCAAGTTATAAGCTTTGACAAAAAAGATGTTTTTGTTGACTTTCAAAAATGACCTATAATATCAAAATTTATAACTTCTTATGAGTGTATTTTATGATCTTGGGGTATGAATATGTATTGTAGGAAATTTCAGCCTCTTCAAAATGAGCTTTGGATGGGTCATTTTTCATAAAGTATGAGAAAGTTATGCTTGGTCAAAGTTGAGTTGACTTTTCCTACAAAACCCTAATTTAGCAACTTTTAAGTCTTGATGAATTTTGAGCAATCCTTGATGAATCATGATCAAACCTTGATCAAATGATGAAAAATACTTCAAAATGAGAATGTTGACAAAAAATCTTGAAGTTTGACTGTATGTGGGTTACAGTTGACTTTTGCCCTAACACAGTCGATTTTGGGACCCTTTGAGCAATTGACTGACCAAACTTCCTCTTCAAGGCTTGAAATTTGACATGGATGACCTTGAGAACCTATTAGGACATTTGGGAGAACTTGAGGTCATTTGGACTCAAGGATCTTGATGCAACACAAAACCCTAATTTGGGGTTGACCGCCTTAGGAGATGGCTTGACTGTTTAACTCTTGAGCAATCTTGAGCCACTTGGAGATTTTTCTTGCAATGTTTGGAGAAGTATGAGAGGGAAAATTTTGGGGTACAACAGATGCCCCTGTTCAATCTTCTTAAACCTGAGGATGTAGATTGGCTTTCGTGCCTTTCGTGATCCGAAGGTGGAAGATGATTGAACACTAGAGTGCCCATAAATTTGCACTCGCATGAAGTGGTATCAGCCTGGTATTGCCGGGAATGGGCTTACAGATTCCATTTGGAGATTGTTGGTAGGAGGATGGGCTTACAGATGCAATCTGCAGGAGCGTCGATTGCATAAGAGATTCCTTAGTGATAACTTACATACCTGTTATTTGTAGAAGATTTCGCTGGGGAAGTCTATCTTTTATTGAGATTTAGGAACTTGCCTGTACCTCAGCTGAGAGAACATCTCTGCTGAGTTTTAAGAACTTGTCCATAATTAAACTGGGGGGAAACATCTTCATCAAGATCTAGGAACTGTCTGGTCTTCAACATAGTATACCGTTGAGATTGTAGAACTCGTCCACACTATGACGGAGGAAAACATCTTCATCAAGATCTAGGAACTGTCTGGTCTTCAACGTAGTATACCGTTGAGATTGTAGAACTCGTCCACACAATGACGGAGGAAAACATCTTCATCAAGATCTAGGAACTCTATGGTCTTAAACGTAGTATACCGTTGAGATTGTATAACTCGTCCACACTATGACGGAGGAAAACATCTTCATTAAGATCTAGGAACTGTCTGGTCTTCAATGTAGTATACCGTTGAGATTGTAGAACTCGTCCACACTATGAAGGAGGAAAACATCTTCATCAAGATCTAGGAACTGTCTGGTCTTCAACGTAGTATACAGTTGAGATTGTAGAACTCGTCCACACTATGACGGAGGAAAACATCTTCATTAAGATCTAGGAACTGTCTGGTCTTCAACATAGTTTACCGTTAAGATTGTAGAACTCGTCCGCACTATGACGGAGGGAAACATCTTCATCAAGATCTAGGAACTGTCTGGTCTTCAACGTAGTATACCGTTGATATTGTAGAACTCATCCACACTATGATGGAGGAAAACATCTTCATCAAGATCTAGGAACTGTCTGATCTTCAACGTAGTATACCGTTGAGATTGTAGAACTCGTCCACACTATGACGGAGGAAATCATCTTCATCAAGATCTAGGAGCTGTCTGGTCTTCAACATAGTATACCGTTGAGATTGTAGAACTCGTCCACACTATGACGGAGGGAAACATCTTCATCAAGATCTAGGAACTGTCTGGTCTTCAACATAGTATACCGTTGAGATTGTAGAACTCGTCCACACTATGACGGAGGAAAACATCTTCATCAAGATCTAGGAACTGTTTGGTCTTCAACGTAGTATATCATTGAGATTGTAGAACTCGTCCACACTATGACGGAGGAAAACATCTTCATCAAGATCTAGGAACTGTCTGGTCTTCAACATAGTATACCGTTGAGATTGTAGAACTCGTCCACACTATGACGAAGGAAAATTGTCGAGATTGAGAACCTTATCTGAAATGCAACCGAGGATAATTCAGTTGGTATTTAAGAATCGGTCCAGTTCTTCGACATAGCTGAGAACTTAACTGCCTCCTTTCCTGAAAGGTAAAGGTAAGTCATATGCAATGCATGATACAAATCAAGCAATGATGTTCTCAAAATAAATGAGATTGTGTTGTATGATGCGTATATGCATGTATCATGATGTATGGAAATGTAATGTTTCAGCTGGGGAAAATAAGTCCCGGATAGCTGCTGGAGAATAGAGTTGGATTCTTCGTTTCTGTTGGGGATGACGAACGAAGATGATGGCGAGAATAAACCTGCAGGAGAAGATAACTTCGTTGGGGGATAAACTGATAAGGAGATTACTCTGTGGGGAAGAGATGTTCTGCTGAGGATTCCACTGATAAATTCCGTTGGGGACGAATTACCGTTGCTGGTGATATTGAATCTGTTGGGGATCGAATTCTGTTTGTGAGAGGAATGAACTCCACTGGGGATGATCATTCAGTTGCGAATTCACTGGGAATAACCTGTTAGACTTTAATGGGGATAATCCTTTGAGCTTTGTTGGGGACAATCTTCCTTTGAACTCGGTTGGGGATATTTATTTTTAAACTCTGTCGGGGATGAACTCCCAGAGTCTACTGGGGATATTCTTCAACTCCACTGGGGAAGCTTTTTCAGACCGCGCTAGGGAAATTTTAACTCCACTGGGGGTATCTTGTATTCTGCCGGGGAATATTCTTATACTCCGTTGGGGAATATTAAGACTGCCAGGGATATTAACCTTTTTTAGCGCTAATGGTAGATAAACTCTGCTTGGGGGAGAATATTGTCGATTCATTCACTCACAGTTGCAAGTCTCAGCTGGGGAGAGCTATCATTACTGTCTTACTCTGCGGGGAGTGAAAGTATCTTAGTCATATTCTTCCGCTGAATTTACCGTTGTACCTGGTGGATAGAGCAACTGTACAATTTGGACAATTTTATTGCCCTTGTTTCTGATATTACCAGTAATCATATTTTTGTTTCGCATGCAAATGTTTATGAGCAGCAATTAATGTCAAGTGCATATATCAAAAATGAACATTGGACGTTCTTTGCAAAACAAAACAGATAAAGGAAAAACAGTTTGAAATTTCTTTGAAAATGAATTGTATTGATTTTGAAGTCTGGCCTGTAAATAGGCGCTTTTGTACAAGAGGCTGACGTCCTAGTAAGAGAACGCCGCCGAACAGATATAGTTTATACAATTTGTGAAAAATTAAACAAAACAACTATGTGAATAATCCCACTGGGTTCCAACTCTGATATTGCCCTTATGTCCTCGAGCATCTCATCACTTTGCTACTTGGTTGAAGGTAGATCAGATTGATTAGCGCCGTCCGAGCTTGATGGTCGATACCGAAGTCTGGTTGCAAGGTGATCCAATGAGACATAGTGTTACGCTTTAATCCCTAACTTTTGCCTGGACCGCCCTTTCGGGTTTTCAGTCCATCGGGATACCCATTTTTGCCCAAGCCGCCTTTTCAGGTTTTTGACTTACCGGGTGTACAGATTTTTCCATTTTCATCCCTTATTTTTGCCCGAACCCTTTTGGTTTGCCGGGAAGCCCTTATTTTTGCCTAGGCCAGTCAACCTAGCGGGTATTTGATTATGCATAGTATCTTTTCACTATGTCTACATTGACGGGGTGAGGAAGGTCGTCACCATCCATGGTGGTTAGAATCATAGCTCCTCCTGAGAAAATGTTCTTGACCACAAATGGCCCTTCGTAAGTAGGGGTCCATTTGCCCCTGGGATCACCTTGAGGTAAGATAATGCGCTTGATAACCAGGTCCCCAACTTGATACTCTTGTCGTCTGACTTTCTTATTAAATGCCTTGATCATTCGCTTTTGGTACGTCTGACCATGACAAATAGCAGTAAGTCTCTTCTCGTCAATTAAGTTTAGCTGATCAAGCCGGGTCTGAATGCAGTCATCTTCACTCAAACCTGCATCCTTCATAATCCGAAGAGAGGGCATCTGAACTTCAATGGGCAATACTGCTTCCATGCCATAAACCAAGGAATAGGGTGTTGCCCCTGTTGACGTCGTGCTGAGGTACGGTACCCATGAAGAGCAAATGGTAACATCTCGTGCCAGTCTTTGTACGTAGCCGTCATCTTCTGCACAATCTTCTTAATGTTCTTATTAGCCGCTTCTACAACCCCATTCATCTTCGGCCGGTAAGGAGAAGAGTTGTGATGCTGTATCTTGAACTGCTTGCAGAGCTCAGTGATCATCTTGTTGTTGAGATTGGTACCATTTTCTGTAATGATCCTCTCTGGTACATCGTATCGACGGATCAGATTGTGCCGAATAAACCGTGCCACGACGTTCTTGGTTACAGTAGCAAAGGACGCTGCTTCAACCCACTTCGTAAAATAATCAATTGCTACCAGGATGAAACGATGCTTGTTGGATGCCGTAGGTCTGATCTCGCCAATCATATCAATGCCCCACATTGCAAAAGGCCAAGGAGCTGTCAAGTCGTTCAGAGGTACTGGAGGTATGTGCATCTTATCAGCATAGACTTGGCACTTGTGACATGTCCGAGAATGTTGATAACAGTCGGCTTCCATTGTGGACCAATAATATCCTGCCCGAAGGATTTTCTTTGCCATGGTGTGTCCACTGGAATGAGTTCCGAAAGTACCTTCATGTAGCTCTGCCATGATTCTTTCTGCTTCGTTCTTATCCACACATCGCAGTAAGGTTGAATCATGGTTACGCTTGTAAAGAATACCATTACTGATGAAGAACTTCACCGCGAACCTCCTCAGAAACTTCTTGTCATTAACAGATGCACCCTCGGGGTACTCCTGAGCTTCAAGATATCTTTTCACCTCATGAAACCAGGGTTTATATGCTATCTCTTCAGTCTCAATGTCACAGCAATGTGCAGGTTCGTCCAACTTTTCAATGATAATCCGGGGAGCCTCGTTGTCCCAATTTACTTTGAACATAGAAAACATCATAGCCAGCGCGTCCGCCAACTGATTCTCTTCTCTAGGGAAGTGTTCAAAGGTTATTTCCTCGAAATGTGGGAGCAACGTCAATACATACTCCTTGTAAGGAATAAGATTAGGGTGTTTCGTATCCCACTCACCTTTGATCTGACTGATCACGAGAGCGGAATCTCCGAAAACACTCAAGAATTTAATCCTTAGGTCAATTGCTGCTCGAAGACCCTTGATGCATGCTTTATACTCCGACATGTTGTTGGTGCAGTTGAAACATAGTCGGGAGGTGAATGGAGTATGAGAGCCTTTAGGAGATATGATCACGATGCCAATGCCGTTACCCAAAGCATTTGAAGCTCTATCAAAGTACATAGACCATCAGGATCCTTCCTCAGGTCCTTTATCCGGTCCAGGTGTCTCATAGTCAGTCACTATCATGATATTCTCATCCGGAAATTCAAAGTTCATAGACTGGTAATCGTCCACTGCTTGATGTGCCAAATGATCTGCTAACACACTTCCCTTGATTTCCTTTTGGGTCATGTATTGGATGTCGTACTCAGTCAAGATCATCTGCCATCTTGCTATTCTTTCGGACAAAACAGGCTTCTCAAAGTTATACTTGATTGGATCCATTTTTGAAATCAATAAAGTAGTGTGAGTCAGCATATACTGTCTCAGCCGACGAGCAGCCCATGCCAAAGTGCAGCAAGTCTTCTCGAGCAGTGAGTATCGGGTCTCACAGTTGGTAAACTTTTTGCTAAGGTAATAAATAGCATGCTCTTTTCAGCCAGACTCGTCATGCTGACCCAGCACACACCCCATTGAGTTGTCGAGTACTGTCAAGTATAAGATCAGAGGTCTCCCTTCAACTGGCGGCATCATAATATGTGGCTCTTAGAGATACTCTTTGATTCTTTCGAAAGCGGCCTGACATTCATCATTCCATCTTACCACTTGATATTTCTTCAGTAACTTGAAGATTGGCTCACAAGTAGCAGTCAAGTGCGAGAGGAATCGAGCAATGTAGTTCAGACGTCCCAGAAAGCCTCTGACTTCTTTCTCTGTTCTGGGAGCTGGCATTTCCTGTATATCCTTAAACTTTGTAGGATCCACTTGAATACCTTTATCACTTACGACGAAACCCAGCATCTTACCAGACCTCACCGCGAAGGTGCACTTGTTCGGGTTTAACCTCAGCTTGTACAATTTCAACCTGTCAAATAACTTCTGCAGATGGTCAAGGTGCTCTCCTTCAGTCTGGGATCTTGCAATCATGTCATCGACGTATACCTCAATCTCATGATGGATCATATCATGGAACAAAGCAACCATGGCGCACTGATACGTTGCCCCAACATTCTTCAATCCAAAAGGCATGACCTTGTAGCAAAAGGTACCCCATTGAGTAACAAAGGTTGTCTTCTCCATGTCTTCGGGAGCCATCTTAATCTGATTATAACCGGAGAAACCATCCATAAAGGAGAAGACCTTATGCTGGGCAGTGTTGTTAACCAGAACGTCGATATGAGGTAGAGGGAAATCATCCTTGGGACTCGCCCTGTTCAGATCCCTGTAATCAACACACATTCAGACCTTACCATCCTTCTTCGGCATTGGAACCACGTTGGCAACCCACTGCGGGTAAGAAGTAACTGCTAGAAAACTGGCGTCAAATTGCTTTATCACTTCAACTTTGATTTTCTCAGACATATCCGGGTGCATTCGACAGAATTTCTATTTCACTGGAGGACAGTCTTCCTTGGTAGGTAATTGGTGAACCACAATATCGGTATCCAACCAAGGCATATCTTCATAAGACCAGGCAAAGATCTCAACATAGTCTTGCAGTATCTGAATCAACTGTTGCTTAACACTAGGCTCCATATTTGCACCGATCTTGACCTCTTTCTTGTCCTCTTCTGTACCCAGATTTACTGATTCCACCGGCTCTTCGTGTGGCTGAATAACCCTCTCTTCCTGAAGTAACAGTCTTGCAAGTTCACCAGGCACTTCGCAATCATCTTTACCTTCGTCTTTGGATAAGTTGATCGGACTTTCGAAGTCATAATTGGTGGTAGTAGAGTCGTTACCAGTGAGATCCAGAGTGGATGTAGACCTGTATATGTGAGTGTGTGTAAAATAGTTGTTTTGCAATGTATAATAAAAGAAAAACAAGGAGCTCAAAATTTGAAATGCAAGAAACGTCCAATGCTTTTATTAATGATATATGTAGATGACACACATAAAGCCCTCACAAATGAAGCCACAATGCCTCGGGTAAGACACTGGGCCATAGAGTTTAAAACATTGTCTGTTACAAATTCAAACAAAAAGTCTCATTACTGGGTGATAACAGAAACGGGCATAAAATCCTTCGTTGTCCAGTTGCTTAATCCACCATCGGCAGTTGGGTAGATCCAACTGTCAATGTCAAACTCTTCATCATCGTCATCCCCGATAGGATTCACTCCCACATCCTGTTTAGGCTTTTCTGGTGCTCCGAACTCGATCTCCTTAGCATCAATCAAGTCCTATACCTTATTCTTGAAAACCCAACAATCATTCGTATCATGCCCCGGGCTATCAGAGTGAAAAGCACAGCGGGCATTAGGGTTATACTTTGGTGATATATTGTTGGGATTCTTCGGGGCCTCCCTTGGAATCACTAGATTGGTTTTCAATAACTGTGGCAGAATCTGAGATAAAGTCATGTTGAGCTGAATGAATTGCCTTCGCGGTCTCTCGGCCTTTGGCTGATTGTTGTGCTGAGGAGCACCAGTAGGTCTTGAAATAACAACCGCATTAACAGCTTGGCGGCGTTCAGGTCTATTCTGGCTTTTCAAACTGTAAACAACACTGGATTCCTTCTTAAAAGGCTTCTTCTCGGTACCTGATGAAGCACCCTTCTGTATTTTACCAGACTTAATACCATCCTCAATCCTTTCCCCGGTCATAATCAGCTCCGTAAACCCGGACGAAGAACTTCCAATCAGATGGTTGAAATACGGACCATACAAGATCCCCAGAAACATATCTACTAGCTCCCTATCAGCCAAGGGTGGTTGCACTCTTCCAGCGAGGTCCCTCCATTTCTGAGCATAATCTTTGAAACCTTTGCCCGCACCCATTGACATACCCTGGAGTTGGGTACGCGTGGGAGCGAGGTCGGCATTATATTGGTACTACTTTTAGAAAGAAGCGATCAAATCTTCCCAATTACAGATACTGGCTCCTTCCAGCTGGTAAAACCATTCAAGCTGAGTCCCTGAGAGACTATCTTGAAAGAAGTGGATCCAGAGATTCTTGTCAGCGGTGTATGGCTGAATCTTCCTAACATACGACCGAAGGTGCAGTTTTGGACAAGAAACCTCGTCGTACTTAGCAAAGGCTGGTGCTTTGAACTTGTGGGGAATCACCACCCCAGTTGACAAACCTAAATCACCAAAGTCCAGACCAGGCACTTTCTGTACTTCCATCGCACTCAACCGGTCTTCCAGTTGTTTGTATCTATCCTCGGCCGGAGGATACTAGTCTTTGTCGAAGTCCGTCTCGTTGTTTGAAACCACGGGGCTAGGAGCCCTCCTTTCTTCCTGACTATCTTTCCCTCCAGATGAGGTGGTCAAATCAACTTCATCTCGTAGCCTGTTTCCAAACCTGTGGCCCATGTTAAACAGGGCCGTCTTCTTCTTCTCTTTCAAGATAAGGGCCTTCAGATCTTGCTGACCCTTAGCCAAATTCATGAACAATTCCTGGAACTGGGTGTTTTGAGCCTGCAGAGTCTTGATTGCTTGTTCAGTTGATGGTTCAGAAGACATGATGCTGAAATAAACAGCGAAGAAGATGAGAAAACCTGTAAGGGTACCTGTTATGAGGTGCATGGAATGAAATGCGTATGATATGATTTCAAAGACATCGAGAGATTCAAATTCGTAAACAAGAAATGAAACACACTTTTATTAGATAAAATTTGAAATTCAATTGTTCCACAAATTTCCCTTAAAGCGTTACAAGAAAGGAAATATTGGAAAGTAAATAAAAACTTGAAATAAACAAAGGACATCAGCGCTCCCATGGTCGTTTGCCTTTAGTGCTGACATAGTCGTTGATGATCTGCTCATTCTCCAACTTCCTTGTCAACTTATGGATCGTTCACTCTTGCTCGTGATACTTTTCTCTATAAGTATCCCGCTCTTCCCTCAGCTGCATCCAGGACCTCTTCAATGCCCTAATGTCAGTAGGCATGTAAGGGTGGAGAATGGTAGGAGGAACCACTTCCTCATCAGCAACTTCAACAATGATAGGCAAGACGGCTTCATAGGGCATTCCCAACTTTTGGGCACGTATGCGAACCCATCAGAGATATGGTTTCATTGGTAGAGAAGTCTTCGCACCCAACTGGTGTGGATCAGATCTGTGTACTCTATCCCAATCCCTTATGAATCTGCGGCGTTGCTCGTCACTATCCCCTTGGAAATCAAAGATTATACTAGGCATTAACAGCTCATGAGGTCCTTCCCTTATGGCTCGCCCAAACTGACGTAAGGCCAAGCATGGATTGTAAGTAATTCCTCCATTGGTTCCTATCAGTGGAACATTGGGGTATTCCCCACAACGATCAATAATGGCCACCTCGTCCATACCCTTAATAGTCCAAATGATGTCATTGTGAGAGAGAGACATAACCCTATAAGCCCATCCCATGCCTTCTTTGTTCTTCAGAACTGATTTGGGGAGGTGAGAAATAAACCACCTCTCCAATAGTGGAGCACAACTGTGATACGGTGGGAGAACTGACTTGGGATTTCGCGTTTGTGTTCCCAAATGTTTCGGTTTAGCAAGAGTCGCCACCGACTTTTTATTTTATCCTAAGGAAAGGTCAAAAAGCACAGGAAAGACCTTTGAGATGTTTTCTTGGGTTCGGGGAGTAGATTATAGAAAGGGAAGGTATTAGCACCCTTTCTATCCATGGTTATCCATGGGCTCTTAGTTACTTGCTTAGATCACTTGCTTTGCTTTTCAATTGTTTGAAATGGTGCTCTTCAATTGTTTGAAATGGTGCTTTGTGTGTGGTTTTGAAAGATGTTTTGAAAAGAGGCCATCGTTGTGGCAACCTTTGTAATGATTCTTGTTTGAATGTATACAAAGGTGTTTTTGTATTTTGAAAAGTTTTCAATGTTTGAAAGTAGGGTTTTGAAATTGTGTTGTGGAGTGTGTTTTTGAAGATAGCAAGGATGTTTTTTGCAAGCTTTGATCAAGTAACTAAGAGTTATCTACCCTATTTTACTCAAAGATCTTTCTTATGTTTTTAACCCTTTTAACAGTGTTGTTTCACCATTGTATTTGGTGAACAACCTTGTGTTAGGATGTTTAAACGGGACAGGCGCGGGTCATCGTAGACCATGATAGCAATAGTGTCAAGTATTTTTGGCAATTTTCTTGAGGGACTTGATCATTTTGTTTAGGCAACTCAGATAGCGTCATCGAGGGACTATGATCTTTTGTTTTGTTTTTGTTTTGCCAAAGTACTTGACATGCAACCATGGCCCATTTTTGAAGGCAACAAGTGGATTGTAACCCTAGGGGTGCAAGTGTGCAAGTGTGCATTGTGTTTGTTTTCATGCATTGTTATCTTGGATTAGGTCAAACTAATTGTTGATTTTATTTTGCATACAAACCCTAGGTCTAATCATGGCATAATTGAAAGCTTAAAGGTGCGAGAATTTAAATTCTACACTATTACAACATGATATAGGGAAGGGGGTACAAATTTGAATTGGGGACTATTTTGCAAGAAATTAAATCCTAAATTATTACAACCATATTGAATGGGTAAGGCATAATATTAAATATACAATATTTGAATAAATACAATAAATAAATATTAAATAAAGTGTATTATGCAAAAAAAATATTTTTTATGTATGAAAAAGTATTTTTAGTGTGAAATGTAAATAAGTAAAAAGTTAATTTCAATTATTTTGTTTTTTAGGGCAAAACCCTAATTTCTTAAATAAATTGTATTATTTATTATTTATATACAATAATATATTAATTTATACAAAAATATAAGTATATTGAAAAAAAGGGTATTTTTAGTATAAAATATTAATAAAAATAAAAATGTATTATTTTTGTGTTTTTTTGTCCTAATTATTTAATAAAATATGTACATATATATATATATATATATATATATATATATATATATATATATATATATATATATATATATATATATATATATATATATATATATATATATATATATATATATATATATATATATATATATATATATATATATATATATATATATATATATATATATATATATATTAAATATATTAAGTGTTTATAAAAATAAAATAAATTATTTACAAAGAAAATGTATATATTTTAAGAAAATATTTTCAAATGTGTATAAAAATAATAAATAAAAACAAAATTATTTTTTACATTATTTTTACATTTAAACAAAAGTAAATATAAAGTATTTAATGTATTAATAATAGAAACAATTAAAATAAATACCAAATAAATACAAAAATTTATGAAAATATTTTTTAAGTATTTTTTATATTAGAAAATAAAATATCAAAATCAGAAATGAAATAAAAATGCAAAAATGACAAATATACAAGAAATGGGCCAGGGGGGTGTAAAAAGAAAAGAGGGGGGTGCCAAAAGCAAGCCTGTACAGGCCCAGCCCAGAAACAACTTCATCTTCTTCCTTTGAACAGAAACGCGCGCACTGTGTATACAAAATGCTATCTCCTGATTCCTTGCTTTTTTGACAAAACTCATAACATGAAACTTGTAGAGCATCAGACAACGAATCTAACCATATAAAAAACTTAAGCCAACTCTCAAAGACCAGAGAGAATTTCTCTGGCCCTAATTCTTAACCTAGTTTTTTCATAAAGTTCATGAACAAAATTCTCCTAGCATGACTAATATAAGTGAAAACTAAGCACATGTATGGTTTCAGGGCTATGAATATAACATCTTTCATTCACAAACCTAAGTCTAACTATTCCTAAATAGAGAGATAGAAGTTCATGAAATACCTGTTTCAGTTGACTTTGAGCTGGACAATGCAGCAACTTCCAAGGGTGCTTGAGGTTCTTTTGAGCTTGCTTGAGGTCCACTGAAGATTTCCCAATGCTTGGCTTGTTTTTAAGTAGCCTGAATCGTGCTACAAAACTCAACCTGCAAAGCTTTGAAACAAAAATGGAAATGTATGTTAATGTTGTTACAGCTAGCAATGGAGGTCTGGGATAGTTCAGGTGAGTTGAGTGGAAGGTATTGGAACAAGTTTGAGGCAAAACGCACAAGGAAAAGTGGAGATGGAGGTGGTTCTGCAGGGCTTGCCATGTTTTGCAAAAAAATGGTGATTTTGTGTACAAGGAGGTTTGAGTAGTAAAGAGCTCGTGTTTGTGACTCCAAGGGTTGTGTGAAATGTGTTTGCAATGCTTGTGTAAGCTGACTATGGATGGTTTTTGAGTTGGGAAGATTTTGGACAAATTTCTTCTTCTTGAAGCAAGAGTGTGTAACTTGTGATTACAGGCATGTACCCCCTATCTTGTAATCTGAATACCTTGCCCTTGATACTTGCAATTTTTGGATTTGATCTTGCCTCAGAGATATGGCCCCATGCCTCAAGGATCTTGGTTTGACATAAAGTGTAACTTTTCAAAAATGGCAATATACCTTTTTCCAAATAGGGATTAGTTTTGTGTGCAATGTCCAAATGGCCAAGATAATGCATTAGCTCAGTGTATTTGCATTCAATTAAGGAGTGTAAAATGGTTTAGAGGCCTGCAAGCTAGTACAAAGCATGCTGATTTGAAAATGCAAGTTGTATGAACATGTATTGGCCATGGATCAAAGTGAGTTTTTGCCAACTTCAAGCATTTGATTCTCCTTAACCACAAAAGGTGTTTGAGGAGTTATTAGAAAATTTAGAAAGCTTGAAACATGTACTATAATCCATCTTTGAAATGCAACTTGAAACTCCAAGTGGAACTATGTGAAAAATGGCCAAGAAGATGGGTCAAAATCCTGCTAAACTAGGGCAAAATTTTTCTAAGTTAAAAGTTTTAGGTATCCTTGTTCCAAAAATCATAACTTGAGATACAAGCTTCTTTTGAGAAAACTTTGTGAATCAAAGTTGTATACTTTGTGATGGACTACAACTTTCATGTTTCAAGTTTTGTTTTAATCCATTTGCATCTTGGTGAAAAAATGGGACAAAGTTAGGAAAAAATAAGAAAATTTTATAACTTAGAAAAATTCTAAGTTATGAAATTTTTCCATTTTAAACCCTAATTTGCATTTTTGGGTTTCTTGATGAACAAGTTTCATAATTTGACATGTCTTGATGAAAAATGACCCTTGGCACTTGATTTTGACCAAAAAGTCAAAGTTTGACTTTTCAGTATACAGTCAAATTTTGATCAGTTGACTGAAAAATTCATCTGTCGATCCTATGCATTTGAGATCTTTTGAACTTGTTGAATGGGTAAATACAATGTTATTGAGTCCTTGATTCCATGGTTGAGCTTGATTTGCCATTGGCTAGGTCAAACAGTCAAAAATTGCTTTTGTACAGTCAAAACCCTAAAAATGACCATTTTGCCCTTTTGGTGATCTGATCAAATTTCTTGTGGAATTGTGATCCAAACTTGATCAAATGGTTCATATGAGTTCATAATGTTGATGTGAATCAAATTTCATGAGGTTTGACTTTCAATTGGCCATAATTGACTTTTTCTCCAATACAATTGATTTCTAGGTCAACTGTCCAATTGACTGGGCAAAAATTTGAATCAAGGCTTGAAACTTGGTATGGACAAACTTGTGAGTCCAATATGAAGTATGAAAGTCACTTTGGGCATTATAGGTCCAAAACATCACTGTGCAAACTCAAACCCTAATTTAGGTCAACAGTGCAAGGAGGTGTCTTGAGCAGAGCAAACCCTAGCTTGATCTTGAGTTCCAAGAGTCTTGTGATGAAAAATGTTGATGAAATGAGAGGGAAAATTTTGGGGTACAACAGTTGCCCCTGTTCAATCTTCTTGAACCTGAAGAGTTAGATTGGCAAGTTTGCCTTTCGCGACTCGAAGGTAAAAGAGGATTGGACACTAGAGTGCCTGTAAATTTGCACTCGTCAGAATATAGCTGAGGAGGTTGGCTTAAAGATGCCATTTAGAGATGGTAGAATCTTGCTGGAGATGGGCTTAAAGATTCCATCCAAGAATGTTTGTTGAATTGAAATGTGGCAGGTCAGAAGAATGAGTATTAAAATGGTATCTGTGTCTGGAATGCATTTGAACTGTATTTGGAGACTGAGTATGTATGAGCGAAAGAATGGCGTCCGTGTCTGGAGCGTTTCTGAGCTGTAACTGTATTTGAACTTTGAATGATATCAGAATGACTGCCATGTCTGGAGTGTATCTGTATTGTATCTGAATTCTGAATGAGCGACAGAGAAATATCAGTGTATGGAGCATCTCTGGGTTGGGGATAAATTCCGAATGAGTGACAGAATGGCAACCGTGTATGGAGCATATATGGACTATATCTGAAGTTGAGATCTGTATGAGTAGTAGAATGACCTCCGTGTCTGGAGTGTATCTGAGACTGTAACTGAGGTCTGAATAAGTGATAGAATGACTTCCGTGGCGATTGCACTGGGGAGAATCAAACTGCTGGTGTAAGGGCCAGAATGGCATCCATGTCTGGAGCGTATCTGAACTTGTGGTTGATAGTTGAATCTGAATGAGATATAGAATGGCTTCCGTGTCTGGAGCGTATCTAGTCTGTATCGGATTGCTGAAGTCTGAATGAGTAGTGGAATGACCGCCGTGTTTGGGGTGTATCTGTACTGTATTTTGACTTGAAATTATGAATGAGTAATAGAATGACCGCCGTGTCTGGGGTGTATCCATACTGTATCTGAATAGTTGTTATCAACAACCTTTTAATCTTATCCTAAAAAGGGTAAAATGTTAGCTAAAACACAAAGTTATGTTGCATGATATGTATGATGCAATGAATTGTGTTTCATCAATGTTTATGATATATGAGTGTAATGGATGTGCATGTAAGCTGAGTAGCTGTCTTGCTGAGGAAAATAAATCCTTGATAACTGGAGATAATGAAATCTTTGATTGCTGTTGGGGAAATTAAATCTTTGACCGATGTTGGGGATTCCAAAATCTTTGATTACTGAAGATGAGAAATCCTTGCTGACTGCTTGGCGATTAAAGATCTCTGATTGTTGAGAAAGAGAAATCCTGGGACCACTGCTGGAGATTGAAAATCCTTGGTGATTTGTGGGGATTAACAAGGCCTTTAAAAACTTCTGCAGGGAATGAGAATCCTTAATGATCTTCCTGGGAAATAGGGAAAACTCTGAAAAATCCCTACTGGGGAGTTAAAACCTAGGAGGCTTCTGCTTGGAGAAATGAGATCGAGAATTTTCGATCTTGCTGGGAGATAACTCTGGGGAAAATGTTCACTATTCTGGCTCCGCTGGGGATAGGATTTTCAGGGTTTTCGGACTCCATTGGGGATCTTGACGCTTAACTCTGATGGGAATTTTGAAACTTAACTCAGCTGGGGAATCAAGTTTTGGAATGCACTGGCTCAGCTGAGGATCTTGAAGCTTAACTCCGCTGGGGAAATATACCCCAAATTTTAGCTTTGTTGAGGATCTGAATGATGTTTTGCAGGGGATTTCTTCTGAAATGGCACAAAGATATCTTCCTACACCTTCAACCTATCAGTTATTATCCTTTTTCAATTTCGTTTTATCTGTAAGCAGTGATTATATTCAAATGCATATGCCTATTTAACAAAACATTGGACGTTTTCAAATAAAACATAAGTGTAAAAAGAAAGAAAGGCAATCAAATTTCTGCACTTTGAAGCATCTTTGTATTTAACTTTCGTGAGTATCTTTGTACAAAGGAGACAGACATCCTAGTAAGAGAATGTTGTCGTAAAAATTGAAAAAAATTTATACAAAAGAAAGATGGCTATGTGTAACAATTTCATGGGATTCCCATTCTGCTATAGCCTTCACAACTCTGAATATCTTGTCCATTCGCTGCTTCGTCCGCCGATGACTGGATTGATCAGAAGCTTGGAGCTTGTTGGTGAAGAGATTGTTCTTAAAGTGATCCGACGAGACATAGTCATACGCTTTAATTCCCTAACTTTTGTCTGGACCGCCCTTTCGGGTTTTCGATCCACCGAGAAACCCTTTTTTGCCCAAGTCGCCCTTTCGGGTTTTCAACTTGCCAGGTGCACAGTTTTTTTGTTTTATCCCTAATTTTTGCCTAAACCGCCCTTTCGGGTTTTCGATTCACCAGGATGCCCATTTTTGCTCAAGTCGCCTTTTCGGGTTTTCAACTTGCCAAGTCGTTTTATGCGTAGTATCTTTTGACTATGTCTGCGTTTGCAGGGTGTGGCAAGTCGTCACCGTCCATGGTGGTAAGAATCATTGCCCCACCAGAAAAGATGCTCTTGATCACAAATGGTCCTTCGTAGGCAGGAGTCCACTTGCCCATGGGATTACTTTGTGGTAAGATGATCCGCTTGATTACAAGATCTCCGACTTGATATACCTGACGCCTGACTTTCTTGTTGAAAGCCTTGATCATCTGTTTTTGATACGTCTGACCATGACAAACAGCAGTAAGTCGCTTCTCGTCGATCAAATTAAGTTGGTCAAGCCGGGTCTGAATCCAATCGTCTTCACTCAAACTGGCATCCTTCATAATCCTCAAGGAAGGAATCTGAACTTCCATAGGCAAAACAGCTTCCATGCCATACACCAAAGAAAATGGGGTTCCCCTGTTGAAGTACGTGCCTTGGTACGATATCCATGCAGAGCAAACGGTAACATCTCATGCCAGTCCTTGTAGGTGATTGTCATATTTTGAATGATCTTCTTGATATTTTTGTTCGCAGCTTCAACATCACCGTTCATCTTTGGCCGATAGGGAGATGAATTGTGATGATAAATCTTGAACTGCTCGCATAAAGCGGTGATTATAGTGTTGTTCAAATTTGTACCGTTGTCCGTGATGATCCTGTCGGGGACACCATACCGGCATATGAGGTTTTGCTTGATGAAGCGGGCAACCACATTCTTTGTAACTGAGGCATAGAAGGCTGCTTCGACCCACTTGGTAAAATAATCAATAGCCACCAAGATAAAGCGATGTACATTGGATGTCGTAGGCTTGATCTCTCCAATCATGTCAATGCCCCACATTGTGAATGGCCAGGGAGCTGTCAGAACGTTGAGAGGACCAGGAGGAATATGCACCTTGTCGGCGTAGACTTGGCATTTATGGCAAGTACGGGAATGTTGATGACAATCAACTTCCATGGTAGACCAGTAGTAGCCTGCCCTTATAATTTTCTTAGCCATCGTATGTCCTCTCAAGTGGGTGCCAAATGTGCCACTATGTATCTCGGTCATGATTAATTCTGCTTCAACCTTGTCCACGCAACGAAGTAGAACACAATCATGGATGCGCTTATAAAGGATTCCATTGCTTAGGAAGAACTTGGTAGCAAATCTCCTTAAGAACTTTTTGTCATTGACGGAAGCTCCTTCGGGGTATTCTCTAGTCTGGAGATACCTTTTGATTTCATGAAACCAGGGTTTTTCCACTACTTCTTCAATATTGATCTCATGACAGTGCGCAGGTTCGTCCATTCGCTCGATGGTAATTTGGGGAGCCTCGTTATCCCAGTTAAGTTTAAACATGGAAGACATTGTAGCCAGAGCATCGGCTAACTGATTTTCTTCTCGCGGGAAGTTCTCGAAGGTAATCTGCTCGAAATGAGGCCACAATGTCAAGACATGTTCTTTGTATGGGATAAGATTAGGATGTTTGGTATCCCACTCTCCTTTAACTTGACTGATAACTAAAGCCGAATCCCTAAATACGACCAAAGATTTGATTCCCAAGTCTATAGCAGCCTTGAGACCAAAGATGCAAGCTTCATATTCAGCCATGTTGTTGGTACAACTGAAGCAAAGTCGGGCAGTGAAGGGTGTATGGCAACCTTCCAGAGAAATGAGTACTACACCGATGTCATTGCCAAGTGCATTTGAAGCACCATCAAAGTACAGGGTCCATCGGGATCCTTGTTCAGGTCTGTCATACGGTCTGTTACCTTCAATGTTGTCCAATGTCATGATGTCCTCGTCAGGGAAGTCGAATCTCATAGATTGGTAATCTTCGACGGCTTGATGAACTAGATGGTAAGCTAGTACACTCCCATTTATAGCTTTTTGGGTAGTATATTGGATATCATACTCAGTCAGGATCATTTTCCATCTAGCGATTCTTCTAGATAGAGTAGGCTTCTCGAAGATATGCTTGATCGGGTCCATTTTGGAAATCAGCAAAGTGGTATGAGTCAACATATACTGTCTCAGCCGGCGAGCAGCCCATACCAAAGCACATCAAGTTTTCTCGAGCAGTGAGTAGCGAGTCTCACAGTCGGTAAACTTTTTTCTAAGGTAATAAATGGCATGCTCTTTTCGGCCAGACTCGTCATGTTGGCCTAGTACGCACCCCATTGAGTTATCCAAAACAGTCAGATACATGATTAGCGGCCTTCCTTCGACGGGTGGCATCAGAATAGGAGGTTCTAGCAAATACTCCTTGATCTTATCAAAAGCAACTTGACAATCATTGTTCCATTCAACTACCTGATCTTTCTTCAACAGTTTGAAAATCGGCTCACAGGTAGATGTCAGGTGAGAGATGAACCTCGCAATATAGTTTAAGCGTCCCAAGAATCCTCTAACCTCCTTTTCAGTACGGGGGGCAGGCATTTCTTGTATAGCTTTTACTTTAGCCTGATCAACCTCGATGCCTTTGTTGCTGACAATAAATCCCAAAAGTTTACCAGGCCTAACTCCAAAAGTGCACTTGCTTGGGTTCAGTCTGAGCTTATACTCCTTCAACCTGGCAAACAACTTTTGCAAATGATTAAGGTGTTCTTCTTCTGTCTGTGATCGAGCTATCATGTCGTCTACGTAAACTTCGATCTCATGATGTATCATATCATGAAACAAAGCTACCATGGCGCGTTGATAGGTTGCTCCTGCATTCTTCAGTCTGAATGGCATCACTTTGTAGCAGAAGGTACCCCATTGCGTGACAAAAGTAGTTTTCTCCATGTCCTCGGGGGCCATTTTGATTTGGTTGTATCCCGAGAATCCATCCATGAAGGAAAAAACCTTGTGTTGAGCTGTGTTGTCAACCAAGATGTTGATATGTGGTAGTGGAAAATCGTCTTTAGGGATAGCCCTGTTTAAATCCCGATAGTCCACACACATTCTGACTTTGTCGTCCTTCTTAGGCACGGGCACACTGTTAGTAACCCATTGTGGATAGGAAGTAACAGCCAGGAAGCCAACGTTGAATTGCTTCATCACTTCAGCCTTAATCTTCTCAGACATGTCAGGCCTCATTCGGTGGACCTTTTGCTTGATTGGTGGACAATCTTCTCTTGTAGGGAGACGGTGAACCACAATATCTGTGTCTAGCCCTGACATGTCTTCATAAGACCAGCCGAAGATTTCAACATATTCGTTCAACAATTGCACCAAGCGCTCCTTGACATTTGGTTCCAGGTTGGCACCCACTTTTACTTCTTTCCTGTCTTCCTCTGTCCCCAAGTTGATGGTTTCTAGAAACTCTTCATGAGGCAGAATGGCCCTTTCCTCCTGTTGTAGAAGTCTGGCTAACTCTCCCGGCACTTCACAGTTTTCGTCAACTTTGTACTCAGCATGGTTGACCAAATCTTCAGAGTTATCGAAGGCTAAAGCATAATGGTCACCCATGGAATCCGGAGTGGATGGGTACCTGCATTTGTGAGTGTGGGTGTGTGTAAGGGATAGCCATCCTTAAACAAGCAAAATGCAAAAGGAAAGAAAATGAACACATCAGTTTATAGATGAAAAACGTCCAATGATTCATTAAAACATGGCATATGATAATGAAGAAGATCAAGCCCTTACAAATGGACCTACATGCCCTGGGAAAAGCATGAGGTGAAAATAGTGTGCAAATTGTTTAGTTATTACAGACCAGAAATGGGAAATTGTTCAAAGATAAAATTACTGGTTGATAAAGGTGATGGGAATAAAATCCTTTTCTTCCCAGTTGCTCAAACCCTCTTCGATGGTCGGAAAGATCCACTCTTCAAAGTGGCTCTCTTCATCTTCATCTTTTACAGCATTGATTCCATGGTGAGAGATCTTGACGGGTAGTCCTCCAGCCTTGGAGCGACGCATAGCCTTTTATCCTGCAGCAGTAAACCCTAACCCAAACTTGTATGTCTTATGGGGAAAATCAGGAAGTTTCCCCCATACTGTACTCTTCCCTTCTTTAACCACAGCCTCTGCGTCCTTAAGAGATGCCATCCTAGATACATGCTTGGGAACGATAGGCACCTCAACCATTGTCTTCACAACTGCTACCTCAAGAGATGCTTCCTCAAAATGTTGGAAAGGCGTTTCGATGAACTCGCCATCCAACTCCACATAGCAGAAGGAATTGAGATGACTTATCATGTACTCTTCCTCGCCGTGCACTGTTATAATCTTACCCTTAACAGGATATTTCAGCATTTGGTGCAAAGAGGAGGTAACTGCCCTGGCATAATGGATCCACGGTCTCCCTAACAAACAAGAATATGACAGACAGATGTCCATCACATAAAAGGTGGAGTTGAAAACCTCTGTGCCTACTTTGATAGGAATATCAACCTCTCCATGAACCATTCTTTTGGAACCATCAAAATCCCTAACAATGATGTTGCTAGGTTTGAGGGTCAATCCTTCGCAGTCCAAACAGTCTAAGGCTTTCTTCGGCAGCACATTCAAGGAAGAACTAGTATTAACTAAGACATGGGCGATGGTGGTTCCCCTGCATTCAACTGAGACATGTAACGTGTCGTTGTGTTTCCTTCCTTTGGGAGTCAAGTCAGCATCGGAAAAGCCAAGGCCATTATCAGCAGTAAGACTGGCCACACATTCCTGAAACTGGTCAGCCGAAGTCTCCTGGGGTACATGTGCCGCCTTCAAGAACTTGATTAGGGCCTTAGAATGGGCCTCAGAATAGAGCAGAAGAGCCAACATTGAAATTTTAGAAGGAGTCTGCCCTAACTGTTCCACAATGTTGTAGTCACTTTTTCTGATTATTTTCAAGATTTCATCCATTTCTTTGAGTGGTTTCGGGGATAACCATAGCATGAGCCTTCGTCCTGACAGGCACTTCTAGTATCCCCTTACCCTTATTGGTAGTATCAGCAGATGGTCTTACTTCAGGAGTATCCAATTCTTTAATCATTGGGCCTTGCACAGATGGTCCAACAGGTACAGAAGCTTTCAAGGGTCCGGAAACTGCTCGAGGGGGAGCAATCTCCAGAGAAAAGATCCGGCCGCTGCGGGTTATCTTGTTTGTACCCGCAATGTTCCCTATATCAGGGTTTTCTTCTTCAGAATTCTCTTGGACTATCTCAATTTGTTTGATACCATGGTAGAAGATTTCTCCCCATAGTTCCATGGTATTGTTTTGCTTGATTGGTATGGGACAGGTCCCGACATGGTGATCTTTAATGGTACACATTTAGAGTTGGGTGTAATCCTGACAGGCCTTTTGCAAGCCTTAGGAGGATTGTCGGAAATGGTTATGATTGCAATATCGTTGGTTGAAGTAGAAAAAGTATCAGGAGTAACAGGATTGAAGGTATCAACAGGGGTTTTCTGGAAAAGTATCTCTTGGGTATCCATCAGGCGTTGGACACCTGACTTCAACATTGGGCAATCACATTGTATGTTTAAACAAAAATAGCAGTCTTTACCACAACCAGGAAAGATCCCGGCTCTCATCAAATTTTCTTTAATCACAAGTAACGATGTCAATAGGTCAACAACATCAGTAACATGAAGGTCCTCCATAACATCATGAACATTATTACCATGCTTGGGCATCGGAGCAGAAATCACATTGGGCTTCTCAGGCGCATCGAATTCTACTTCTTTGGCATCAATCAAGTCCTGGATTTTGTTCTTAAGCGCCCAACAATTATTGGTATCGTGCCCAACACTGTCGGAATGGTAAGCACATTTGGCATTGGAGTGGTAGTATGGAGAGGAGGTGTTAGGGTTCTTTGGCGCTTCCTTCAAACTGGTAAGATTCAGTTTCAACAAATGAGGGAGTACCTGAGCTGGCGTCATGTTGATGCGGGTGAACTACCGTTGTGGCCTTTCTACCCGTTGTTGATTAGGTCTCGACCGATTGTTACGAGGTTGATCATTTGAAGAATTTTGAATCATCACAACCCCTACAGTCGGTCGACGCTCGGTTCTTCCCTGACCCTTCTGAGAATATACGGCAGATGCTTCCTTCTTAGCTAGGAAGGGTTTCTTAATAGTTGTGGATGCGGAAGCATCCTTCTGAATCTTGCCACTTTTAATACCGGCCTCGACCCTTTCGCCGGTCAAAATTAGTTTAGTAAATCCCGCGGAAGAACTCTCGATTAGATGATTGAAGAAGGGGCCAGACAAGGTCCCCAGAAACATGTCAACTAACTCCCTATCTGACAACGGTGGCTGCACCCTTCCAGCCAGATCACGCCACTTCTGGGCGTACTCTTTAAACCCTTCATTGGAAGCCATCCCCATACTTTGTAACTGAGTACGAGTGGGCGCCAAATCAGTGTTGTATTGATACTGACGATAAAAAGCAGCTGCTAAGTCTTCCCAATTGTGAACCTCTGATCTCTCGAGCTGATAGAACCAGTCTAACTACGTGCCTGACAAGCTGTCTTGAAAAAAGTGCACCCAAAGGTCTTTATCAGATGAGTGGGGTAGGATTTTCTGACATACGATCTCAGGTGCATCTTTGGGCAAGACAGACCGTCGTACTTGGCGAATGTTGGCACCTTGAACTTGGGAGGGATAACAATCCCAGCTACCAGCCCTAGTTCTTCAAAATTCAAACCAGGTACCCTCTTCAACCCCATGGCTGCCAGTCTATCCTCAAGATTCTTATATTTATCATCCGCTGGAGGATACTGTTGTTCGGAGTAGTCTTCATCTTCTTCCTCTTCCTCCTCTTCAACCTCAGATTTAGAAGGTACAACAGTCCCTTTCCCTTTACCGGCCCCTTCGTCAGACATTGAGGGGAACTCAAGAACCTTTCTGGCATTGCTTTCAAACCTTCTTCCAAAAGTGGCTACTCCAGGTCTCTTTTTCTTTTTCTCTTTATTCTTCTCCAACAGAGCTTTGAGGTCCTCTTGACCCTTTGCCAAGGTCATGAGGAGTTGCTGGAATTGTGAATTTTGTGCCTGCAGATCCTTTACCGTTTGCTCCAAATCCATCTTGCTGAAATAAATAGCAAAAAGATAAGGAAACCTGGTGTGAAGACATGTTTATGCATATGATGAATGGTATGTTATTCATGTAATGCATTCAAGGATTCAGAAATTCAAATTTGTTGCAAACAAAAAGGAACACACGTCATATTAAGAAGAAATTGTTAGTACATAAGTGCCCCATGGGCAAAATATTACAAAATTCTTAATGTAAAAAGACATTGCGCATCCTCTTTGGTGCGATGTAAGTATTGAGAGTTTCCTCCTCATGAAGCTCCAAAACCTTCTTCTCACTGGCATAGAAGCTGGCTTCAAAAGTATTCAGTTCTTCCTTGAGTTGGATCCAACTCTTTTGCATTTCTTCCCATGATGTTGGCATGTCAGGATGTAGGATGGTGTATGGAACCTCTCCTTCCATAACAGGCTCTTTGATCACGGGGAGAATGTGAGGGTATGACATCATAAGATTCTGGGCGCGGGTTCGTACCCACTTGAGATAAGGCTCAAGGGGGATGGAATTCTTGTGCCCCAGTGTCTTACTATCCACTTTGTTGGGCATCCTCCAAGCTCTGATGAACCTCTGTCGAAGTCCTTGCGCATCATTGTCAAAGTCAAAAACTAGGTCAAGAATCAGCATGTCATGAGGGCCATCCCTCCGAGCATATCCAAATTGTCTCAAAGCTAGACAGGGGTTGTAGGTAATGCCTCCCCTAATGCCAAGTAGTGGGACATTAGGGAATTCCCCACAATGATCAATGATAATGACATTTTCTCTGGACCGAGAACACCAATGTACATCAGAATGTGTGAGGGTCATCAATCGTTGTGACCACCTTAAACCCTGCTCATTCTTCAAAACTGATTGTGGAAGGTGAGAAATAAACCACCTTGCTAGGAGAGGAGTACATCACATGAGAACACCTCTTTTCCTCATTGTTCGTGTGTAAAATGAGTGTAGGATGTCCCCAAGCAATGTGGGTATAGGATTCCTGGATATGAAAATCTTGACAGCATTCACATCTATAAGCTGATCAGGGTTTGGGAGCAAGACCAACCCATAGATGAGGAGTGCCACAATCTCTTCAAAGTCCTGTAAATCAAGAGGATTCCAGCAGTCTTGTGCCTTCTCAAACAGAAACTTTGCTAAGAAACCCTTGACACCACTTCTGGTTTCCCAATGCCCCTTGATGTCAGATGGTTGCAAGTGTAATGCTTGAGCAACATCTTCAGGCTTTGGTTCTTTTTCCGTACCGTTGTAGGGTAGTTGATTAAGAATAGGAATTCTCAAGAGTTGAGAAAATTCCTCCAAAGTAGGCACAACCTGGTAATCAGGGAATGTGAAACAGTGGTGTAGGGGGTCAAAAAACTGGAAGAGGACTTTCACCATGTCTTCTTCAATGTTGGAGTTGACCAAGTTGAGAAGTCTACCATGTCTTTCACTGAAGAGAGAATTCTCTGGAATCTTAGAAGTAAGCTCCTTGAGTTGAGGAGGGATTCTCACAAGGTTGACTTGAATTGTTTTCCTGCGAAGAGATTCCATGACCTACAAAACAAGAACAAAGATGAAGATCCAAACCCTTGAAATGGTTAGTGGATGCATATGATGCTTTATGATGTTCATGATGTATGCACAAGCACATGTACATGCAAGTCACACAAAACCCTAGTTTCATGCTTGCATGAGGTTTCATAGGTAAGTACCCTCTTGAGTTTAGTTGGCTCAAAAACCTGTCCTATAAATAGTAACCGGGTTCTAAGGAGCTCAATATCACTGGATTATTTTCTATGTTCATTGTTTTGGTTTAGCCACTTAACTGGCGACCAAAATATTCCAAGAAAACAACCCTCAATGAGTGTAGTATCGAGTATCTACCAACTTCGGACTGCACCAAAGCCGGTCATCTCACTACCCCTAATAAAAGGCCAAGATGGTCAAGTAAGGTTCTAAGAGTTTATTAGTGCTTTATGACATCACTCAACGGCCCCGTATTCTCTTTGATTGACTCAAAGGCTACCGGTACTCACAAATATTTCGCACTAATATAACTATTTCTTCAACCGTGTCGGTATACCCCGCACAGTTTCCATAACGTATTGCTATTTACCTATGAATGTTTCCCAAATCCGGATGGAGGATTTCAAGCCCAAACAAGAGAACCAAGTGTAAAGCAATCAAGGCAAACCATATAGTCATGCAAAGGGTGATCTAAGCCCTAAGGTTACTCCACTTTTAAAATTTCCCCAGCAGAGTCACCAGTTCTGTGATACGGTGGGAGAACTGACTTGGGATTTCGCGTTTGTGTTTGCAAATGTTTTGGTTTAGCAAGAGTCGCCACCGACTTTTTATTTTATCCTAAGGAAAGGTCAAAAAGCACAGGAAAGACCTTTGAGATGTTTTCTTGGGTTCGGGAAGTAGATTATAGAAAGGGAAGGTATTAGCACCCTTTCTATCCATGGTTATCCATGGGCTCTTAGTTACTTGCTTAGATCACTTTCTTTGCTTTTCAATTGTTTGAAATAGTGCTCTTCAATTGTTTGAAATGGTGCTTTGTGTGTGGTTTTGAAAGATGTTTTGAAAAGAGGCCATCATTGTGGTAACCTTTGTAATGATTCTTGTTTGAATGTATACAAAGGTGTTTTTGTCTTTTGAAAAGTTTTCAATGTTTGAAAGTAGGGTTTTGAAATTGTGTTGTGGAGTGTGTTTTTGAAGATAACAAGGATGTTTTTTGCAAGCTTTGATCAAGTAACTAAGAGTTATCTACCCTATTTTACTCAAATATCTTTCTTATGTTTTTAACCCTTTTAACAGTGTTATTTCACCATTGTATTTGATGAACAACCTTGTGTTAGGATGTTTAAACGGGACGGGTGCGGGTCATCGTATAGACCATGATAGCAATAGTGTCAAGTATTTTTGGCAATTTTCTTGAGGGACTTGATCATTTTGTTTAGGCAACTCAGATAGCGTCATCGAGGGACTATGATCTTTTGTTTTGTTTTTGTTTTGCCAAAGTACTTGACATGCAACCATGGCCCATTTTTGAAGGCAACAAGTGGATTGTAACCCTAGGGGTGCAAGTGTGCATTGTGTTTGTTTTCATGCATTGTTATCTTGGATTAGGTCAAACTAATTGTTGATTTTATTTTGCATACAAACCCTAGGTCTAATCATGGCATAATTGAAAGCTTAAAGGTGCGAGAATTTAAATTCTACACTATTACAACATGATATAGGGAAGGGGGGGTACAAATTTGAATTGGGGACTATTTTGCAAGAAATTAAATCCTAAATTATTACAACCATATTGAATGGGTAAGGCATAATATTAAATATACAATATTTAAATAAATATAATAAATAAATATTAAATAAAGTATATTATGCAAAAAATGTTTTTTATGTATGAAAAAGTATTTTTAATGTGAAATGTAAATAAATAAAAAGTTAATTTCAATTATTTTATTTTTTAGGGCAAAACCCTAATTTCTTAAATAAATTGTATTATTTATTATTTATATACAATAATGTATTAATTTGTACAAAAATATATAAGTATATTGAAAAAAGGGTATTTTTAGTATAAAATATTAATAAAAATAAAAATGTATTATTTTTGTGTTTTTTTGTCCTAATTATTTAATAAAATATGTATATATATATATATATATATATATATATATATATATATATATATATATATATATATATATATATATATATATATATATATATATATATATATATATATATATATATATATATATATATATATATATATATATATATATATATATATATATATATATATATATATATATATATATATATATATATATATATATATATATATATATATATATATATATATATATATATATATATATATATATATATATATATATATATATATATATATATATATATTAAATAGATTAAGTGTGTATAAAAATAAAATAAATTATTTACAAAGAAAATGTATATATTTTAAGAAAATATTTTCAAATGTGTATAAAAATAATAAATAAAAATAAAAGTATTTTTTACATTATTTTTACATTTAAACAAAAGTAAATATAAAGTATTTAATGTATTAATAATAGAAACAATTAAAATAAATACCAAATAAATACAAAAATTTATGAAAATATTTTTTAAGTATTTTTTATATTAGAAAATAAAATATCAAAATCAGAAATGAAATAAAAATGCAAAAATGACAAATATACAAGAAATTGGCCAGGGGGTGTAAAAAGAAAAGAGGGGGGGTGCCAAAAGCAAGCATGTACAGGCCCAGCCCAGAAACAACTTCATCTTCTTCCTTTGAACAGAAACGTGCGCACTGTGTATACAAAATGCTATCTCCTGATTCCTTGTTTTTTTGACAAAACTCATAACATGAAACTTGTAGAGCATCAAACAACGAATCTAACCATATAAAAAACTTAAGCCAACTCTCAAAGACCAGAGAGAATTTCTCTGGTCCTAATTCTTAACCTAGTTTTTTCAAAAAGTTCATGAACAAAATTCTCCTAACACGACTAATATAAATGAAAACTAAGCACATGTATGGTTTCAGGGCTATGAATATAACATCTTTCATTCACAAACCTAAGTCTAACTATTCCTAAATAGAGAGATAGAAGTTCATGAAATACCTGTTTCAGTTGACTTTGAGCTGGACAATGCAGCAACTTCCAAGGGTGCTTGAGGTTCTTTTGAGCTTGCTTGAGGTCCACTGAAGCTTTCCCAATGCTTGGCTTGTTTTGAAGTAGCCTGAATCGTGCTACAAAACTCAACCTGCAAAGCTTTGAAACAAAAATGTCAATGTATGTTAATGTTGTTACAACTAGCAATGGAGGTCTGGGATAGTTCAGGTGAGTTGAGTGGAAGGTATTGGAACAAGTTTGAGGCAAAACGCACAAGGGAAAGTGGAGATGGAGGTGGTTCTGCAGGGCTTGCCCTGTTTTGCAGAAAAATGGTGATTTTGTGTACAAGGAGGTTTGAGTGGTAAAGAGCTCGTGTTTGTGACTCCAAGGGTTGTGTGAAATGTGTTTGCAATGTTTGTGTAAGCTGACTATGGATGGTTTTTGAGTTGGGAAGATTTTGGACAAATTTCTTCTTCTTGAAGCAAGAGTGTGTAACTTGTGATTACAGGCATGTACCCCCTATCTTGTAAGCTGAATACCTTGCGCTTGATACTTGCAATTTATGGATTTGATCTTGCCTCAGAGATATGGCCCCATGCCTCAAGGATCTTGGTTTGACATAAAGTGTAACTTTTCAAAAATGGCAATATACCTTTTTCCAAATAGGGATTAGTTTTGTGTGCAATGTCCAAATGGCCAAGATAATGCATTAGCTCAGTGTATTTGCATTCAATTAAGGAGTGTAAAATGGTTTAGAGGCCTTCAAGCTAGTACAAAGCATGCTTATTTGAAAATGCAAGTTGTATGAACATGTATTGGCCATGGATCAAAGTGAGTTTTTGCCAACTTCAAGCATTCGATTCTCCCTAACCACAAAGGTGTTTGAGGAGTTCTTAGAAAATTTGGAAAGCTTGAAACATGTAATATAATCCATCTTTGAAATTTAACTTGAAACTCCAAGTGGAACTATGTGAGAAATGGCCAAGAAGATGGGTAAAATCCTGCCTAAACCAGGGCAAAATTTTTCTAAGTTGAAAGTTTTAGGTACCCTTGTTCCAAAAATCATAACTTGAGATACAAGCTTCTTTTGAGAAAACTTTGTGAATCTAAGTTGTAGACTTTGTGATGGACTACAAATTTCATGTTTCAAGTTTTGTTTTAATCCATTTGGATCTTGGTGAAAAAATGGGACAAAGTTAGGAAAAAATAAGAAAATTTTATAACTTAGAAAAATTCTAAGTTATGAAATTTTTCCATTTTAAACCCTAATTTGCATTTTTGGGTTTCTTGATGAACAAGTTTCATAATTTGACATGTCTTGATGAAAAATGACCTTGGCACTTGATTTTGACAAAAAAAGTCAAAGTTTGACTTTTCAGTATACAATCAAATTTTGATCAGTTGACTGAAAAATTCATATGTCAATCCTATGCATTTGAGATCTTTTGAACTTGTTGAATGGGTCAAGACAATGTTATTGAGTCCTTGAGTCCATGGTTGAGCTTGATTTGCCATTGGCTAGGTCAAACAATCAAAAATTGCCTTTGTACAATCAAAACCCTAAAAATGACCATTTTGCCCTTTTGGTGATCTGATCAAATTTCTTGTGGAATTGTGAACTAAACTTGATCAAATGGTTCATATGAGTTCATAATGTTGATGTGAATCAAATTTCATGAGGTTTGACTGTCAATTGGCCACAGTTGACTTTTTCCCTAATACATCTGATTTCTAGGTCAACTGTCCAATTGACTGGGCAAAAATTTGAATCAAGGCTTGAAACTTGGTATGGACAAACTTGTGAGTCCAATATGAAGTATGAAAGTCACTTTGGGCATTGTAGGTCCAAAACATCACTGTGCAAACTCAAACCCTAATTTAGGTCAACAGTGCAAGGAGGTGTCTTGAGCAGAGCAAACCCTAGCTTGATCTTGAGTTCCAAGAGTCTTGTGATGAAAAATGTTGATTAAATGAGAGGGAAAATTTTGGAATACAACAACAGCACATCAAGGTTCCCCGCTTCCGAGCAGTACGAGCATAAAGCTGATGAAGAATGTCACCCAAGAGAGTGGTTATAGGGTTTCTAGACATAAAAATCTTTACCGCATTCACGTCGATGAAAGCATCAGAGTTAGGAAACAATACCAAACCATATATGAGAAGAGCCAGAATGTCTTCGAATGCCTGGAAGTCTAGACTATCCCAGAAATGATTAGCCTTACCAACCAAGAACTTAGTCAAAAAGCCCTTTGCTCCACTTCTAGTCTCCCAATTAGACATCACTTCAGCCTTTGTCAGATGGAGGGCTGAAGCAATCTCTTCTGGCCTAAGGATATTTTCCCAACCTGTGAACGGGGTCTGCTCAAGAATAGGGATACCGAGCAGATCATAGAACTCTTCTAAGGTAGGGACCAACTGGTAGTCCTGAAAAGTAAAGCAATGGTACAGTGGATCAAAGAACTGGACTAGGACACTCATCATCTGCTCGTCCAATTTGGAGGTGACAAAACCAAGAAGATGCCCATGTCTTCTGATAAAGGAAGTAGTATCTGACATCTTTGCAACCAACTCTTTAAGCATAGTGGGAACCTGTACAAAGTTGATCCAGATGGTGTTCCTACGCATAGGTGCCATGACATACAAAACAGAACAAAGATGAATTCCTCCTGTCTTTGAAATAGGTTAGTCCAATGCAAGATGTATGCAATGTTATGATGTCATGATAGAAAGCACACCACAAGTATCCACAAATAGCAAACATGGTAAAGGCACACAAGTCACACAGAGAGCCCTTAGATTTCAGGCTGGCAAGGAGTCTAGGTACCACCCTATTTCAGTTCAGTTGGTTTAAACCTATCCTAAAAATAGTAATCGGGTTCTAGAGGATCTCAATATCACTGACTACCCTTGATCGGTCATAATTCCAGTTTAGCAACCTTTTCTTGCAGCCGGAATCATCGCGAGAGTTTAGTCTCAATGAGTGTAGCATACTGCTACTGTTCTGTGGCCAAGTTGGTCAATTTAAAGGTTCTAAGGTCAGTTGGTGCTTAATAACCCCTTAGCAGACCCATATTCTCCTCGTTACGCCACAAGGGATATCGGTACATACTAAAGTGCCACACCAACGTAGCTACTGCTTCAACCGTATCGGTCTACGTTGTACAGTTCCCTCACAGTTTATTTCTACTTACATAAAGGGTATCCCCCAGATCCGTGTTAGGATATATAGTAACTCCGATATAAGCCCACAAATATAAAGCATACAAGTCAAGAAATTGAAAACATTATGAACTATTCCTAAGGTACACCCCACTTATTAAGCGTCCCCAGGAGAGTCGCCAGTTCTGTGATACGGTGGGAAAGAACTGACTGTTTTGGAATGCTGGTTTACGTTTTGCGTTTGTTTTCGCAAAATGTCGCGGTAAGCAAGAGTCGCCACCGACTTTTATTTTATCCAACAAGGAAAGAAAAAAATCATAGAAAAATTCCTTTTTCGAGATATTTCTCGGGTTCGGGGGGGTAGATTATAAAAAGGGAAGGTATTAGCACCCTTTCTATCCGTGGTTATCCACAGGCTCTTAGGTACTTGCTCATATTGTTTTCAAAAATTGCTTTCTTTGTGCTTGTGGGTTTGAAAAAGTTTTTGTTTTGAAACTTCGATTTAACTCTTGTTTCTGTCCTCAAGAGCGTATGAAGTTTTTTTGAAAAAAACTTTGTTCGAAAAGTGTAAGTGTGAAGAGTTTTTGTTTTTTGAAAGAGCAAGTATCTAAGAACCATCTACCTACTCGAAAAAGGAATTGTTCTATGTTATCTTCCTTTAGAAAATGCTATCCCACTATTGATGAGTAGGTAGCACCGTCGTTGGAGTTTGAGGGTCAATTCGAATGCGGGACTTACAGTCACCAAAGCAATGTTAGGACGCTTTAGCGATAACCCTAATGTCATAGATCATTTGTTTTGAGGCAACAATATCTGAGGCAACCGTTTCGAGGCGCTATGATCTTTGGACAAGAGGGCGACCTCTAAAGTGACCTATACTCAATAACCGCGTACGAAGGCAACCAAGTGGGATGTACCCTAAGAGTGCGCATGTGCGAGTGTGTCGTTTTCAGTTTATTTTATCTTTATACATGTTAGTGGTGATCTAAATTAATTTTAGGTTAAAACATTCAATCTTGCCATGCATCCCTATTATCAAACATCTAACAGTTATATTTTGCAGGAAATTAATTGCGGAAATTAAATTACAAGGCGTCGAGTATTTACATCGCCAAAAGCAACCATTTGAAATTTAAATGCAGAAAAATAAATAAAGCGATAAAAATAATTAAATGGTCCTAATTATCTATTACATTCCAGGAACAAGTACAATATTGAATAAATGGATTGTGTGCGGGAAATTAAATCGAGCGCAAGGTTATAGGGTTTTGACCCTTTTTGGTTTAAAGGAAACATTTTTTTGTTGTTTTTTATTTTAAGAAAGAACTATCCTAAATTAATTATTAAATTAATAAATAAATTAATTAATTAATGAAAATAAATATTTTTTTGGATTTTTGGTATTTAAAGAAAGAAAATAAAATTAATCAATGTTAGTAAAAACCTAATTAAGTCTAATTAGTTTTAATTATTTACAAAAATATATTGAAGTTATTTCTAATTAATGGCCTAAATTAATTAATAGATTTATTAATAAAAAAAATAAAGTACTAAAATTTAATTTGATAGAGAAAACATTTTTTTTTGTGGTTTTAATTTTATAAAGAAAAAAATTTGATTTGTTAGTTAATAAAATAAAATAAAATAAATAATTAGAAAGAATAAAAATAAAGAAAATATAGAGAGAGATAGGGGGTTTGGGCCTGAAAAGGGAGGTTTGAGAAGCAATCTGAGGCCCACTAGGCGCTGGCCTTGTTTGACTTCTGAGATCCCCTGCGCGCATGTTGACTTGACTCTATGGTGGACCATCAACCTGGATCACCAGATCTGGCCTTTGGCCATCTGGCTGTTGGACGTGTGAAGGCACATGGTGAGCTGCAAGCTTAGATCTGCACCTGATTACATGAAGAAGAAAAATAACAAAGCGCATGGGGGACCTGGGATTTGAACCCAGGTCCTGTTGGTCATTGGCAGGCACGCTTACCACTTGGCTATTGTGTTCCATTTGTTAATTATATACAAAACAATAATAATAAAAGAAAACAAACTAATATGCCAGCACAACAAAATTAAGCATGCCATGGTTTGAATTGGCCACTGGGGAGGTGACACGCCATCATCCCCTACCTCCATCCACTGTAATATTTCCTGCGGATTTGGATCTGCAGCAAAATGCGCAGGTCGATCCAAAAATCAACTCCAGGCCATAAAAACGACCTTCAAAGACATGGTTAGGTTCGTCTCCCTCTCCTGAGTGCAACCATTCCTATCACGAGAATCAATTTCACCTGAAACACAAATCCCTAAAATACAAAACGTAACCCTAGCCATGCTGTTATGAGGTTACAGTCCATATAAATCAAATTAAGTATTGCCAAAAGTTTAGAAATGTTGTAAGGATCATAAATATGCCAAGAATTGATTCAAATGATGCAAGAATGGAGAGTTATGATTTCGAATACAGGGCTGAATAATGTGATGCTTACATTGCTTTTGAGGGCTTCAAGACGCATGCTTTGGATCCAGGACGGTTGTGTAATCACCCAGGAATCGTTTTAGATGCTTCTTGGCTTCTGAAATTGCCTCTAAGTGTGAACTCGAATTCAAGCTTTTTCACCACTTTTTCAAGTTTTGTTTTGATTGTTCTTGCAGCCTCCAACCTCTATTTCATGTCCTTTGGATTCTATATGTATCATGGAATGCATTAGGTCAAGAATCATGAATCCAATCTCTCTAAATCAATGCTCCCATATTTGATTTGATTCACTTTTGAAAACTTGCCAAATTTGTCAAAAATCCATCTTTTTGCACATGATCTTATGTGATACGAATTTGATGCTCTTAATGATGATGATCTCAACCTGAAATAGCCAGAAATATCTCAAGTAATCAATATTTGGATTTTATTTGATTTAATTTGATTAAAAATGAAATAATTCAATAAAAAAATCAAATAAAATAATAAAAAAGAAAAATGATCCCAAGGCTGAAGTTAGGACACGTGTGCAATGGCGGAAGCTCAAATCAAGTGGAAAAGAATGTGCCCATTTGACAAAATTTGAATTTTGGGGATAGTTGACTTTTGGCAATTTTGCAAAAAATGCCCAACTTCAACAATGCATAACTTCTTCAATTTTGAACTTTTGGAGGTGTTCTTTGACTTTTTAGAATGCTTGAGATGTCCTCTAACCAACCCTTTTGGACTCATCGAATTTTGATATTCCATGCTCAAGTTATAAGCTTTGACAAAAAAGGTGTTTTTGTTGACTTTCAAAAATGACCTATAATATCCAAATTTATAACTTCTTGTGAGTGTATTTTATGATCTTGTGGTATGAAGATGGATTGTAGGAAATTTCATCCTCTTAAAAATGAGCTTTGGATGTGTCATTTATCATAAAGTATGAGAAAGTTATGCTTGGTCAAAGTTGAGTTGACTTTTCCTACAAAACCCTAATTTAACAACTTTTGAGTCTTGATGAATTTTGAGCAATCCTTGATGAATCATGATCAACCCTTGATAAAATGATGAAAATCCTTCAAAATGAGAATGTTGACAAAAAATATTGAAGTTTGACTGTATATGGGTCACAGTTGACTTTTGCCCTAGCACAGTCGATTTTGGGACCCTTTGGCAATTGACTGACCAAACTTCATCTTCAAGGCTTGAAATTTGACATGGATGACCTTTAGAACCTATTAGGACATTGGGGAGAACTTGAGGTCATTTGGACTCAAGGATCTTGATGCAACACAAAACTCTAATTTGGGGTTGACTGCCTTAGGAGATGGCTTGACTGTCCAACTCTTGAGCAATCTTGAGCCACTTGGAGATTTTTCTTTCAATGTTTGGAGAAATATGAGAGGGAAAATTTTATGGTACAACACGTAGGACTTTACATTTCTGCAATTTATCGCTTTCAAATGTAAATTCAAGATAAAATCAATAAATAGACCACAAAAAAAATCAAAGACAAAAGCATGCAATCAAACACACTTGCACACAAACACCCTTAGGGTTTCTCCACTTGGTTTCCTTATACAAAAATAGCCATATTATGCATGCAAAGTATCTTGGTAAAACAAACAAAATCAAAAGATCATAGTCCCTCAATGACGCTATTCTAAGTTGCCTTATAAAAATGATCTTAGTCCCTCAAAATGCTAAGATACTTTGCAACATTTCTAATCATGGTTATACGATGACCCACGCCCGTCCCGTTTACATCCAAAGATAGGGTTGCTTACCAAATAAATGGTAAGACAACAATGTAAAAGGAATAGAGAATTCACAAGAAAGACATTTAAGTAGGTAGATTTCTTATAGTTACTTGCTCTATTTTCAAACAAATATCCTTGCTATTTTCAAAACTAACACACTCACATTTCCAAACAAACACTGAAAACATTTTCAAAAAAAGAAAAACATCTTTTTATACATTCTTACGAACGAGAATCATTACAAAGATTGCCTAAACAAAGGGCCTCTTTTACAAAATACTTTCAAAACCACACCAAACACATTTCAAAACAACAAGCAAGTGATCTAGCAAGTAACTAAGAGCCCATGGAAAACCATGGATGAAAAGGGTGCTAATACCTTCCCTTTTCATAATCTACCCCCCCGGACTCAAGAAAACAATCTCAAAGGTCTTTCCTATTCTTTTTCACCTTTCCTTTTGGATAAAATAAAAGTCGGTGGCGACTCTTGCTAACCGCAACATTTGCGAACACAAATGCAAAACCTTAAGTCAGTTCTCCCATCGCATCACAGAACTGGCGACTCTGCTGGGGACATTGAAAAAAAAGTGGGGTTACCTTAGGGCTAGATCATATTTACTTGCTTACATTGTTTGATTTGTTTGCTTTATATTACGGTTCTTTGTTTGGGTTTGAATCCTCTACCCGTATTTGGGGATACATTATAGGTAAATAGCAATACGTTGTGGAAACTGTGCAGGGTATACCGACATGGTCTAAGCAATAGCTATGTTAGTGTGACATATTTGTGGGTACCGGTAGCCTTTTAGTTAATCAAAGAGAATACGGGGCTGCTGAGTGATGTCATGAAGCACTAACGAACTTTTAGAATCTTTACTTGACCAACTTAGCCTTTAGGGCGTAGTGAGATGACCGACTTTGGTGCAGTCCGAAGTTGGTAGATACTCGATACTACACTCATTAAGGGTTGGTTTCTTGGAATATTTTGGTCGCCATTAAAGAGGCTTGAGCTGAAACGATGACCAAGTAAACAATCCGGTGATATTGAGCTCCTTAGAACCCGGTTACTATTACTAGGACAGGTTGAGCAAACTAAACTTCAAGAGGGTACTTACCTATAAAACCCCATGCAAGCCTAAACTAAGAGCTTGTTTATTTTGCTTGTATGTACATACTTATACATAACATCATGGACATCATGGACATTATATGCATCCACTAACCATTTCAAGGATTTTTGGAGATTCATCTTTGTTCTTATTTTGTAGGATATGGATTCACTTTGCAGGAAAACTATCCAAGTCAACCTTGTAAGAATTCCTCTACAACTTAGGGAGCTAGCTTCAAGGATCCCTGAAAGCTCTCCTTTCACCGAGAGGCATGGTCATCTACTTAACTTGGTCACCTCCAACACAGAGGAGGATATGATGAAGGTGCTCTTTCAGTTCTTTGATCCTTTGCACCATTGCTTCACATTTCCTAATTACCAGCTTGTGCCCACTTTGGAAGAATTCTCTCAACTTTTAAGGATTCTCGTTCTCAATCAACTACCTTTCAACGGTACGGAAAGAGATCCAAATCCAGAAGAGATTGCTCAAGCTCTGCACTTGCACTCATCTGATATAATAACTCATTGGGAAACTAGAAGTGGTGTCAAAGGCTTCTTAGCAAAGTTTCTGTTTGAGAAAGCAAAAATCTGTTGGAATTCCTTAGACTTGCAAGCTTTTAAAGAAATTGTGGCCCTTCTTATCTATGGGATAGTTTTGTTCCCCAATCTTGACCAACTCATAGATATAAGTGCCGTCAAAATCTTCATGTCACGCAATTTGGTGCCTACATTGCTAGGGGATATCCTCCACTCTTTTCACACTTGTACAATGAGGAAAAGAGGTGTCCTTATGTGTTGCACTCCCCTTCTGGAAAGATGGTTTATTTCTCATCTTCCCCAATCAGTCTTAAAGAATGAGCAAGGATTAAGGTGGTCACAAAGGTTAATGACACTCAAACATTCAAATATTCATTGGTGCTCTTGATCCAAGGAGAATGTTATCATTATTGACTGTTGTGGGGAATTCCCTAATGTCCCTTTACTTGGTGTTAGGGGAGGCATCACCTACAACCCGTGCTTAGCTATAAGACATTTTGATTTTTCCCAAAGGGATGGCCCACACGAGATGCTGATTCAAGGCTTGGTTTTCGACTACGACAATGACAATCAAGGTCTTCGCCAGAGATTCATCCGAGCATGGAGGGTGAGAAACAAGGTGGATAGTAAGACTTTGGGGCACAAGAATTCTATCCCTCTTGAGTCTTACCTAAAGTGGGTGCGAACCTGCAGTCAAAGTCTTATGAAGTCGTATCCTTCCATTCTCTCGGTAATCATTGAGCCTGTTAAGGAAGGAGAAGTTCCATACACTATCCTACATCCTAACATGCCCACATCTCTTGAAGACCTACAAAGGGATTTGATACAGCTCAAAGGAGAGCGAGATACTTTCGAAGCCCAATTCTACGCAAGCGAGAAGAAGGTTTTGGAACTCACTAGGCTACTTCACGAGGAGCAGACTCTAAATGCCTACATTGCACCAAAGAGGATGCGCACTACTTTTTATCTTAGAGTGTTATATTATTTTTCCCAAGGTGCATTGATGTACTCAAACTCTACCTTATATAACGTGTGTTCCTTTTTGTCTAAAGCGAACTTGAATCTTTAAAAATCCTTGAAAACATTACATATGCACATATCATTCATCATAACATAAACAGGTCTTTTGCAACAAGTTCCCTCATCTCTCTGTTGTTTATTTCAGTAAGATAGATCTCGAACAAACAGTCAAAGATCTTCAAGTTCAAAATACACAGTTTCAACAGTTACTCACAACCCTGGCCAAAGGACAAGAGGAGTTGAAGACTCTGTTGGCCAAAGAAAAGAAGAAGAAAGAGAAAAAACCAACTGGTGTTGTAATCATGGGGAGAAGGTTTCAGAGACAGACTAGAAGAACCTTGAATTTCACAACAACCTCTGATGAATGAAAAAGAAAGGAAACAGAGGTTCCGCCAGAATCTGAAGAAGAGGAAGACTACTCCGAGGAACAGTATCCGCCTGCTGATGATAAGTACAGACATCTTGAGGAACGCTTGAACGCTATGGAAATACAAAGAGTACCAGGTCTAGACTTTGAAGAATTGGGACTAGTGTCGAGAATTGTGATCCCACCGAAATTCAAAGTGCCTCCGTTTGCAAAGTATGATGGGGTGTCATGTTCTAAGATGCACCTCCGATCATATGTAAGAAAGATTCAGCCGCACTCCACCGATAAAGATTTATGGGTGCATTTTTCCAAGATAGCCTATCTGGAACACAACTCGATTGGTTTTACCAATTGGAAAGGGTCGACGTCCACAATTGGGAAGATCTTGCCGCAACTTTCTATAGGCAATACCAATATAATGCAGATTTGGCGCCTACCCGTACTCAACTTTAGAGTATGGCTATGGTTTCGAATGAGGGTTTTAAAGATTACGCACAGAAATGGAGAGATCTAGCTGGGAGAGTTCAACCCCCTCCGTTTGAAAGGGAATTAGTGGACATGTTCTTAGGCACTTTATCAGACCCTTTCTTCAACCATCTGATTGGAAGCTCATCTGCTGGATTTACTGAATTAATACTAACCAGAGAGAGGGTGGAAGCTGGCATAAAAAGTGGAAAGATTCAGAAGGAAGAATGAGGTATCTGCTGTTTACCCACAAAGGAATCAAAGGAGAGCTGAACGTCGACCAATGGTGGGAGTTGTTATGATCCCAAAGCCTACATTTGATCAACCAAGAGGTAACCAACCGAGGGTGGAAAGGCCAGTCCGACAATTCACCAAAATCAATATGACTCTAGCCCAGGTTTTACCACATCTTCTGAAATCTAATTTGACAGCTCTGAAGGAAGCTCCAAAGAACCCCAACACTGCGTCCCCTTATTATCACCCAAATGCCCGCTGCACATATCATTCCGAAAGTCTGGGTCATGACACCAACAACTGTTGGACCTTGAAAAACAAGATTCAAGATCTTATAGAGGCAAAAGATATTGAGCTTGATGCACCCGAGAAACCAAACTCCATTTCTGCTCCTATGCCTAGGCATGGTCACAACACCAATGCAATTGAAGAAGATTTGTTTGTTGCTACAGTTGATGAACTCTTGACTCCCCTCCCAATCATTAAGATAAACTTGTTGAAAGCCGGTGTATTCCCGGGTTGTAATGAAGACTGCCATCTCTGCTTATCCTCACCAACTGCTTGCCCTTTGTTGAAGACAGGCATTCAACGCTTGATAGACAACAAATAGATTCTGTTTGAAAGTACTCTTGTTTTACCTATTCCTGTTGAAGACGTTTCAATCATAACCATCTCCGCCAATTCTTCCAGGGTCCCCAAAAGACCCGTTAGAATTACATCGGTTCCAAAAACTACTCCTCTTATAATCACAATGCCCGGGCCGGTCCCATATGAATCAGACAAAATAGTGCCGTGGAATTACGGTGGAGACATCTACTACCATGGTATCAAACAAGATGGGCTTATAACACCCCGTTTTAATTAATATTATTTATATTATTATTTTCTAAAAATGACCGGTTGATGTTTATTTTGAATAAAATAATAATTATTTAATCGGTAATTCGGTCTGGTATGTGATTAATTGGGTTTATTTGTTTTACCGAAAAATAATTATTTTTGTACGATAATATTATATTTATTGTGTAAATATTTTATTATATGTATTATTTGATTTATTTGTGAGGATGGATTTATATTAGTATTAATTGATTTATTATAAACTAATAAATTAATGTTATTTAATTATATTAAATTAATTTAATAAAATATTAGTTTTATTATATATAAGTTATGTTAACTTAGAGTAGTAAAGTATATAAGTTTATATGTTATGTAGGTTAGTTTTATATAATATAATAAGTAAGTAATATAATAAAATAAGTTAGTTTTTTTATATATTATATAATAAGTAGTTAGATAGAAAGGAAAATATATCAGAAAGTGAGAAAGAGAGAAGTAGAGAAGAAGAAGTGAAGAAAAAGAGGAAAACTAGGATTGAAGAGGAGAAGAAGAAATTTATGAAAAATCAACCGAAAAAGCTCGTTCCGGGAACTAATCGGTAAGGGTTAGACTTCCTCTAAACATCTAGTGTATTTTTTTTCATTTGGTTTCGATTTTTCGATTTTTTTTTACTGTTAGAAAGAAAAAAAAACAAATTTTACTGTTACAAATTTTACGTAGTAACATATAATATAAATAGTAATATATTATAATTATTAGTAATATATAACAGTACAATATGTATATATTAATATATATTATATATATTTATAAATAGTTTATAATATATATTATATATTTATATATATCATAATTAATAGTATGCTTAATTATATAACCGGTTACGGTTTATCGATGAAACTTGATATTTTGGTTTCGACCGGAGATTAATTAAATCGTAGATGTGTGGTAGATTTGAAATGTGTTGTGAAATGCCGATTCCGGAATTAACATTGTTCAGTTTATAAATATTATGTTATATTAATAATTTAATTAATATATTAATATATATTATAATTAACAGTGTAATTAATTAATATAACCGGTTACGATTAATTGGTAAAACTTAATATTTTGAGTACGACCGGAGATGAATTAAATTGTAGATGTGTTGAATATTCAAGATATTTGGTTAATTGCCGATTCCGGAAATGATGTGTTTGGTTTATGAATATTTTGGTGTTGTGGGATAATTGTTGAAAATGAAATAAATGATGTTTGTTGTGCAATGTTGTGAGATTAATTCATAGGGTTGGATTATGGTGATGTATGCTTGTAATTGAGATAGAGGGATGCCTCGATTTGCATATTGTTGTTGATTGAATTGCACACCGCATCATAAGTCGTGTCAAGAGGCGATGTCTGTTAGTCTTGTGGAGGCTAGTGGCTCGTCCCAAACTCAAAGTGGGGGTTTGAAAGCTTAGGGAATGAGCTTTTGTGATTATCTGTCTGAGGGATAGACATCAGCAAGTCCGAAGGATAATATATGATTGGTACCACATGCATGAGTCGTGTCGTTGTGTCGAGTCGCACGTACACGTTTTATTGAGTTTATGTATCGTTGAATATTATGCATTATGTGCTAATTGGTAAATGAAGTGGATTGTGTTTGTTTTCTTTGAGTTGTTGAATATGAGAATTTGATTAAATGAATATCTTATATAGTTTATGTAAGAGTTGGAAAAAGAGTAAGATTCATTTATTTAATGCATTTCATTTGCTTTAAATTACATACTTTATGTTTGTTGGAATTCTTACCCTTCTGTTGGAAAATGCTTACTTCGGCATTGTTCAGGTACCGAAGACGGCAGTGCGAGGCACTAGCTTAGCGGATGCATTTAGATTGTAATTCGTTTTATTTTGGTTTATCGAGTCGATGCTCTGGTTGTAACACTTGGGGGTTAGGTGTCCTCATTCGAACTCGTATATTTTGTAGATGGATTATACTTGTATATAATCCATTGTTTTGATTATATATTGATGTATGTGTATTATGACTTGATAACATGTTTGGTGTATGAATCGTATGGCTTAATGCATTGAATTTTATATTTTGATTCCTCCTTTGGAGATGAAGTTATTATGATTCTGTTGCATTTGCACGAAAAAGAAAGTATATGTCATGAATGTATTATGTGATTAAATGATTAAAGTGACGAATATGTCATGTCCGTTTTTCTTGAATATGTGAATTGATGTTGCGACACTCCTTCCGTGCAAAATTTTATTTTCTATGATTATAATTATATCGTTTAATTCGGGTTTATTAGAAGGGGTGTTACAGGGCTGGTCGCCGAAAAATCGAACTCCGAAGAAGAAGACTCCGACATCAGCAATATTGCCGGAACCAGTAAGATTACCCGAAGCAGTAGAATCTTCTCTCTAGAAATTGCCCCCCAAAGGAATTTTTTGGACCCGTAGCTGCTCCAAAGGTGACCTCCGTACCAATAAACATATTTGCAAGTACTCCTACTGACAAAGACGACACAACCCCTGTTGTTATCCCTATCAACACCCCTACTGCTGAAATTCGAGGAAAAAGTATTCAAGAAGAGCCTATCCAGACGAAGGCTCAACCACTGACTATCCCCGAAACCTCCAAAAAGGAAATGGAGGAGATCCTGAGAATAATAAAGAAGAGTGACTACGACGTAGTTGAACAGTTGGGGAAAACTCCCTCCAAAATCTCCATGCTAGCATTGCTACTATGCTCTGAGGCACATGCGAAAGCCCTGGTGAAGTTTCTAAAGATAGCCCATGTGCCTCAAGAGACGTCTGCTGACCAATTTCAAGATTGTATGGCCAATTTGATGGCGGACAACAGCCTAAGCTTCTCGGATGCTGATATGACACCGAAAGGAAGAAAGCACAATGAGGCATTGTATGTCTCTGTGGAATGTAGAGGAACAACTCTGGCCCATGTCTTGGTGGACACCGGCTCATCTTTGAACATTTTACCAAAGAAAGCTCTCGACAGATTAGACTGCGAAGGACTGACGTTGAAACCCAGTAACATAGTTGTAAGAGCATTTGATGTCTCAAAGAGGATGGTTCACGGGGAGGTGGACATCCCCATAAAGGTTGGGACTCAGACTTTTAACTCAACTTTCTATGTAATGGACATCCGCCCCTCTTACTCCTTCCTGCTGGGACGACCGTGGATCCATAATGTCAGTGCTGTCACCTCTACACTACACCAGATGCTGAAATATTCGGTCCATGAAAAGATTATCACTGTACATGGAGAGGAAGAGTATATGATTATCACCTCAATTCCTTCAGGTATGTAGAATTGGATGGCGAATTCATTAAAACTCCTTTTCAACATTTCGAAGAAGTTCCCCAAGAGGTAGCGGTAACCAAGACTGTGTCCCTCTTTCCCAAGATTACAAAACCTCCACTCCGGAAGTCATCTCTGAAGGAAGCCAAAGCTGTAGTTGAGCAAGGAGGATGCACCATCTGGGGGCAACTTCTAGACATTCCGTATAAATCTGACAAGTTCGGCTTAGGGTTTACTTCAAGTGCTCAGAAGGTTGTACACCGTGCCCGAGCCGGAGGGCCACCCTTGAAGATCAGAAACCGAGAGGTCAATGCAGTGGAAGAAGGTGAAGAGGATTGCAGCTTAGAGGATTGGATTTTTCCTACTGTCAACGGAGGACTTCACAATTAGGAAGCCAGAGACTTTATTCCGGTAACTTTTGTCCCTCAATAATTTATCTTCTACATTTCTGTTGGATTTGTAATATTCACAAAACAATTCGCACATTTTAAACCTTGTGTCTTGCCCGAGGCACAATGGTCCATTTGTAAGGGTTATCGTTTCATCTTCATATGACATTCAATGAATCACATACGTTTTGCATACAAACTTTTATGCTCATTGTTTTTATTTTACATTTATTTCCCTTTTAAAAGATGGCTATACCCTTACACATACCCACACTCACAAATGCAGGTACCCCTCCATCTCGGATCCCATGGGTAACGATACTGCTATGGCCTTTAGTGACTCTGAAGATCTAATCTACCAAGTCGAAGACGAAGGTGAGGAAGATTGTGAAGTACCAGGGGAACTGGCCAGGCTACTACAACAAGAGGAAAGATCTATTCAACCTCATGAGGAACCGGTGGATACAATCAACTTGGGTACCGAGGAGAATAGAAAAGAGGTCAAGGTGGGTGCCAATCTAGAGCCTAGTGTCAAGGAGCGTATGATTCAACTATTGCGTGATTATGTTGACATTTTTGTCTGGTCATATGAAGACATGCCGGGACTTGATACGGACGTCGTGGTACATCGTCTGCCAACAAGAGAAGATTGTCCTCCAGTAAAACAAAAAGTCATCCGCATGGGACCTGATATGTCAGAGAAGACCAAAGCAGAGGTCGTGAAACAATTCAATGCTGGATTCTTGGTTGTCACTTCCTATCCCCAATGGGTGGCTAACATTGTTCATGTGCCTAAAAAGGACGGCAAACTACGAATGTGTGTGGACTATAGATATTTGAATAGGGCCAGCCCTAAAGATGATTTTCCACTTCCCCACATAGATATCTTGGTTGACAATACAACCCAGCACAAGGTGTTTTCCTTCATGGACGGATTCTCAGGTTACAATCAAATCAGAATGGCACCTGAGGACATGGAGAAAACTACATTTGTCACACAGTGGGGGACATTCTGCTACAAAGTGATGCCATTCAGACTAAAGAATGTTGGGGCCACCTATCAGCACGCCATGGTAGCTTTGTTCCATGATATGATACACCATGAAATAGAGGTCTACATAGACGATATGATAGCCCGATCATAGACTGAAGAAGAGCACCTCGATCACTTGCAAAAGTTGTTTGAGAGGCTGAAGAAGTATAAGCTAAGGTTGAATCTAAACAAGTGCACATTCGGAGTATGATCCAGTAAACTCCTAGGTTTTATCGTCAGTAACAAAGGTATCGAGGTCGATCCTGCCAAAGTTAAAGCGATACAAGAAATGCTTGCTCCTCGTACTGAGATGGAAGTCAGAGGATTCCTGGGACGCCTGAACTATATTTCCAGATTCATTTCTCAACTAACAGCTACTTGTGAGCCAATCTTCAAACTACTGAAGAAAGATCAAGTAGTCAAGTGGAATGATGAATGCCAAAATGCTTTTGACAAAATCAAAGAGTACTTACAAGAGCCTTCTGTTTTGATGCCACCAGTCGAGGGAAGACCATTGATCATGTATCTGACCGTTTTAGAAAACTCAATGGGGTGTGTATTGGGGCAGCATAATGAGTCTGGCTGAAAAGAGCACGCTATTTACTACCTGAGCAAAAATTTTACTGACTGTGAAACCAAATATTCACTGTTAGGGAAAACTTGTTACGCTCTGGCATGGGCTGCTCGCTGGCTAAGATAGTATATGCTGACTCATACTACTTTGTTGATATCTAAGATGGATCCAATAAAATACATCTTCGAAAAGCCTGCTCTGTCTGGAAGAATAGCTAGATGGCAGATGATCCTAACAGAATATGACATACAGTATAATACCCAGAAGGCTATAAAGGGCAGTGTGTTAGCTGATCATCTTGCTCATCAAGCTGTAGAAGATTATCAGTCCATGAAGTTTGAATTCCCGAATGAAGACATCATGACATTAGACGACTGTGAAGAAATCAGACCATATGACGAACCTGAACAAGGATCCTGATGGACCCTATTCTTTGATGGGGCCTCCAATGCACTTGGTAATGGTATCGGCGCTGTACTCATATCCCCGAAAGGGTGTCATACTCCCTTTACTTCCATACTTTGCTTCAATTAAACAAACAACATGGCAGAGTACGAAGCATGCATCTTGGGCCTCAAGGCTGCCATAAATCTGGGAATCAAATCTTTGGATGTGTTTGGAGATTCAGCTTTGGTCATCAGTCAGATCAAAGGGGAATGGGACACTAAGCACCCAAACCTTATCCCTTACAAAGAACATGTTTTGACATTGCTACAACACTTTGAGGAGATTACCTTCGAGCACTTCCCGCGAGAAGAAAATCAGCTAGCAGACGCTCTAGCCATAATGTCATCTATGTTAAATCTTAATCAGGATAACTAAGCTCCCTGGATCACCATCAAACGAATGGATGAACCAACACACTGTCACGAGATTAATACTGAAGAGTTAGTGGATCAGCCTTGGTTTCATGAAGTCAAGAGGTATCTCGAGGCTCAAGAAAATCCAGAAGGAGCCTCAATCAACGATAAGAAGTTCTTAAGGAGATTCTCTGCTAAATTCTTCCTTAGTAATGGCATCCTGTACAAACGCAATCATGACTCTATTTTTCTTCGGTGTGTGGATAAGGTTGAAGCTGAAAAGATCATGACTGAATTACATGAAGGGACTTTTGGCACTCACTCCAATGAGCATATGATGGCGAAGAAAATCCTACGGGCAGGCTATTATTGGTCTACCATGGAAGCAGATTGCTATCAACACTCTCGGACCTATCATAAGTGTCAAATTTATGCAGACAAAGTACACGTACCTCCGTTTCCTCTGAATGTCTTGACGGCTCCTTGGCCCTTTGCTATGTGGGGAATTGATATGATTGAAGAGATCAAGCCTACAACCTCCAATGGACACCGCTTCATCCTAGTGGCCATTGACTACTTTACCAAATGGGTCAAAGAAGCTTCCTTCGCTTTCGTTACTAAGAATGTTGTTGCACGCTTCATCAAGCAAAATCTCATCTGCCGGTACGGTATCCCGGAAAGAATCATCACTGACATTGGTACAAATCTTAACAACACTATGATCACCGCCTTGTGCGAGCAATTCAAGATTCAGCATCACAATTCTTCTCCATATAGACCTAAGATGAATGGTGTTGTCGAAGCTGCGAATAAAAACATTAAAAAGATCATACAAAAGATGACAGTCACATATAAAGATTGGCATGAGATGTTACCATTTGCTCTCCACGGGTATCGTACCACGACTCGCACCTCAATCGGGGCAACACCCTATTCTTTGGTATATGGCATGGAAGTTGTTTTACCTATTGAGGTTCAGATCCCCTCTCTGAGAATTATAAAGGATGTAGGTTTGAATAAAGACGATTGGATCCAAACTCGACTTGATCAACTAAACTTAATTGATGAAAAGAGACTTACTGCTATCTGCCATGGTCAAGTGTATCAAAAACGGATGATCAAGGCTTTCAACAAGAAAGTCAGACGTTAAGTATATCAAGTTGGGGATCTAGTGATCAAACGTATCATCCTGCCACAAAGTGATCCTAGGGGCAAATGGACTCCTACCTATGAAGGACAATTTGTAATCAAAAACATATTCTCTGGTGGGGCAATGATCTTAACCACCATGGACGGCGACGACCTGCCACACCCTGCGAATGCAGACATAGTCAAAAGATACTACGCATAAGAGACCCGCTAGGTTGACACACCTAGGCAAAACAAGGGCATCCCGGCGAACCAAAAGGTTCGAACAAAAATTAGGGATAAAATAAAAAAAAAATATGTACACCCGGTAAGTTGAAAACCCAAAAGGGAGACTTGGGCAAAAAAGGGTTTCCCGGTGGACTGAAAACCCAAAAGGGAGGTCCAGGAAAAAGTTAGGGAATAAAAGCGTATGACTATGTCCCGTCAGATTGCTTAACGGACCATATTTGACTTCCACCGACAAACTCTGAGTTTTTGATCAATCCAATCATCTTCGGACAAAGCAACAAATAGACAAGATGCTCAGGGATACGAAGGATATAACTGAATGGGAACCCCATGGGACTATTGTTAGAACATAGTTTGATTCTACAACCCTCAGTTAGAGTTTTGATGATAACAAAATACAAGATTAAATAAATTGTAAGATTTATAAGACATATATGCTACTTAAAATTATGTTGTGTATTTACAGAAACTCTGATGGAATCAGCATCAGAATATCAGTATCAACATCAGCATCAGAAGATATGTCAGCATCAGAAGATCAATACATGTGCTACGCTGAAGCCTGATGAACAGAATCCGTGCTTAACATACTCTGACTCTGATCAAGATCCTAACCATGTCATCAGCACTCAGAAACACCAGAATAAGCTAAAGCCAAGAACACTCTGATTTTCATTAAGTAGAACATTCTGAAGTGTCAACGTTAATATGCATTCAAGACAGATTAATTACCAACGGCTTTATCAAAGACAAAGATCTTCTCAAAAAGGAAAGAACGTTATGAGCATTGAAATGGAATTATGGACAGCAACGTATCTATTCCTATGCTATTTAAACAAGTCAGTGAGAAAAGAAAGGGCTAATACTCTTTACACACGCACGCATACGAAATCTCTCTCACTCAAATTGCTAAAGCTTTCAACCACGCCAACTCAATAGCATTAGCAGTCTAGTTCTTAATAAGCTTCATATTGTGTATTATCACAGTTGTGATATATAGTTATTCTAGAAAACATCAAACACACATTTTTTCATTCATCTGTAAAAGAGAATTACCTTGAGATAAATCGGTCTGTGGTTAGAATCAGGAAGGCTTTGACAATTGTTAAAGCAATTGTTGTATCCAGTTGAATATAGTGGATTAAGACCTCGTTGGAGAGAGGCGAAATCATCTTGACGGGTGGACTGGAGTAGTTTGAGATCAAACGAACCAGGATAAAAATAACGTGTTGTCTGCATTTGATTTCAAGTTTTACAATTCAACCCCCCTTCTTGTGTTTTTCACTTCTTCAATTGGTATCAGAGCGCCTGGTTCTGAGCTTATAACACTTAACCGTGTCAGTACAAGATCCAGCGTTAGAAAAACACTATGGCAGGACCACATCAAAACATCAGCAATGACAACAATGAAGAAAGAGACAAATTCAGTGGCAAACCTCCAGTCTTTGATGGAGAGAACATTGATTACTGGAAAGACAAAATTGAAAGCTTCTTTTCTGGCCCACGACGCTGATCTGTGGGATATGGTGACTGATGGATACACGCACCCAGTGAATGCAAGTGGTCAGAAGATTGACAGGAAAGCAATGTCTGATCAACAAAAGCGTGATTTCAGAAATCATCACAAAGCAAGAACAATTCTTCTCAGCGCCATCTCTTACTCTGAATATGAAAAGATATCAAACAGAGACACTACAAAGAATATGTTTGACTCTCTGAGAATGATGCATGAAGGCAACATTCAAGTTAAAGAAACTAAAGCTCTTGCGCTCATTCAGAAGTATGAGGCATTCAAGATGGAAGAAAGTGAATCAATTGAAACGATGTTCTCAAGATTTCAAATTCTGGTTGCTGGTCTCAAAGTTCTGGACAAAGGATATTCTACTGCTGATCATGTTAAGAAGATCATCAGAAGCTTGCCAAAACAGTGGAGGCCAATGGTCACAGCGCTGAAGCTAGCTAAGGATCTCAACAAAATCTCTCTGGAGGAACTTGTCAGCTCCCTCAGAAGTCACGAGATAGAGCTAGAAGCTGATGAAACTCAAAAGAAAGGTAAGCCATTAGCTTTAAAATCTAACAGAAAATCTGACTCCAAAGTTTTGCAGGCTGTAGAAGAAACCTCTGATGGGTCCTCATCAGAAGAAGATGAAATGTCTCTCCTCTCCAGAAGGGTGAACCAACTGTGGAAGCAGAGTCAAAGAAAGTTCAGGAATCCAAGAAGATCAGAGAATCAGAATGAATCCTCCTCCAGATACAGAAGGTCGGAACCCTCCTCTGGATACAGAAGATCTGAAGGCTCTTCAGGAAGCAGAAAGCCAAACAACAAAGACATCATCTGCTATGAATGCAACGAGCAAGGACACTACAAGAGTGATTGCCCAAAGCTTCAGAGGGAAAAGCCTAAAAAGAAATTTGGCAAGGAAAAGAAGAAAAGTCTCATGGCTACCTGGGATGACTCTGACATATCTGAAGCTGACTAAGAATCAGATGATGAGAGAGCAAACATAGCTCTCATGGCAAACATAACAGAAGACAGTGAAGCTTCTGAATCAGACTCTGAATTAGACACATAAGAGGTATTTCCTGACTTTGCTATTAAATTTACTAAGGCTGAACTAGCTGAAAGACTTAATGAAATTCTGGAAAGATATCAGCAGATCAGAGTCAAATTCAGAAACCTGAAAAAGGATCTTGCTTCTGACTCTGATAAATCTGAGAGTCTCAAATTGGAGAATTCTGAGTTAAAAGATAAAGTTTCAAAATTAGAAAATCTATTACAAAACTCTCAGAAGGAAACAATTCTTGAAACTCCCAGTAGTGCTGATGAGATCATCAAGGAGTATGATCACAACTTTTAGAAGTTTCTAGCTAAAAACATAGATAGAAGCAAAATGGCTTCAATGATCTATGGAGTTAGCAGAAATGGCAGAAAAGGAATAGGATACCAAGGTAAGGTACCTACACCAAAGAATGCCATGGATTTAGTTATTAAACGAACTCCACTTAATTCACACTTTGTATATGGGCACACACACGACATCAAATATACTAGTAGTAATTATTCTGTCAAACCAAAATTCAACCAGAGTTTTGGTAAAACTAACAAATCAGGACCCAAGAAAATATGGGTACCTAAGGATAAAATAATACATGTTGCAGATATCTTTAGCAGCAAAGCAGAAACACCAGTCATGGTACCTGGACTCTGGCTGCTCACGACACATGACGGGAAGAAGGCATATGTTCCAAAGCCTGGAACTTAAGCCTGGAGGCCACGTAGGCTTTGGAGGCAATCAGAGGGGAAAGATCATTGGCTCTGGAACAGTAGGTAATGGAAATATTCCCTCTATAAGTAATGTTTTATTAGTAGATGGATTAATGCATAACCTATTATCCATAAGTCAATTAAGTGATAACGGTTATGATATAATCTTTAATCAAAATTCATGCAAAGCTGTTAGTCAGAAAGATGGGACTATCCTATTTAATGGAAAGAGGAGAAACAACATTTATAAAATAAAACTTTCTGAACTGAAAAGTCAGAATGTAAAGTGTCTTCTGTCTGTTAACAACGAGCAATGGATCTGGCATAGAAGATTGGGGCATGTTAGTATGAGAAGAATATCTCAAATTAACAAACTCAATATGGTCAGAGGACTTCCTAACCTGAAGTTCAATTCAGATGCTCTGTGTGAAGCATGTCAGAAAGGCAAGTTTACAAAACCAGCTTTCAAATCTAAAAACGTTGTTTCCACCTCTAAGCCATTAGAACTTCTGCACATTGACTTATTTGGACCAGTTAAAACTGCCTCAGTCAGTGGTAAGAAGTATGGGTTAGTAATCGTAGATGACTATAGCAGATGGACATGGGTAAAGTTCTTAAGACACAAGGACGAGTCACACTCTGTGTTTGTCACCTTCTGCAACCAAGTCCAGAATGAAAAGGATCTTAGAATCGTCAAAGTCAGAAGTGATCATGGTGGAGAGTTTGAAAACAAAGATTTTGAATCATTTTTTAATGACAAAAGGCATTCTGCATGATTTCTCTTGTCCTAGAACTCCCCAGCAAAATGGAGTTGTAGAACGAAAGAACAGAATATTGCAAGAAATGGCCAGAACCATGATCAACGAGACTAACGTTGCTAAGGTCTTCTGGGCAGAGGCAATAAACACAACGTGCTACATTCAGAATAGAATCTCTATAAGACCTATTTTAGAAAAGACTCCATATGAATTGTGGAAGAACAGAAAGCCCAACATTTCATATTTTCATCCATTTGGATGTACCTGCTTTATTTTGAATACTAAAAATTATTTGAACAAGTTTGACTCTAAAGCACAGAAGTGTATTATGTTAGGATACTCTGAACGCTCAAGAGGGTACAGAGTATACAATACAGAAACACAGATTGTGGAAGAATCAATTAGTGTTCGTTTTAATGATAAGCTTGACTCTCAAAAGTCAAAGCAGAATGAATTACTTGCAGGTATGGAAGTTGAATTCACAGGTACTGAAGACAAGTCATCAGAGGCTCTTAATAGAGACACTCCCTCAACATCAGAAAGAGGCACTACAAGCAATCCAGCATCTTCTGTTGATCTACCTTAGAAAAGACCATCTAGAAGCAGTATGGATCACCCAGAAGAAACAATTTTAGGAAAAAAGGAAGATCCAATCAGAACAAGAGCCAACTTCAGAAACTCTGAAGAATCCCTCATGGGACTTGTCTCTCTGATTGAACCATCCTCAATTGATGAAGCACTTCTGGACAATGACTGGATTCTAGCAATGCAAGAGGAGCTGAATCAATTCACAAGGAATGACGTATGGGATCTAGTTCCTAAACAAAAAGGATTCAATGTCATTGGAACAAAATGGGTGTTCAGAAACAAAATGAATGAACAAGGTGAAGTCATCAGAAATAAAGCACGATTGATAGCACAAGGTTATAGTCAACAAGAGGGAATAGACTATACAGAAACCTTTGCTCCAGTCGCCAGGTTAGAATCTATCAAACTTTTAATTTCTTTTGATGTAAATAAAGGCATCACTCTGTATCAGATGGATGTTAAAAGTGCATTCTTAAATGGCTATATAGAAGAAGAGGTATATGTGCACCAACCCCCTGGTTTTGAAAGTTCAAAAAATCCAGAATATGTTTTCAAACTAAAGAAGTCACTGTATGGTCTGAAACAAGCTCCCAAAGCTTGGTATGAAAGACTGAGTAACTTCCTGTTAGAAAAGGAATTCACCAGAGGGAAAGTGGACACAACCTTATTCTGTAAGACAATTAAGAATGACATCTTGGTATGTCAGATTTATGTTGATGATATAATATTTGGATCTACTAAATCTTCTTTGGGAAGAGAGTTTGCTAAGTGTATGCAGGCAGAATTTGAGATGAGCCTAATGGGGGAACTGAAATTCTTTCTGGGCATTAAGATCAATCAAACCCCAGAAGGAACTTACATTCATCAGAGCAAATATGTCAGAGAACTTCTGAAGAAATTTGACCTCTCAGAATGTAAGCAATCAAAAATTCCAATGCATCCCACGTGCATTCTGGAAAGAGAAGAGGTAAGCAAAAAGGTAGAACAGAAGGTCTACAGAGGTATGATTGGTTCTCTTCTTTATCTGACAGCTTAAAGGCTTGACATTTTATTCAGTGTATGCATTTGTGCAAGATTCCGATCAGATCCTAGAGAATCTCACTTAACACAGTTGTTAAGCGAATTTTCAAGTATCTGAAAGGTACTACTAATCTGGGTCTGTTTTATAGAAAATCAAGTGATTACAGCTTAGTAGGATACTGTGATGCTGACTTTGCTGGAGACAGAGTAGAGCGTAAAAGCACTTCTGGAAGCTGCCAGTTTCTGGGAGAAAAGTTGATCTCTTGGTCCAGCAAAAGACAATCCACAATTACTCTATCAACAGCAGAAGCTGAATACATAGCAGCAGCTGGATGCAACACACAAATGCTTTGGATGAAAAGTTAACTTGAGGACTTCCAGATATATGAGAGTAACATTCATATCCTCTTTGATAACACCTCTGTTATTTGCTTAAGTAAAAATCCAATTTTACATTCTAGGGCTAAGCATATAGAAATAAAACATCATTTTATTAGGGACTATATTCAGAAAGGGATTTAAAATTTAAAATTTATTGACACAGACCATCAATGGGCTGATATTTTCACAAAACCACTTTCTGAAGATAGGTTCAACTTCATTTTGAAACATCTCAGCATGAATCTCTGTCCAGAATAAAACTGTTTTAATTTTATATATTAACCTTCAGAATTGTGTTTATTTCTCTGTGAACTTCTGATCAATCCTCTTTCAGAATTTTAGAAATGCAGATTGTATCAGAATCTATCCATGAAGATCTGAGTGCTTCAGTTCAAGGATAGATGTGTTGTTCACTCAAGCAAACAAGTGTCATCCAGTCATCAGCTGTTTCCTGAGGCTGAACACGCATTCACGCTTCTGAAAAGGCAAAGCGCTGATTGGATGCATTGAGACACATGTCATGGGTAACCGTTTAAGTATCTTTCTAAATCCCCTAAAATCAGCTATCATTATATGCTAATAATCATGATTTATTTCTCTCTCTTAAACGTTTATGTTTTCAAAACCTTTTTAGAAATCTATTTAAACACACTTCACACCATTCACACACTTTTACCGTCATCTTCGTTTGCTATCAATATTTCTGTTTTCTGTGTTCTTACTTTCTCAAGAAAACCTTTCAAGCTTTTTCAAAAAATCCTCGTGTGAACATGGCTTCTTCCAGCAATCCTTCATCAGGTTCCCAGAAAGATGCATCATCTGAACAATATGAAGTTCCTCTCAGAACGCTTCTCACTCCTATCAAGAATCTTGAAGTTCTGTCAGAAATTATAGTGGATTTCAACAGTCTCAAGGAAAATGGTTTTGATTTATCAGAAGAGATTCAAGCTCAAGGATGGGAAAAGTACTTTGACAGGCTGGTGGGTCCAACATTTCCTATTCTGGTAAAGGAATTTTGGATTCACGCTTCTTCTTCAAACCATCAGGTCACTTCCTACATCATGGGGAAGAAGATTGTGATTACTGAAGACCTGATTGCTCGTTTGATAGAGTACAATGGAGGTGGTATTCGCTGTATTGATATGGCAGAAAGGTGTCAAGATGCTGCCCTAATTGCAAGGGAAATTTTCACACTAGGGCTTCCCTCCAGCAAGATAAGGGACTTGAAAGACAAGCACAGAATTTGGGCAAAGATAATTCTGGGCTGTTTCAACCACAAGAAGCCTACCAGCTCTCCTGATTACATAAACATAGATCAGCAGTTTCTGATCTATTTTATTTCTCATAAGGTCAAGATTAATCTAGCTCATCTTCTGTTCAACCATCTCAGAACTAGTGTCAAGGAAAAAAGGGAAGAGGAATGTACAAAAAGGGATTGGATACCCTTGGGAAGACTGATATCAGATATTCTGACAGAGAATAGGCAGATTGAACATTTGACAGAGGAACAAGAGATCAGCACCCTGGAACCTTCTGTTGGCAAGCAGCTGAATGCCAAAAATCTGAAGAAAATGAAGCTGATAGAGAACATTAAGAAGGAGCCCAGCCTCACTCCTTTTGCTGAAATCTCCAACAAAAGAGTCCCTCTAGACGACTCCCCTATGTTCTTAGAGATTTACTCTAAGCCTGAAATCATTCTGAGATATTTGGATGCGTGTAAAGCTGATGGTACAACACCTAATCTAAATATTCAAGATCTTCAGCAGAAGGCACCAGAGGTTGTTCTGAAGAAGACTAAGAAGAGAAAAGCTGCTCCAGAAGGATCATCTCAGCAAACTCCAAAGAAAAGAGGTAATCCTGTTTATGTTACTGTTTTAAATTCAACTACTGTTTCCACATCTATTCCTACTCCCATTCCAACTCCATCTGATATCCCAACACCACAAACCTTTGATGATTTTAACGTTGATTTTGACCCTTCTGAGTCATTAACCCTCAGAAGATCCCGCTCCAAACCACAAAATCCAAATACTGTAACCATACCAGAACCAGAACTTGCACAAGTTCTGTCTGATATAGACCAACACTCCTCCACTCCCAAAACAGAAAATCCAAATCCAAACACAGAAATTCCCATCTCACCACAACCTGACATTCCAATCTCACCAATACCTGAAACTCCACTCTCTCCAATACCAGAACCAGAAATCCCACAACCTTCCTCTCCTCAACCAGATATTAATCCACCCTCTCCTCAACATGAACAATCTCCACAACCTGAGACTCAAACCTCTGAGGCTCAAACCTCTGACTCCCCTGAACCACAACCCTTGTCCATTCAATTTCCCTGTGGTACCACCGTGAACATGTCTCAACTTCCCTCCTCACCAGAAACAACTCCACCAAATACCCCATCAAGTCCAATCGTCATTTCTGACTCTCCCATCCCTCACCTAAGAAAAATTCAGAAAACCACAGCAAGACAGTCATTGATCTAACAGTCTTTGAACGCCTTGCTGCAATAAACCAGAAAACAGCCATCCCTAAACCGAAACAACCAGATGTTGGTTCCAACATTTTGAACTTTGAAACAGACATGCAGAAGTGGATCACTTATTTGAAACAAGCAAGTCTGGAAGTGGTTGATCCTGCTGTATCAGACTTCCTCTGGACAAAATTCAGAAGATGGGTTTGCGCTGAAACCTTCAAGTTGCAAGACCAGAGCTATGGACAGGCTCAACAGAACTTCAGCAATCTGCTGAAGGAAATGGAAGGTCCAGTTCTGAGCAAGCTGTTGAAGGAAGAAGCTCTCCATCTGGACATTGCGCCTTGGTCTGAAAAGCGTCCAGCATCTAGAGGTCAACCTGCAGAAGAACAGATAATTCAAGCTGAAGACTTGGGTCAAGCTGAAGAAACTACAGAAAGCTCTAAGAAGAAGCCTGTGTTTGAAGATCCTCAAGCTTCCTCTCTTGACAGGCAGACTCTGGAGGATTTGAAGAGATCTGATATGCTGATGAATGAAAGGATGGACAAGCAGGATATCAAGATTGATTCTATAGCAAACATGGTATCTCAGCAACAGGAAACCAGCAATCAAATCAAGAGCATGTTGGAAGCTCTGTTCACACGACTTCCTCCTTCTTCTTAGAATTTTTCCTGTGATTTCCTTGTTTTTCTTTACATGTTTGTCTGTAATATTTCTACTTGTTCTAAACTATCATTGCTTCTATTTTGAATACAAACGTTTTTTTTGCTCTGATCATTTTAACTCTGATTATTTGTGCTTTTTGATAACTGACAAAAAGGGGGAGAAAGAATGATATTTTTTCAATAACGGATTACTAAGACAAAAGTCTCAAACATTCTAACATTCTTATATATTTGAATTTCTTTGTTCTGAAAAGCTTACAGGTACAAGAATCTGATGAACTCTGATAAAGTAAAACTCTGATGCTCAAAGAAAGTTCAAGTAAAGTTCTGATGCTCAAGGTCTCAAGGAATCAAAGGGAAGTAATCAACTCAGGGGGAGTTTTTCTCTTTGTTACTCTGATACCTTTTATTCCTCATCTGTTTGCTCTGATACTTTTTATTCCTTATCTTCTTATCTCTGATACCTTCTATTCGTTAATTGATTATCTCTGACATCGATTCCTCTCTATCCTTAAACTCTGATAACTTTCATCATTTTATTTTAATTGAAAAAATCTGGTTTTTGTCATCATCAAAAAGGGGGAGATTGTTAGAACATAGTTTGATTCTACAACCCTCAGTTAGAGTTTTGATGATAACAAAATACAAGATTAAATAAATTGTAAGATTTATAAGACATATATGCTACTTAAAATAATGTTGTGTATTTACAGAAACTTTGATGGAATCAGCATCAGAATATCAGTATCAACATCAGCATCAGAAGATATGTCAGCATCAGAAGATCAATACATGTGCTACGCTGAAGCCTGATGAACAGAATATGCGCTTAACATACTCTGACTCTGATCAAGATCCTAATCATGTCATCAGCACTCAAAAACGCCAGAATAAGCTAAAGCCAAGAACACTCTGATTTTCATTAAGCAGAACATTCTGAAGTGTCAATGTTAATATGCATTCAAGACAGATTAATTACCAACGGCTTTATCAAAGACAAAGATCTTCTCAAAAAGGAAAGAACGTTATGAGCATTGAAATGGAATTATGGACAGCAACGTATCTATTCCTATGCTATTTAAACAAGTCAGTGAGAAAAGAAAGGGCTAATACTCTTTACGCACGCACGCATACGAAATCTCTCTCACTCAAATTGCTAAAGCTTTCAACCACGCCAACTCAATAGCATTAGCAGTCTAGTTCTTAATAAGCTTCATATTTTGTTTTATCACAGTTGTGATATATAGTTTTTCTAGAAAACATCAAACACACATTTGTTCATTCATCTGTAAAAGAGAATTACCTTGAGATAAACCGGTCTATGGTTAGACTCAAGAAGGCTTTGACAGTTGTTAAAGCAGTTGTTGTATCCAGTTGAATATAGTGGATTAAGACCTCGTTGGAGAGAGGCGAAATCACCTTGACGGGTGGACTGGAGTAGTTTGAGATCAAATGAACCAGGATAAAAATAACGTGTTGTCTGCATTTGATTTCAAGTTTTACAATTCAACCCCCCTTCTTGTGTTTTTCACTTCTTCAACTATCACACATAATTGTCTTTCTTTGTATACAATTTTCCTTGTTTTATGGCACCATTCTCTTACTAGAATGTTTGTCTCCTTTGTACAAAATACTTACTAGAAGTCAATACAAAGATATCCCTTTGAAAGTGCAAAAACTATTTGTCTTTTCTTTACAATTTTGTTTTGTTTGCAAAAACGTCCAATGATTCATTAATGAACATATGCATTTGAACATGATTACTATTTACAAATAAACAAGATGAAAAAGACAATTACTAATAGGTCGAAAGGATAGGAAAATATCTCGAGGCCATTCCATAAACATTCTCCCCATGGAGTTTTCAATAATCCCCAGTAGAACAAAACTCCCAGCTACCCAGCAAAACGAAGCTTCTAGTTTATCAATCGCTGGTGGAAATCGCCTAATTTCTCCAAATTCTCCAGCAGGTTGTTATGAAGCCTGGAATCCGACTAGATAACAACTAACTTTTGTTTCTCTCCAGCCAAGGATAATTCCCCAGTAAAGCAAAGGACAACCGAGACTCCCAAATTCTTTCCCCAAGCAGGAACGAAACTTTTTCCCCACAGAGTTTTCAATACTCCCCAACGGAAAAAAGACTCCCATTGGTTAATCCCCAGAAGAAGTCGTCAAGATTCTCAGGTTTCCTCAAGCAGATCTTACGAGCAATACATGGCATTTCCCTTACAACAAGAGTTTATTTCTCTCAGCATAAATTCATCAACACTTTGACTTCAAGACATGAAGACTTACATATCCTCAGCAACGGTCAGAGATTTATTTTCCCCAAACCGACAGCAATACAACAAATCATCTCACATGCGCATACATTGCATCCATATATCATAAACGTCAAACCAATACATTACATCATACACTTCATGCAACATAACTTGGTGTTTCAGCTAACATTTTACCCTTTTCAGGATAAGATTAACAGCTACCATTCAAGGACACTACCTGATACAGTGCGGATACGCTCCAGACACGGAAGCCATTCTGATGCTCATTCAGATTCAACTTTTGATACAGTCCAAATACGCTCCAGACCCGGAAGCCATTCTGATACTCATTCAAAAACGCCTCCTGATACAGTTCAGATATGCTCCAGACACGGAAGCCATTTTGATGCTCATTCAGATTTAACTTTTGATACAGTTCAGATACGCTCCAGACCCGGAAGCCATTCTGATACTCATTCAAAAACTCCTCCTGATACAGTTCAAATACGCTCCAGACACAGAAGCCATTCTGATGCTCATTCAGATTCAACTTTTGATACAGTCCAGATACGCTCCAGACCCGGAAGCCATTCTGATACTCATTCAAAAATGCATCCTGATACAGTTCAGATACGCTCCAGACAAGGAAGTCATTCTGATGCTCATTCAGATTCAACTTTTGATACAGTCTAGATATGCTCCAAACTCGGAAGCCATTCTGATACTCATTCAAAAACGCCTCCTGATACAGTTCAGATACGCTCCAGACATGGAAGCCATTCTGATACTCATTCAAGGATACTACCTGATACAGTGCGGATATGCTCCAGACACGGAAGCCATTCTGATACTCATTCAGATTTCAACACTCCTGATACAGTTCAGATATACTCCAGACACGGAAGCCATTCTGATACTCATTCAGATTTCAACACTCCTGATATAGTTCAGATACGCTCCAGACCCTAAAGCCATTCTGATACTCATTTAAAGACGCCTTCAGGTATGCTTCAGACACAGACGCCATTCTGAGGTTCGACTTACAGATTACATCTAAACAAGCATTCTTGGATGGCATCTACAAGCCCATCCCCAACAATATTTTATTACCTCTCCAAATGGCATCTTTAAGCCCATTCCTCCTATCGTCGCCGAGTGCAAATTTCTGGGCACTTTAGTGTCCAATCATCTTCCACCTTCGAGTCGCGAATGGCAAATCTCGCCAATCTAACTCCTCAGGTTAAAGAAGATTGAACAGGGGCAGCTGTTGTACCCCAAAATTTTCCCTCTCATTTCTCAGGAAATCACCCTGGATTCTCAAAGTTTTATCTTAAACAAATCCAAGCCTGGAATTATCATTTCTTTCCAAGAAAGCCATTTACAAGGGCAAAATGGTCATTTGCAAGCTGAAAAGTCAAACTTTGGTTTTTGGATCAAAATCAAAACACAAAAATCATATTTCATCAAGACATGTTGGAATATGAAGTTTGTTTCATCAAGAAGCTCAAAAGTCAAATTTTACCTTGGAAAAGTTAAATTCTAAATACTTAGAATTTTTCTAAAGTATTTAAGAAAAATGACATTTCAGAACTTCTGAACCAACCTCCAGGAAGGAGCAGTCAAAAGATACAAACTTAGCTCAGTACATAACATTCAGTCAGAATGTAGCTCTTCAGCATCTACGCCAGCTCAGTCAGAAGTTGCCAGAAGATTATAAAACGTGATTAAAAAAAATCTGAATGCTCCTTCAGAACATGTTGGAATCAAAAGGTAAGAGGGTCAGAAGATTGGGTGCTACACTGGAGCAGAATCTCTAAGTACAGAGTCTCCAGAGGCAAATCAAAGAAAGTTACTGGAAAGCATGGAGATCCCTCAGAACTTGCTGAGACAACAGAATGCCAAGATCAGAACCTGGGTGCATTATTCAAGACTACATTGAAATGGAACTTCTGGCCTAGATTTAGGCAATGATGCAAAATCCCCTATTATAAGATTTCTGATTTTGACAAATCTCATCACCATTTAATGCTCATTAATGCTCACAACCACTTTTGAGTCTTTGTCTACAGGGTCTCTCCACGTGTAGCATAAAAAGCCCTTTGTACAGATTTAGGTATGGGTTCATGCGCTACTTTTCGCTCATGGGTGTCACTTTTCATTAATCCTCGCTTACTAACCCAGCCTAGGCTAAAAGCTGTCAATCATCACAACCTTTTTTACTTTCTTCAAGAGTAAGTCAGCATCTAGTGCATGATATTGGCGCCACTTGACATTTTAAAACCCACAAAGCTTTGCCTATAAATAGAATACCATTGATCACTGAAAAAAGGCCCCAGACAGAAAAATTTGTGAAAGAAATCAAAATTTTGAGAAAGAAAAGTCTTGAACCTCTGCCCAAAATTCCCAAAGTCTCAAAAAACTGTAAACACAGCATACAAACCATTAACTTTGGATCCCTTGCGTTCAAACTCCATTTGTTCTCAAAATATTTCTTGACCAAAAAATACCCATACCGTTTTTGACCCACACGTTAGAAACTGCCATAACTTCTGTATCCATACTACTACATACCCTCCATCCATCCATTCAAAGAAGCTATTCAGAACATCATCAGAGTTGAGGCTAACTCCAGTTCACTGAACTTCTTCCAGCTGCAAGGTAAGCACTTGCTGACCCTCACCATATTGCTTAAGCATCACCAAATTTGCATGCTCAAAAACACAATGTAGATATCATGCTTCTGATGTTGTGCATATTCTGAGATTTTCACGCATCTGTGTGCTTAAGTAGAGAATGAATCAGTTCAGAACTTGCCTATGATTTTTGGTTCTGACTTCTGAAACGCTATGACACCTGCTGAAACTGTCTTAGGCATGCCTTCTGTTTTATGGAGAAATAACCAAATTGCATATGTTCTGACTAGCATAGAGGGAGACCAAGTTCTGACATTGGCACCAGCGCTTCTGGAACCTGTTTTGTTATCAGTAATATCAGAACTTCTAAAAATTATTGTGTTCCCAGCAGGGTCAGAACCTCTGACCCCATACATTTTCACTAACAGGTTTCTGTTTTGCAGCGTACCAGGGTCAGAACCTTTGACCTATACATTTTCACTAATAGGTTACTGTTCTGTAGCAGGCCAGGGTCAGAACTTATGACTTCCTTTCAGCAGCACGCTGATTCTTTTCTTTTTTCTTTTTTCTTTTTTTTCTTCCCTTTGTTATTTTCTTTATTTTTCTCGCTGGTACTCCCCATTCATAAATTTGTACCCCCACCCCGTAAATATTGTAATAGCGTAGGACTTTATATTTCTGCAATTTATCGCTTTCAAATGTAAATGCAAGATAAAATCAATAAATAGACCACCAAAAAAAATCAAAGACAAAAGCATGCAATCAAAACCACACTTGCACACAAACACCCTTAGGGTTTCTCCACTTGGATGCCTTATACAAAAATAGCCATATTACGCATGCAAAGTATCTTTGTAAAACAAACAAAATCAAAAGATCATAGTCCCTCGATGACGCTATTCTAAGTTGCCTTATAAAAATGATCTTAGTCCCTCAAAATGCTAAGATACTTTGCAATATTGCTAATCATGGTTATACGATGACCCACGCCCGTCCCGTTTACATCCAAAGATAGGGTTGCTTACCAAATCAATGGTAAGACAACAATGTCAAAGGAATAGAGAATGCACAAGAAAGACATTTAAGTAGGTAGATTACTTCTAGTTACTTGCTCTATTTTCAAACAAATATCCTTGTTATTTTCAAAACAAACACACTTACATTTCCAAACAAACATTGAAAACATTTTCAAAAAAAGACAAACATCTTTGTATACATTCTTACAAACGAGAATCATTACAAAGATTGCCTAAACAAAGGGCCTCTTTTACAAAATACTTTCAAAACCACACCAAACACATTTCAAAACAACAAGCAAGTGATCTAGCAAGTAACTAAGAGCCCATGGAAAACCATGGATGAAAAGGGTGCTAATACCTTCCCTTTTCATAATCTACCCCCCGAACTCAAGAAAACAATCTCAAAGGTCTTTCCTGTGCTTTTTCACCTTTCCTTTTGGATAAAAGAAAATTCAGTGGCGACTCTTGCTAACCGCAACATTTGCAAACACAAACGCAAAACCTCAAGTCAGTTCTCCCACCGCATCACACTAATTATTATAAAAAACAATTAGTAAGAGTTTATATAAAAAGGAAATAAAATAATAATAAAAGAAATTAGAAAAATTAAATTAATTTTCAAGAGGGTGCATTTTATGTTGAGTAGTAAAAGAGATGGGGTGTAAAAAGTAAGGGCCTGAATTCAGATATTGAATTCAGGCTCAGTAAGCCTGGGGGTACGTTTCTGTAACTAACAAGCAAAACAGGGGGGTGTTCTTAGAAGCTGGGTGCAAGTTCAGATATTGAATTGTTCCTAGAGGTGAGGGGAGGTGTATTGCTGGCCTTGATTGAATAATTATGGAAAGAGGTGTGGTGTAGGAATGAACGGGCTTGGCCCATTACACGTTTATTGGGAGGCCTGGTTGATCGTGTGTGTGGGAGCGCATAGAGCTTATAATGGACTTGGCCTTACAATCTTCCGATATGGATTAAACTGACAGAATCGAGATAACATCCTACTTACGATGGATGCATGTGTACATAATATATCAGAACAAATAAGTTTTGTTTTTTACATTGTTTATTATTTCATTTTCATTTTATAGTCTCTCTTTGTTCTCTCTCTCTCTCTCTTTAACCTAACCCTTCATCCTTTTCTCCCTAACCCTAACGACAACAACCGTCGCGGCGATTCCCTAAGCCAAGTCCTCTGCCTCTATTTCACACCCACCAGCAATAATTTCCGAACGAAAAAACGCAGAAGCTGAGTTTTAGTTACCTTCAGTCTCGATTCATCTTGATATGCGATCTTCTTTTTCGATTCTAATCCCTTTTATTTTCAATTTGCAGAAACACGATGATGGTGACAGTGAAGCTTTGGCAGTACTCGAAGGCTCGGCAGCGGCGATACGCGATTAGGGTTTCAGATATTGAAATCCTAATCCGTTTTCTTCTCTTCGACAAATCTGGGTATATGTCTTCTTCTTAGTATCCTCTTCGCCAATAATCTCTCCCCTTTTTCTATATTCTGTTTAGACTACTTAAAGGGTTAGGTTTTTTTACAGATTTGGTATTATCATTACAAGTTTAATTACAGCTTAGATTTAGGGAAATTAGAGAGATTAATGGATTGAATAAGTTGTATTTGATTGTAAATTGATTCATTATGTAATGTTTGGGATTTAATTTGATTTTGAAATTTACTTGTAATGTCGATTCAGTATATTTTCAAGGATTTGAATTATAATAAAATTTGATTCTAATTTTTCTAATATTGGAATTATAATGGAGATTTGATTCAGTTTAAGATCTGCACAGTAAATGTTCGTTCCATGAAACACACACATTTTCTGCTTAATTGGTACAATAGCTGTTCTTGATTTGGGCCTTGCGTTATTCTTTGTTTTTTTCCTGTCCAGTACATTTCCTGAATTTGGGCCTATCAAGATTCACCCCAGCGCATTACTGTTTCTTACATTGCAAACAATAATATAAATTTGATACGGTACTGGGCCCAACCTTTTGGACTTCTTTACAAAATATTTTCAAACTTTAACAGATATAACAGAATTGTAAAAAAATGTCCAATAAAATTCTTCGTAAAATCTTTTTAATAACAAAAAATAATTATAATACATCTTTTAATAAAAGGTAAAAGATTATAATAAATAAAAAGTTTAATAATAATAATAACGTTTTTTTGGAAATAAGACAGTAATGACAAAAACGTCAAATGGGATGGCCAACAAAAACTCAATGGGCATGCGGATTCTAATCCTACCCCCCCCCCCCCCCCCTTGCTACTTAATAACCAAAACGAACATGGGCCAAATGAAATCTGATGGGATTTTAATTTTAAAGTTTCACCTCCTCTCTTTACTAACAACAATAACACTTAAATGGGTTTTATATAATTAAAACTCAATTTCCTTTTGAATTAGTTCTAATATTCGAATCCCATGGGCCATTGACCAACATGCTTCGCAAGTGGGCCCCCTGGATATGTGGGTCTTTCTGATTTAGAAAGTCCCACTCCCTTGAATTAAGATACACCCCCTGTTGACTTGGACTCTAAAAAATGGGCCATCAGATATTGCTGGACCATCCTTAACCAAAGCATTTTTCTTTCATTTTTAATCTTGAAAATACGATCATAAAGGTAGGGAAAATTTGGGTTACGATATCAACATCTTCAGACAGCATGAACGGGAACATCCTTAACTTCTTGGCTTCTTCAGAGTGCTCCTCAATCTTCAAAGTAGTGCTCATGGTGAGAAATCTCTGCAAATGCTTATTGGCATCTTCATTGATCTTTCCGGTGAAAGATCTGTTCTCGAGTTGGCGGATGGTTGAAGGATGCAGTTGAAAATTTACAACATTGATCGGATGATTTACAATAGTTAGCCGACCTGCTAGAGCATTTGCTCCACTATAATCCCCAAGAATTCTCTCAGGTGGTGGTGAATCTTCAACCATTGGTTTTTCCTCTTCAGACTCTGAACCTGGATGATCTGAAGAACCTTCTGACTTCTGTCTAACTAACCAAGCTTGTATGCGCCTTGTGTGAAAAGTTTTTTCTATTTATGTGTCAAAAGGAAATTCAGCTGAGGATTTCCGTCGCATACAAAGGTTGGGAAAAATCAGTACTAACAAAAATATGGAAATTACAGAAAATAAATTTTAGTTGGAGAGCAAATTTTTTTTAATTAAACTCAAATTAAACTCAATGATTAGGCAGTCCCCGACAACAACGCCAAAAACTTGATGGGAAAATAGCAAGTGTACTATTTTGCCTCTTGTAATAACAGTGAAAATTCCCTGAATATCGATCTCAAGGACTGCACAGAATTACTGAGTTTAATGTGAGGTTCAATTAAACAAAACTCAATTTGGGATTTTGGTTTGGTAATTGTAATTAAAAATAATTAAAAATATATGGAAGGTAAATTATGACTTTTTATACTAGTATGAATACTATGCTAGGGGTGAGTGTGTGGTTTGCCTTGTAATCACCTTCACTATTGATCTCTTCTACAAGTTCATTACCTTCAACTACCGGCCCTTTAGATTATTTTCCCCTAAGTCCTTAGTGAGAAAACCTTTAACCATCCATCCTAAATCTTAAGTCCTTAGAAATATCTAATGGAGTCAAGCCTTTATTTTATCAAGGGTTAAATCTGGTTACTATAGGATATCCCTAGTCCTAGGTGATATCTACTATAGCCTAATTGTATAAAAACCTTAACATACGCGGTCTAGCTGGTTGTTAACCGTAAATCAATCCTAATTGATCCTATCAGGAAAGCATTAGAAACCTTGAACGATTAAATTGAAAGGAAACTATTGTATTACAAATCAATAATTCATAGTCAATACATTTGCAAATTAGGAACACCCCATAGCATTGGAGGGTTTAACCGCACATAATATTCAAAGAGATTTCAATAAAAATAAAGATATACATTACACAAATTGAAGGTGAACTCTGATCTTCAATTGCTTCCGCTCATGAAAGGTCTTCGTTCCCCCAAAATTTGCATAGACTCCAATCTTCTATCGTGCAATTAGTTACTCTTGTTCCAACAGTCCTTTTCTTCTTCTCACAAACAGGTTTTTTATAACGTTAGATCATCCTTCAGCGATACAAAATGTCCAAAGTACCCTTAATGATCCAAGAATACATCAAAATTTCAAAATTGGAATTTCAAGCGCCTAGACTGACACGGGCCATGTCACCAGACACGGGTACCCATGTCAGCATCTATGATCTGCTCTTTTTACACTTTTTGGTTCCAGTTGAATTGACATGGGCCGTGTCGTGTGACACAGGCGTCCGTATCGCCTTCGGCCATGTTTCCAACTTTAACTTTTGCCAAGTCTTCCCCATGACACGACTGTTTACAGTGATTTCTGGTAAACAACCGCTAGTCCTCCAAACTATCGAATAAACTTACTGACTGTTATTCAATTTCTCTGGTAACTCGCAGGATCGACTAGATTGATCCTAGGACGTGTTGGTCATTAGGGTAACTCTCATGATCGAACAGGTATTCATGGTTGGTATTTAGAATGTTGTGTAGGTGTTTGACTTATTTCGATTTCTCTCTTAAAGATCTAAAGGTGTAATCAAAATATATGTGCGCGAAACTAAATTGCATGAATAAAGGTTAATTGTAAAGACATGTAAAAAATGCATAAAAGACAAGTAAATGACTTCGAAACGTAAAAAGAACAGTTAATGTAAAAGATTCGAAATGTGAAGAAAGCGTTTAATGCAAGAAAACTGTAAAATTGCTTTAAGTAAAAAAGGTGTTCGAAGGGTAAAAACTTGAAGATAAAGGCATGAAATGTATAACAGTTTCTGAAATGTAAAGTATTTGAAACGGAAAGAAAATGTTTAGATGTAAAGCATCAGTAAAAGATTTCGAATGAAAGTACTTTGAATAAGAAAACTTGTAAATGGTATTTGACATAAATATAAAGGAAAGTACTGGAAATGATAAAGGGTTTTCATTAAATCATAAATATGTGGTGTTATCATACGTACATTGCTCTTGCATTCATTTCCCTAGCCATGTGGTAATTTGAATGTTTACTGAGTGTTTTTGTACAATAGATATGACACACGAAATCCTAATGCTAAGACTTCTATTTATACTACTTTGACCATAACGGTCTTGCTATAAGATTCTGCCACGTTCAGAACATGCAAAGCAATGCCTCTCTCTTGCTTCCACGCGTCTTCGAATGCTCTAGCGCATATATTTCAAATTTCGAACATCCCGCTTGCATTTGAATTTCAAATGTTTTGGCACTTCTTCGCTTCGAACGCATTTCCTAGACACAACCTTGTTGTCATTTTGAGACTTCTTTGGATATATTCTCATAATTGTCACTCGAAGCTCCAAGCTTTGATATGCTCATTTCGAAGCATTGTTTCTACTATTTCGAAACATGACGTTTTGTTTCATTTCGATCGAAACGTCCAATTTGTTTTGCTTCTAATAATATCATCAAAATCTTCAGCCAACAAAATGCCCCTTTAAAATATGTATTTCGATTCCTTTGAGAAATACTTATTTTAAACATATACACAAGATTTTGATGCGACCTTCGAATCATCGTAACATTTATTGCATTTGACTCCAGTCACGTCAATCATAACGCTTTTTAGATTCCTTAACCGCCTTGAACCATTTCACAGTATGGTGCAGTTACAAAACAATGATTATCTTTAATCACGCCTATTACCAATGTTAACTTCACGCCACCTCTTCATCAAACCAACCCATGATTACCACGTATCACAACCTTACTCAGTAGATGCTTAAACTTCCACATTATAAAAACCCATCAACTTAGTCTTTTTTCTTTTCTTCCCACATTCTGAATCTTTTCTCCTTCTTTTCTCACCGAAACCCTAAGCTTTCAACATTCTTCCAACAATGTCTTCTTCTACTTCATCCCAACTAAAAAAGGTTTCCAAAAAGAAAGGAAAGACCGCAGGAACTACAATGGAAAGCAAGATTGTCACTCACCAAGGTCAATCTGTTCTTGTTCCCCAGATGATCTCAAAGGAGAAAGAAATGCTTTATGCATCCCAGGTACTTATTCCTACCACGCTGCTGGTAAGAGGTTAGCTTTAATGGGCCCTCTTACAATTTTTGAAATTTTAAAAGACACCAGGAAAATTTTCCCAGTTTGCTATAATTTCAAACCCCTGTTTAATAAAATGGACGCCCCTAAGGCAACAGAATCTTCTGGCTCAAACACCGTGGAAAATACAATTGCTCCTCCTAAAGACCCTTTTGTATTAGACTATGTAAAGAGTAACTTCAAACTGTTTCGATCTTGCCCCACCTCCGACACTGCTTATCAAAACTGGTTCAATAAGGTAGAAGCTAAGAAATCCCAGCAATGGGAAGAATTAGGTATCTACAACTTGATTAAGTTGTCGAAGCCAGGTTTTACTTACAGCCACCCATTGCTATTCACGTCCCTATATTTCTGGGACAGTACTTATAATACTTTCCATCTCCCTGGTGGAATGATTACCCCTACCTTCTTTGACATAGCGGGCATCACTGGGCTATCACCAATAGGAGAAAGTGCTGAAGGAGACAGTGTGTCTGATGTAGAACACATTGCTTTCCTTACGCTATGGCTGTCAAGATATGTATTTTGCAGCAGATCCCTACAGGTAGCCAGTAGGTTTATTCCTCTAGTTAGAGATTTGCACGAGAATCGAAGAGTGTGCTTGAGCGAATTGCTACTAGTTGATCTTTATGAAAGCCTAAGGTCAGCTGTTTCGAGTCTAAAATCTCACACCTCCAAGAATATCCTGTTAGCTGGCCCTTTTTGGTTGCTTCAGTTATGGCTCAATGCCATGTTCAAACCTTCCTTGTCAACCGCCAACACCATTGCTGAACAAGACCCTGAAATAACGGATAGAATAATCGAAGGCACTAGGCTGCGAAGACTAACTCCAAATGATGATAAGGATGACTTCAAAGTCCTATTCTCAAAATACATCATGATATTCTCCAAGAGGCATAAGTTCGAAGAGGCCATGGCGGCTTTCGCTGCAAGGGCTCACGAACCTTCATGGTTCACCATGGCTCTCTCAGAAGTTGTCAAGAGCAAAGAGATTCAAGATGTATGGAGAGCCTTTTTGCTACCCAGACTAATCTCTTCAAGAATAACTCCTACCAAGAATCAGATTTTCCTTTTCGCTTACCAGCCAAATTTTGTTTCGAGACAGTTTGGCTTGTGCCAACTAATTCCTGAACCCTTATTTCAAACTGAAAGTGCCATTACCTCTGGGCGAACCTTCAAGGCACGGGAAGCCAAATTACAGCAAGAACAATACCAAGGCTTTGCCCAGTTTGAGCTAATAACTTTCGAACCTACCCATCTTACAGCAAAGGGGTTTCTGGAATGGTGGACCAAGTTTTATCAAACTTATATGTTCGATACTCTTACAATTCAGCAGAAACTAACTGATGCCTTCGATGTGCAGGTACCATCCAAGAAAGGTATGTTCACTCATGCCAAAGAGATTAAAGCTTTTCAAAATTATTTCGAAACTACTTATGATCCCACACACTTGGAATCCACTGTGCATCAAGCGGCTGAGACCTTGAAGGAAAAATTCAAACAAAAAGTTTCTAAGTTAAAACTTCCTTCAGGGTTGTCACCCGAGGATAGGTATAGGTTGGCATTCGAAATGCATCCACCTAAATTTCCTAGATTACCTACCTCGGAACTGGCTCTGGCTTGGTTTCCTCCATACCCTTGGTGGTTCACTTGCAAAGAAATGTTCAAACATCTTCAAAAGAAACCAAAGCCATCTGAGACTGTGACATGGGATCGACACTGGCTCCACGATTTCCCAGGACATCTTCGCTATGACCTTTCTGCCATGTCGATTAAATCTGATCAAGGCACAGGTGCGAATGCTTGGGAAAATACCAAACGTTTTTCATTTTCCATATCTTTAACTTTTGCTTTAATTGTTTCGATTTTCAGCCATCAGGATAAAGACAGTTGCCTCAAAGTCGAAAGAAGGGAGCGCCTCTCAAGCCTCTATCGAAACCACTGACAATGTGACTCCATCCGAAACAACAACCATTGCTGCAACAACAACAACAACAATACCAACAACAACCAGTGTTCCAACTCCACAGGTACTCACTTAGCCTTGATGTTTCAAATTCACTAATGTTTCATGATTTGCATCTAACTCTTTGTTTTAAATCTTTTCAGACCAACAAACTTCCGCCTACTACTCCAAAGAAGCGAAAATCAAACACCACTGGGGAAGACCCCAAGGCTGGAGGAAACTTACCAGCTGCTTCGAAGAAGAAGCAGAAGAAGGATATTTCAAAAAGTGTTGTTCCAACTAGTATCTCTAGACTCGATTCCAGGGATGCTGCTCCCTCACCCAAATCCAAAATTCCATCTTCGACCTCCAACGTAATGTTGGAACGCATAGCTAGCAACCTCTCTTCCGAGAGTCCATAGGTAAATTGAACTTTAAACTTTTGGAAATAATTTCTCATTACCTTGGTGCATGCTTTTAATATTCTTTCGCTCCTTGCAGAATATCTTAAATCCAGCTTCGACCACTTCGACCTCACCATCAAAAGCTGTTGCTCTGCTCAACTCCTCTCCTCAAGGAGATTCCAGCAACCTTGTACAGAACAAAGGTTCCTCCAATATGGCGGTTCTGGTTGAGACTTCTGAGCAGCAGGATGATCAGAGTACTTCCCCTCCTCTAAAAGAGACAAATGAAACACCACTTCATGAATCTGCAGAGGCTTTGCAAATAACTTCTCTTCAAAAGTCCCCTCTTGAAACCCTTCAAGAGGACCCAAAGGATACTCATGCTGAAGGAGAGAACGCTGATTCTGGTCAAAGAAACGAAGAATCTGCAGAAGAAGAGTCCGAGGAGGAGGATGCCAACGATGGTTCGACTGCTGGGACAGAGTCCAATGCAAATAGCAGCGAAAAAGAAGACATCGAAGTGGTGGACTTGGATGACAATGAAGAAGATAATGAGCACAAAACGAATGAAGGGGATGGTGACACAACCAACAAACCCATGGAAGTCGAATTGGACGTGACTCCCCTACATGTGGAACTCCCTCAACCGTCTTTGTCTCGAATGACTGACGAAGAGCTTGCACTCCTGAGACGAAATGACCCTATTGGGTACATGAAGGCGAAGCTGGCTCAAAGGGACATTCCACTTGCTAGGGCTGGCACAAGTTCGACTAGCTATCCTCTTCCCACAGATGAGAGAATTGTACTTCTTAACAGGATCAGGAAAACAATTCTTAATGTGGATATATTCGAAGTGCTCAAACAGGATAGCACTGCTTGCTACACTATGAAGGAGTTGCTTACAAAAGTCAACCTTGCTACCTGCTCCTTGCCAGTTAGTACTATCTTGTTTGATCTTCAATCTTTGCTGGACAACGTAACTGGTTACCTTCTCCAAGATGAATCTGCTGCCATAAAGGTTCAAGAAAAACGCACTGCAATGGATGCTGCTTATGAACAAGCTTCGAAACTCTCTCAAGAAGCTGAGGATCAAGCTATGCATCTAAAGCAAGCAAAAACTGATTATGAGGCTCGAGCTGAGTCCATCCTTCTCTGGGAAAGGCAGATTCAGGAACTTCAACAGAAGGTTAAAGAGGCTAAAGAATAACAAATAGCCTTCGAAACCAATACTGCTGGTAACCAATTCGAAGAGCTTCTCAACCAGGGGCTTGCAGAAATGGAAATTGCAGAACAACTCAAGGGAGAAGTGGCAACCTTGGAAGGAGCCAGGCGTTTTGCTCAACAGAGACTTGAATCTTTTCGAAGTACCTTCAACAGATTGAAAAATAATTCTTATTTCTAAATTTCAGTGTTTATTTGATTACAATTTGGTTTTTTATATGTAATATTCGAACAACGCCATTTTGGCATTTTTATAATATCTTGGTTACGTTGTTACTATTCGAATCTCCTGCAGGCGTGGCTTATATTTCTTTAAATATTTCCCATTAACCTTTAGGATACGTTTATCATCCGTCAATTCTTCGATTTCATATGCATTGTTTGAGAATACCTTTAGTATTCGAAAAGGCCCTTCCCAATGAGGTGACCATTTACCTAGTGTTTTATTTTTCTTGTCCATGGGCAATATGACTTTCCAGACTAAGTCATTAATAATGAATGCTTTTCTTTTCACCCTTTTGTTATATGTCCTGGCCACTCTTTCTTTTTGTCTCATCAAGATTTCCAATGCATGTAATCTAACTTCGTCCAACTCAACTAATTCATTCATCATCATCTCCCAATATAATGCAGCTGGGATTTTGCTTTGTCTTTGTATTCGAACTGATTGTAGATGAATTTCTACTGGCATCACTGCATCATGACCAAATGTGAGTTGGAAAGGTGTAGTGTTAGTAGCTTCCTTAGGAGATGTTCTACAGGCCCATAGTATTTGGTCCAAAGTTTTGTGCCATTTTCTTGGCTTTTTACCAATATGTTTCTTGATTAACCCTATTATCACTTTATTGGCTGCTTCGACTTGACCATTTGCTTGAGCATAATATGGCGTTGATGTTAGCAATCTAAACCCCATTTCTTGGGCAAATTCTTGCATCTTTCTACCAGTAAACACAGAGCCTTGGTCTGTGGTTATGCTCTCTGGCAATCCGAACCTATAGATAATGTGCTTCTGTATAAACTCAATAATAGCCTCTTGATCAGCAACTATTAATGGTATAGCTTCGATCCACTTGGTAAAATAATCTATTCCTACCAAGATATATTTTTGTCCTTTAGACGAAGCAGGATTTATTTCTCATATCAAATCCAATGCCCATCCTCTAAATGGCCATGGTTTGATGATTGAATGCAACTCACTTGCAGGGGCATGTTGAATCCCTGCATGCTTCTGACATTCCTCACATCCTTTAGCAAAGTCTATACAATCTTTGAGCATGCTAGGCCAATACATGCCGTATCGAAATAACAACCATTTCATTTTATGACCTGCTTGATGTGCCCCACATACCCCATTGTGGACTTCTGACAATGCTAAATACGCCTCACTTTCTCCTAGGCATTTCAATAATACGCCCTCTTGGGTCTTTTTGAACAATTCGTTCCCCATGAGGAGATATGATAATGCTCTGTATTTTGTCTTTCTATCCACATTCAGAGTTGGGTTTGCTAAATAACTCACCAGTGGACTTCGCCAATCTGCATCTGATAAAGTGTTTATGGCTAATATTTTGAATCCCTGTTTCTCAGCATATCCCAATTTCATACTTTCTAGATCTGATGGTGTGAATCTAGTAGCCATAACTCTACCCCTTAATTCAACTAAATCCTCAAAGTTCCTGACAGAAACTTTATAACCCGAAGCCAACTGTGCTAAGTCATTTGCTTCTTGGTTCTCTATTCTTGGTATGTGTTGAATATCCATGTATTCAAATTTCCTAAGTAACCTGTTGACTATGACGAAGTATATCATCAAGTTTTCCTTTATGCATTTATACTCATTTGTTATTTGTTTGACCACTAATTCTGAGTCTCCTTTAATTTCGACTCTAGTTGCCCCCAATTCCAACAAAGCTTCAAGTCCAACAATGAGCGCTTCATACTCAGCTTCATTGTTCGAGCAACGAGGGCCATCTAATTTATACTTGAATTTTGTTGGGATTCCTTCAGGAGAAATTAGAAGGACTCCAACATCACTTCCATTCCTGTGGGTTGAACCATCAAAGTACAATTTCCATGGTTGCATTTCGACGTAACTCATGACAGTCTGCTCAACCAATGAATGGTCCACAATGAAGTCAGAAATCACTTGGCCTTTCACAGCTTTTAAAGGCATGAAAGTCAAAGAATATTCTGTTAAGGCTAAAGCCCATTTACCAACTCTGCTATGCATTATTGGTTTTGAAAGCATGTGTTTAATGACATCGAAGTGAGATGAAACATAAACATCAACAGGCTTTATATAATACTTGAGTTTCATACAAGAGAAATACAAACAGAGACATAGATTTTCTAAATTGCTATATCTAGTCTCTGCATCATTTAGTACTCTACTTAAATAGTATATGGCTCTTTCGATACCATTGCTATCTTCTTGTGCTAACATACTACCTATACTAACTTCAGAGGCAGATATGTACAATCTCATGGGGTTTCCCCATGAAGGTGGAGACAAGATAGGAGGCTGAGAGAGGTATCTTTTTATCCTGTCAAATGCCTCCTGATGGGCTTTGTTCCATTCGAAGGCTTGGCCTTGCTTTAGACGAAGCAACGGAGAGAAAGCTTGGGTTCTTCCACTCAGATTCGAAATAAACCTTATGAGGAAGTTAATCTTCCCTAACAGAGATTGCAACTCCCTTTTTGACGTGGGTGCCTTCGTCTCGATTATGGCTTTGGTTTTGTTCTGGTTGATCTCAATCCCTTTCTTGTGAACTACAAAACCAAGGAAATCTCCAGCCTGCACAAAAAATGCACATTTCAGGGGGTTCATCTTTAAGCCATGTTTTCTCATTCGTTCGAATGATTGGCTCAGATGATGCAAATGTGTTTCTGCAGATATAGATTTGATGACTATATCATCAATATACACCTGCATGAAGGTTTCAATGAAATCATGAAAAATCGAATTCATTGCCCTTTGATAAGTTGCCCCAGCGTTCTTTAAACCAAAAGGCATCACCACCCATTCGTAGGTGCCTAAGGCTCCTGGGCAACAAAATGCTGTCTTGGCAACATCTTCTTCAGCAATAAAAATCTGATTATACCCAGAGTATCCATCTAACATACTCAAGTATTCGAACCCTGCAGTAGAGTCTACTAGCATTTCTGCCACAGGCGTGGAATACTCATCCTTAGGGGTTGCAGTGTTTAAATCCCTAAAATCTATGCAAATTCTTAAAGAACCATTTTTCTTAATAACAGGTACTATATTTGCTAACCATTCGACGTACCTTGTGGTTCTGATGAATTTGCAACGCAGCAACCTTTCGATCTCAGCTTTAATCTTTGTGAGAACCGCTGGTGCGAATCTTCTGGGAGTCTGTTTGATGGGCTTCTTGCCATCTTTGTTTGGCAGTCTGTGTTCGACTAACTCCCTCTTTAAACCAGGCATTTTGTCATAATCCCATGCGAAGCAATCTTTGTTTTTCTTGGGGACTTCGATTACTTCCTGCTTGAGGCCTGGGCTATGTTTTGCACTTATGTAGGTTATTCTTTTCGTGTTTTCATCCCCTAAGTTGACTTCTTCGAGTGGATCCTGCGCCAACATTTTGGCACCTGAGTCTATGGGGTCCCTTTCGAAGCCTAAGGGTTCTTTATCGTAGATGGCGTCCAACCTTTGATCCATCTCAAGTTCTTTAAAGGGTGAGCATTTCGAGCCATCCCCACTTATTTCTTTCATCTTTACAACTAATTTATTTATTTCAGCCTCTAAGGCCGCCTTTGATTCGTTCTCAGCCATATAGGCCAAAATCCTTTCAAAAAAGGTGGACTCAGTCATGGATAAGGTTGTCGAAGTCCCAGCCTGCTGGCCGTCTTTGTATAGTACTTTCGACTCCCTTGTCTTCACTGATTATTCTTCTATCCCAGTATAGGCCATCATGGCGAAGGTCATGTAGTAGTGGGCGTTTCTGGTTTCGTTGATCTCATCATTTGGAACACACGGAGCAATCTTTGCCAGATGTTTGTCATAATTCCTCTTGTCCACTAAATTGACTGTTGACATGAAGTAACTCTGGTCTGCTTCAATGTTTTCCACGATGCCATCTTCTCTCCATAGAACTAATCGCTGATGCATTGACGAAGGAACTGCCCCTACGCCATGGATCCACTCCCTTCCCAGCAATAAGTTGTAGTTGGCCTTGGCTTCGATCACCATAAACATGGTGGGCCTACAGCTTGAGCCTATTGTCAAGTCCAACTGAACCACTCCCAGTGTTTTGCCCACTTTCCCTTCATAATTGGATAGAACCATATTGTGGGGCTTGATGTCTCCTTCGCGGATCTCTAATCTTTTCAGCATGAAGTGGGGTATCAAATTGACTGCAGCACCCCCATCCACTAGAACCTTATTCACGCCATGGGCACCAACTTTTGCCCGAATAAATAATGGCTTAAGATGGTTCTGTATAGCTGGTTCTGGATGTTCGAAGAACGCATTTTGCTCCTCGACAGCCCCATTGTCCATCACATAGTAGCACACAGGCCTATGCTTCATCAAATCTATGGTATCTTCTTCCTCATATTCATCAATTTCAGTTTCGTGTCCAAATTCACAGGGAAGCACAGATACCACGTTGCAGTTTAGGTTGAACGAAGACTCCCCCTCCGATTCGAAGTTATCTGTTATCATATCTTCGTCTTCTTCTGGGCCTGGAGTGTATTCCTTTGGTTCATCTAGTTGTACTTCAGAGAAAAGCCTCCTATTAACTGGGGGTTTGTCTTCAGTTTGATTTTTTGGTGTGGGTTTGTTGGTGCTAGATTCACCTTGGTTCTTTGTTGAGGTTGCCCCTTTATTTGCCACAGCTTCTCTCTCAGCCTTTCGAATCCTCTGTTGCCTTCGCCACTGGGATCTCGACATGGGGTTCCTTCCTCTGTAGTTCTCTAATCTTACCTCCTCCATTTTTGCTATGTTGAATTTCCTCCTGTATGTCATAGCATGGCGTGCATTTCGTTCGGTGTTTCTCCATCTGTCTTTGCCTTTGTCATTTCTGACTTGCAGCCATCTGTCGGTTGGCACTTCAGCAGGGAGTTTGAACGTCACTCTTCGAGCAGCCTTGGGATGAGGACTATCAGGCCTTCGTTGTTTGTATTTGCTATCGAAACGTGGGCCCGTCTGCACAGTTTCTTGATGGTTCCAGCAAGGGGCGAAGGGAATCGTTTCGAAGGCTCTGGCCATGCTTTGATCATACACAGCAGAACACCTTGGGCATATCAAGCACTTGGTTGCCCCTTTGTAGCAACGAAACATAAATTCCAGCAAACTTTCTCCAGCTTTAGGATAACACCTGAATAGCTGGTTATCCTGGCGCCAATTGTTGCCAGTTCGAGCCCTCTGTACCCTTTCGAAGTTCGCAGCGATTCTCTGATTGCAGAGGATGCTGCACCTAGGGCACAGTATCATGCCTGTATCTCCCTTGTGGCACGTCATGAGGTAATCCTTGAGACTAGTATCTCCAGCATGATTATCCTCCATTTTATACTTCTCTTTTTCTAAGTACCTTTCTACCTCCTCCATCTCAGAGTGAGGTCTTTCCATATCCACCATGTTTACCTCAGCATCTTCCCCTTCAGCTTCATCATCTCCCCATCCTGTGGGCTTTATATCTTCAATGTGGACCTTCGAACTCTCTGGGGCAGAATATTTGACCAAATAGTCAAATTTTCCACTGGGTTCCCCTAAAGTGTCCCATATTTCTTTATGAGGGGAAGTTGGCTTCGTGATTTGGACTTTCTCCAATTCCAGCCTCAGGCCTTCAGTGACCTGTGTCAATTCTTGGTTTTGATTTTCCTGGCCTTCAGTAGCCTGGATTTATTTTGTAACAACTAAAGGTGCTGCTTCAATCGAAGTCTCTGGTAGCTTCTGGACGTCTTCAGTGACCTCCTTATCGACTTCGACTATCACCCAGCTTTCGCTTTCAGTACCTTTCTCTCCTATTGGGGCATCAATTTGGTCAGCTTCCACCATGTTAATCTCTCTAATGCATGCAGGCTCGGAGTAGTTGGTGTCTGCGACGTCCAAGGGATCTTCGTCCACTTTCATTTTTGCTTTATCAGCAAACTTCAGTCTGCCATCTTTGATTGCATTCTGAATTAGGTCCCTGAAAAGAAAACACTGTGAGGTTTTGTGGCCTAGGAAACTATGATATTTGCAAAATCCTCTCTTCTTTCTTTGATCTAAAGGAGGTATTTTGACATTTGATGGCACAATGAGTTGGCCATCTTTGACAAGTAAATCAAAAATCTCGTCACATTTGGTGACATCGAAGGTATAAACCTTCTTTGGGAATTTGTCACTTTTCTCATTTTCAACAATCTCTTTCCCTTTTGTGGGAACTAATAATTTGCAGGAGTAAGGTGGTGCCTGTTTTAATTCAGCGAGGTCGATTTCGACCTCTTCGAATTCAAATTCAGGATAATCTTCTGCTTCCTCAGTTCCAACATAGGAGATCCTTTCCTTCTTATTATTTTTAAAGACTCTGGCCTTTTCGGCCTTTAGCCTTTCGACCTGTCGAACCCTATCGGCTAACTGAGCCATGTCCCTCAAATATTGAGTGTCTAATTTCTTTCGAATAGAGTAATCCAAGCCACCAGCGGCCATTTCGACTAACTCATGTTCAGGCACCACTGTGTAACATCTAGATTTCAAAAGCCTAAATCTATTCAGATAATCATCTATGGGTTCAGTGAACTTTCTCTTGACACTGGCTAATTCCTTCAAGCTTATTTTTTACTGTCCCATGTAAAACTGTTCATGGAATAATCTCTCCAAAAGAGCCCAAGTATCAATGGACCCAGGAGGCAAAGTGGTGAACCATGTGAAGGCGTTTTTAGTCAAGGAACTTGGGAAGTATTTGATCCTGAGGTCTTCATTATTGGCTATATCTCCCGCTTCGGTTAGATATCTGGCTATATGTTCGACTGTTGACTCATTGGTATCCCCAGCGAACTTTGTAAATTTAGGGACTTTATATCCCCTTGGTAAATCAGTATGCATTATGCAATCTAATATAGGAGAAGCATAATTTGGCCTTCTAATTCCTGTGTTGAGGCCATTCTGGGCCATGACTCTCTCTATCATGGTGGTTAAATTGTTTTCTGCCAAGATGTTATCGTTTCGAATTCTATGAACGACAGCATCAGCATCTTGATTTCGACCCACCATGACAAACCCCCTAGGTTGTTCGTCTCGAAACTCTGGGACTTCCAACCTTTCGACCCTTGCCCCTGGTTCCATAATTTCTCTTTGTGGGCCTGGGATCATTGGGGCTTCTTGCCTTTGTGCCCTTGCCCCCAAGTTTTCTTCTCTAGGTGGTCTATAGTTTGGGTCGTTAGCAACTTGTTCCATAACAGGCATGTTTGCTCGAATTCCCGCCTGATTCTGCCTACGCCTATCTGGGGGAGCAAAGAAATCTGCTATTCGACTCATGTTATCTGCGTTTTCTCTGGTTGTCACAGTCACATTTTGTACTATTGGGGCAAATATTTCCTGCATAGTTTATGCTAATACCCCTATCATATTATGGTTACTGTCATCCATCAATTGCCTAAAGGCCAACTGGTTTTCTGTGGTTAAAATAGGCATTGTGCTATAACCCACTGACCCTTGGTTATTTGTCATAAACTGATTCGCCCCAGACCCAGACCCTAATTGTGGTGATGAATTCGATGTGGAATTGTGTAAACCTGCCATAAAAGATGTTGGCATTCCATAAGAGGAATTTCTGGTTCTATTACTATCGAAACCGGGTGGTCTAGTTAGTGGAGTGGCGAAATGGGTTTGTGTCCCTGATGGTGGAACAAATCCCCCAGGATAACCAATGGTTCCAGTATTTCCTAAGATCGAACTATTAGTTGATATGCCACTTACTCCATTAGTGGCTATGTTACTGGTAGAAGAGGCAACAAACTGTGCATTCGAAGGGATCACATTAGACGTTCCCATCGAAGCGGACACATTAGTGCCTGTTGTATGTGGGGCATTTTGTTCCCCTTGTTGATTGTCAGAACTAGACATCTTGTTCAAACGTTTTCTTCTGTATAAGGGTTGGTTGTTGTTGGTTATTTTACCACTTCTTAGGTTCATAAAACAACAAACTTATCACTCAGAGGGTCTTTTATAATGGTTACGTCTCAATAATCTCTATTTCTGTTCTAAATCCCGTAATGTCCAACGATTGGTCCCACTGGGCGTGCCAATTTGTTTACAGTGATTTCTGGTAAACAACCGCTAGTCCTCCAAACCATCGAATAAACTTACTGACTGTTATTCAATTTCTCTGGTAACTCGCAGGATCGACTAGATTGATCCTAGGACGTGTTGGTCATTAGGGTAACTCTCATGATCGAACAGGTATTCATGGTTGGTATTTAGAATGTTGTGTAGGTGTTTGACTTATTTCGATTTCCACTACAAAAAAGAAGCTTATTTGCCACGTGAAAATCACGTGGCAAACATCAAAATCACGTGGCAAAACAAAATTAGCGACGTGGTGACTTATGTCGCTGGGGAGTCAGTGGCAAGCAAGTAGCGACATGATTCCCACGTCACAAAGTTGTTACGTGGTATTCACGTCGCAACATATTTGTAGCAGGGAATATAATAGCAGCTTTATTAGCGACGTGAGAATCATGTCACTAATTTGTGACATGATTCCCACGTCGCTACAGGGGACGTTTTTATTTTTTAAAAAATTGTTTAGTAATTATTTTTTATATTAATTAATTAATGTAATAAAATTTAAATAATAAAATTTATATAATAAAATTTAAATAATAAAATTTATATAATAAAATTTATATAATAAAATTTATATATTAAAATTATTAGAATAATAGTATTTTATTTTATATTTCGAATAATAGAATTTTATAAAATAAATTCATATAATTAAATGTTATATAATTTAATAATTTAAAATGATAAAAATAAATATCTTACATAAATGCAAATATAAAAACGAAATAAAAAAAATGTTTTCACGGGGCATCTTCACCCGGATAATTATCAAGATCAAAGTCATCAAGTCCGTCATCATCCGGCTGTGTATGATCAGGAACATTTTGATTTCGACCGCCTTGCATAAACTGTCTCATCTACTCCTCCATATCAGATTGTCGCTTCCGCATGATCTCTAACTGACGCTCCTGCTCTTGCCTCATTGTCGTCATTTGGGCCTCCATTTCGCGTCTCACTTCACTGGCCGCCAATTGTCGTACTGTTTCAAGTTGAACCTGTGTCAGATTGGGTTGACGTGATCCCCCTTATCCATCTCTAAGTCTTTGAAACAGATTACGATCACCAACTCTCAAGCCGGCGGCCAAATTTCCTCCCGCAAAAAAGCAACCATTAGGCCCTTTTCCATTAACAACCTCATTCCAAATATAGAAATCAACATCCCCATTAAGCGGCTCCCCTTCTGCTGGCCTATATTGCGGATTGTGTTCCAGAAAACGTGCTAGCAATGTCTGATAATCATCCTACACATACATTAAATAATACAATTAAAAAAAAAATTAAAACATTTATATATTAAATTATACTAAATTCAAATATATTAAAAATTTGTCACGTGATTTTCACAAATCAACTTATGAATTGCCACGTGAGTTTCCCGTGGCAATGTATCAGTTGCCACATGAAAATCAGTCACCTGGCAATTTATCAGTTGCCACATGATAATCACGCCACAACTTATAGATTGCCACGTGGAAATAACGTCACTATTTTTGTTATTAACTTAAAAAAAACATAAGTTTAATTACTTACAAAAGCTTTCTGGGTGCGGTCGTCGACAAAACCTCCAGATTTCTTTGTCCGAGTCCTCGTAATCAACTCAATGATCAATGGTGGTCTCCCCATCTCCTTAGTCTAAACAATAAAGTTAAAAATAATTAGTAAAAAATATTATGAATAAAAATATATATAACTTAAAAAATTAGTAATATTTACCATCCGCCGGACATGCTCTGCAGTGCTAATACTTCCAACAGTATTGACACATCCCCCCTTTTCGGATGCCCTCATCTTCTTAAAATTTTCGGATTTGGCCTTGAATTCTGGCGAACCCCAATATGTACGAAGTTCGCCAAAAACCTCTACGCCTATCCAGTTAGGACGGATACCATGCAGCTCATAATTCTCCCTAACCCGCCGCATTATATCAGAAAATCTTCTAGAAGTTCTGCTATAATAGATTTTTTCCATAATTTTCTCATTCAACGGATCCCACACACATTTTTCCTGCAATGTTGTATGACATTAAAATAAAAAGTTAAGCAATTATCATTAAAATGTGACTTAAATAACAATACTAAAAAAATATATTAAATTTACAACTTAAATAAATAACAATACCTTAAATTTTTTAAACCATTCTTCTTTATTTGTAACCTCGCCAAAGTTCTTCCAAGAGGATTTATACATCTGCTGGATTATATAATTAATAACCTTGGCAGCCGTCCGACTCGGCGCGAAACTAAACAACAATATTTTGAATAAACAATATTAATTATAAATTTATACAAAATATTAAAATGAATATGTACTTAAATAAAAGTTTATATAAGAAACTTACTTGCTTCCTTCGGGCCAAATCCAAAACCTCCCGTCAATGACATGAATCTCACTCGGATCATCTGATCTCTCACGAATATCAGCTCCATCTATATCATCAGCTACGACATCTGCATCACCGTCAGCCTGTGTAGGACGTGGGGTGCTGGATCCTGCAGCCTGTGTGGGATGAGGGGTGCGTGACCCTCCGGTCCGTCTAGGACGTGGGGCGCGGGATCCTGCAGCCTGTGTCGAACGTGGACTGCTGGGTCCTCCAATGTGTGTGGAGTGTGGGGTGCTGGACCCTCCCGCCTGCTGGAAGGATAAATACATCTGTGTGGGTCCCCCTGTCTGCTGGAATGATGAAGGCACGCCAGTCTGTATAAATGGAAAACTGGGTCCTCCCCCCGTCTGCTGGAATAATGAGGGGACACCAGTCTGCTGGAAAGATGAAGGCACCTGGGTCGGTGGGAAAGGGAAACTAGATCCTCCCGCATGCTGGAAGGAAGATGGCATCTGAGTCTGTGGGAAAGGAACACTAGATCCTCCCGCCTGCTGGAAGGATGACGGCATCTGGGTCGGTGGGAAAGGGAAACTAGATCCTCCCGCATGCTGGAAGGAAGACGGCATCTGAGTCTGTGGGAAAAGGAAACCGGGGCCTCCAGGTGGCACAAAAGATGCAGGTACCCCAGACGGGAATGTATGGGAGGAGAGTAATGGGACAAAACCCTGAGTACTGGCCAGGGACATAGGATCAACCTGACTCTGAGGGGGTGGGCACATGGCTGAGTGAGGAGACTCACATGTTACTACCCTCGGACGCTGAGACTTCTTACCGGTATCCTTATTCTTCGGTGGCATTTTTACCTAGTTATATATATTTTCATAAACAAAGATAATAAAGTCATTGACATAAATATATATTCATTGACAAATTCAATATATACATGTTCAATAGATATTCATTAATATTACATTAAGTGATTAATTAATCTAAATCTTCATGCTCGTTATCCATATCATGTTCATCATCCGATGTAATATTGTCCTCGGATTCAAACTCTTCATCATTGTCTTCATCCACATTATTATCAACCAACAATATAGATGCATCAACTTGAAGTCCCTCAACAGTTGTATCGGACAAAGTTGTAATGTCTTCAGCTGCAACCACATCATTAATCTGTTCAACGTCATCAACTTGGTAGGCAACATCTTCCACTAGATCTCCAGTTTCAATATGACCTAGCGGTTTTGTTTTTATTACAACACACCATCCTCTTTTACGTATTACAAATGAAGGATAAGGAACATAATAAACTTGCCTAACAATATGTGACATTATGAAAGGGTCATATTCTTTGTATCTCCGGTTCATTTGAATCTCGACAGAACCATATGACTTGTCTATCTTTGTGCCTCTAGTTGGATCATACCATTCACAATAAAACAAGACAACTTTATTTTCCGTGTCCAAGTAATTGTATACCAACTCGTAGATATGTTTAACAAATCCATAGAAGTCGTCTTCACCGTCATCTGTAACTCCTTTTACAAAAACACCACTATTTATGGTTTTTTTCCCTTCGGTCCATGCCTCAGTGTGAAATTTATATCCGTTCACGAAGTATGTGTGCCAATCATTTGCGCTTTGGATAGGGCCTTCTGCCAAGTTTCTCAAATGGAGTATTTCTGGAGTTAGTGCAAGAACGCTAGACAATGTTTGCTTGAACCATGAGGGAAATTGAGCATGAATGACACCTGATGTTGACTGTACCCCGGTACTATGAAAATAGGCATTGTTAAATTCCCTACAAAAAACACACAATAAGTTTAATAAGTTTGGTATACACACACCATAAGTTTAAAAAGTTTTGGTAAACTCACTCAAGATATGGTTTAACTTCAACGCAGTTGATCAAGACATGGACATGTGCAGATTGCATTTCTTTTTGGGTCAACCAATGCACACCCTTCTTTCCAGAAGGTCGACCTGGAAGCGCAAAGACTGATAAGGTGAATTGACTCCTCTGATTGACATTTACAGGATTCCGTATGATTCTAGGAGTTAACATCAAGTGATTGAAATAGTGACTGCAAAAATGTGATGTTTCCCGATGCAAGTAATGTGCACATATAGATCCTTCTACTCTAGCTTTATTTTTTACCGATCTCTTTGAATCACCCATGAACCTTTCAAACGGATACATCCACCTATATTGAACAGGTCCACCAAGATAAGCTTCATATGCAAGATGCACAGGTAAATGTTCCATGGAGTCAAAGAAACCAGGCGGAAATACTTGTTCCAACTTACAAAGAATGAGTGCAATGTTTTGGTCCAACTTAATGATGTCTTCCACTTTTAAAGCTGACGCACAAATATCTCTAAAAAATTGACTAATTTCAGTTAGTGGGTCAAGAACATGTTTGGGTAGCGATCCAAATGCAATTGGTAGCAACTGTTCCATAAAAATGTGACAATCATGACTTTTCATACCATGTAATTTTCCAGTGTTAGGGTCAGCACACCTTGCTAAATTTGATGAATACCCATCGGGCATTCTCAATTCTTTTAACCATCGACAAACCGCTTTAGCTTCTTGGGAAGTCAGACTGAAACAAGCCTTGGGTTTTAATAATTTTCCATTCGGTTGAGGCTTCAACTCCAACTCTCTTCGATTACACCAAATTCCCATGTCTTGTCTGGCCTTCTCATTATCTTTTGTTTTTCCTGTCACATCCATCACTGTGTTAAATACATTATCAAAAAAATTCTTCTCAATATGCATAACATCAAGATTATGGCGCAACAAATTATCTTTCCAATACGGAAGATCCCAAAATATACTTCTTTTTGTCCAATTGTGGGTGACGCCGTATCCTTCAATTCGGCATGCTTTCCCAGTATCTGTAAATTTTGGTAGTTCACATACTTGGTTCCATATAACCCCTGGTGGCAATCGAGGCAGATGCAAATCTTTCTCTCGTACATCTTTTTTAAAATTTGTCTTGTTTCTTCTATACGGATGATTTGCTGGTAGGAATCTGCGGTGACAGTCAAACCATGAGCTTTTCCCACCTTTATCCAACGTAAATGCTTTGGTGTATCCCATGCAATGCGGACAACCCATTTTTCCATGCGTACCCCAACCAGACAACATGCCATATGCTGGAAAGTCATTAACGGTCCACATCAAGGCAGCTCGTAATGTGAAGTTCTGTTTACGGGATATATCATAAGTCCATTCTCCAATCCACATCTTCTTCAAATCATCAATTAAAGGTTGTAAGTACACATCAATTCCGGCTTTTGGACTGTGCGGGCCTGGAATAACACACATCAAAAACATGTATGGTTTTGTCATGCACATCTCAGGAGGGAGGTTGTAAGGTGTTACAATAACTGGCCAACAAGAATACGCACTTCCTGACGCTTGCACGTATGGGGCAAATCCATCAGAGCATAATCCAAGCCTAACATTTCTAGGTTCTGCAGCAAAATCTGGATGTGTCCGATCAAAGTGCTTCCATGCCTCACCATCAGATGGATGTCGCATAGTGCCAGAACTTGTTTGGTTTGTATGATGCCATGTCATTTGACTTGCACTGTGCATTGAAGCAAACATTCTTTTTAACCTTGGTATTATAGGAAGATAAAACATGGATTTTAATGCTACACGCTTTTGCTTGCTGTTAACGGCTCTACTGCGAACTTGATATCTTGGACTATTACAAAACTTACACTCCTCTAACGATCCATCTTGAGTACCAAACTCATTGTCATAAAACAACATGCAACCGTTAATGCAACAGTCAATCTTTCTTACTTTTAAACCCAACTTCGACACCCACTTCTTTGCATCATAATAACTTGTAGGCAAATTGTCTTTCGTAGCGGTGGAGTCCAACATCATTTTTGCAAAATGTTCCAGACATTGATCAGAAACATTCCAATTTGACTTGGCGGCCAATAATCTCACACACATTGATAGCTTCGAGTCTGACGACCCCTCAAACAACGGCGTATTCATCTCGTTCAATAATTGATAAAATCTTTGCGCTTCCTCATTCGGCAACTCTTCCCCGTCAAAATCTTCAGGTTCATCATATGTCACGTTCACACCAAAAGCATCCTCAACCATGTCACCGATCAAATTAAAGTTCTCCTCATACTCCATAACCGGTCGACTACTTGAAGCATGCGTGTTGCTAGTCTCTGGTACATTAACCGGTAGTTCTTCACCATTATACGTCCAAACCCAATAATTTTCAATGAATCCCCTTCTATGCAGATGACGTGTTACTTCCTCTGGGTCACTAATTATTGGTCTACATTCACATTTAAGACAGGGACACCTAACCCCTCCTTCGCTTCGACAACAATCCTGAGCAAACGCCCACTTAATAAACCCATCAACTCCTACTATAAAATTGGGTTTAAGTCCACTTCTTCCTGGATATGTTCTATCGTACATCCAACTGCGATAATACCGATAATATTCTATACTGCACATTTATACAATCATTGTCTTTTTCATTAGAAATATTAATCAACTTAATAATATTATTCTTAAACTATTTAATACTATTCTTAAAAATATAAATTTTGCTTTTTTATATATATATACTAACATATAAATAAATATTCAAATGTAAAATATATAATTTTTTATTACATAACAATAATATCAAAAAACAATAATATAACATATTTACTTTTTATTATATATACAACAATAATATTAGAAAACAAATAATGTAACATATATACTTTTTATTATATATATAATAATAATATTAAAATAATAATATAATATATATATTCTTTTTTTAATTATGTTTTTTATAAATTCTTATTTTAATATATAATTTTTTTTCCATATCTTTAACATATAAATAAAAAAATAAAACTATTATAATAAATATAATATACATCTATAAAAAATATGTTATTAAATATGTTATTAAATTTATGTGTTAACATATATATATATATATATATATATATATATATATATATATATATATATATATATATATATATATATATATATATATATATATATATATATATATATATATATATATATATATATATATATATATATATATATATATATATATATATATATATATATATATATATATATATACATCTATAAAAAAAAAAACTTTTAATTTTATGTTTTCTAAATTTTTTTATTATCAGTACATATATACTACTAACAAAATACATATATTTTCTAACCACAAAATACATATACAAATCTAATCTATATAATACATATAAAATCTATAAAAAAATGCATAAATACCTCTATATAATTTCTTTAATAAATTTGCGTCTTCTTGGATAGTTCTTGGTGTTCTTCTTCAAATTTCTCTACAAATAATAATGAACAAACGAACAAATACCATTTTTAATATTTCATTCCAGTATAATAAATAATGAACAAACGAAATAAACATTTATCAAAATATGAATACCTTATTTTTCTTCAACAATTTGGGATGGAGGAAATTTGATTCGGGAATTTGGGTTTGAGAGGAAGAATTATGGGTTTGTGAGGAAGAAGCTGTAAAAATGTGTTTGAGAGGAGGAAGGAAGAAGAAAGCACGCTTCTGTAAAAATGAAAATTTTGAACATGTAACTTCTAGTAGCGACGTGACTGTCACGTCGCAACGTTGCCACGTGATAATCACGTCGCTACAAACTAAACATAAATATTATTCTCTCTCTCATCCTGCAACTCTGTCATCAGCGAAATTTATTTCCCCCCCTAAAATATAGCGACGTGGCTATCACGTCGCTACCAAAATTCAAATTTCCCCCTGATAAACGTTCACAAATTTGCATTATATGTCATTAAAATATATTAGCGACGTGGTTATCACGTCGCTACTACCCACGTGATAAGCACGTCGCTAATATATATCGCTGGGGACATATATTCTTGTAGTGTTCTCTCTTAAAGATCTAAAAGTGTAATCAAAATATATGTGCGCGAAACTAAATTGTATGAATAAAGATTAATTGTAAAGACATGTAAAAAATGCATAAAAGACAAGTAAATAATTATTTAATTCACTTGTCGTGCCACATAAACAACCGTTAGTGAAATTTGATGTTAGGGACTAATTATTCATACGGAAAAATTTGAAGGGATCAATCCTTAAAGAAAAATATTAGAGAGACTAAAAATAAAATTTAAAATTAAAATATTTAGAGAGACCAAAATTAAAATAAGAAAAAACAAATTCAACAGTCCAATAGAGCTGTCACATCTGTGTTGTTCCTACTTGTTATATGCATGAGTTATCTTTTTGTGAATGGTTTACAACTTCTGGAAGTAAGAATACTTCAGACTTGTCATTTCACACGACACTTTCGCCGCAAAAGACAACCCCAATTTATTTTATGTGTGGATGCGAGTTATATTGGGCAAGACTTTACTTAAATAGTTATGACCTATCAAAAATTCTAAGGGTCGTATATTGTAATCTAACTGGATTTTATTTTTATTTTTTAAGTTATATGGCATGTTGACAACCTTAAATAAATAGACTTATGAGGTCTAAAAAACTTTTAAAATGTACAAAAGTATTATTTTTATTAGTTCAATATACTTTTAAGATAGTTTTTATCCAAGTAAAATGAATATTGATTTGTATATATTATAGTGAATTTGATGAAATTACTCATGAGTTATAATAACCTTGAATCTAAGGATGAATAATGAGTGATCTATTCGTAAAAATAATCTTCATCCATTTAAAATCTTTAATTTTGCATTTATGGTAAAGATAAACGTATGAATGAATACATGATAAGAATCTTCTAATGATAAGAATCTAAAAGTAATACTATCTTTCTATTCTTGTTGAAAGAGGATATGAATATAAAAAGAAATTGTCATGAAATTACACAAGTTATTTTTGTATATATTTTTTGTTGTATTTATCGATTTTTTTATTATAAGTATTATTGAATAAACCCGACTTTTGTGTAAATACGTTTAATTTGTATTTTTGTGTATATAGTATACCGTTTGATGTTTTTTCATTCATTTTGTAGGTATTTGTTGCATTTTAGAGCATCGAGGAATAAAATGTCGAAGGCACAACTTCGGATGCGCGTTTTCGGAATAAAAGACCAGTTTTGGAAAGTTCTGTCCAGAAGAGCCCGCTTAGCGCGCAGAAAACCGCTAAGCGCATTTTGTAGCGCGTTGTTTGCGTTTTGACATTTTGGAAGAAGCTTAGTTTTAGAGCCCGCTTAGCGCAGTTTAGGTCGGTTTGATGTATAAAATAAAGAAGTCACACTTAGCGCGCCAGGTTCGCTTAACGCGGTCTGCTGAGATTTGTTTTATAAAAACTGATTCAGTTCATTTTTAGGATGGTTTTGGGGAAGTTTTTGCTACCAACTCCATCAACCTCCAATTTTGTTAGGATTACCTTAGATAACAACTATGGAGCTTGCATACGGATGATCCGAGGTGGATTACTCTTCGATCGGCGTTGACAAACTGGTAGATATGTGGTTTATTTCTCTTTTTCTTTGTGTTTTCTCTATTGGTTGGGTATTGTATCTATATTTTCTTTGAACTCATGTATTTTTTCGCCCTTGGCGTTATATAAAACTTGCTTTACAAATCTTTGTCGATTGTTATCCTTGATTTTTGCTCTGTGCTAGGGATTTGAGTTGCTATAAACATATACTGCTTAGATTCTTATCTAGGATGATTATATAATAGTGTCTGAATTCTAGAGATAGATTTAACGTTGTTATTCACTTAGGGTGTCTGTGATTAATGCCTTTGTGTTATTTGTGTCGCTCTGAGAGATCGTCGATGCAAGCGAGTACGGTTGACTTCTGTGTTGTTAAGGTGGTTGAGAGATCGCTATCAAGGTGATACAATGGGTGTTGTGTTTGACACGTGATGACATCAATGAATATTGTAGGTTTAGTATAACAGGTTGATAGGTTTAAGTCTGTGAGAAGTAGTATATATGCATGCTTGATAAGTTATTCCTTTTTCCTTTTTATACATTTATTTTTTGTTGATACTTTTCCTTTCAACCCATTTATCTCCAAACTCATTAACAAGAGGTTTTTCGAATGGCATTTCTATTCACCAATCTTTGCGGACACGATACAATATAACCTAAATATCAACCGGTAAAATAATACTTTACTCTTTGCTTGTCGCTTTACTGCTCTAGCAAAATGGTGCCGTTGTCGGGGATTGGTGTTTATTATTTTGCACTGCGTTAATTTCTTTGTTTTTGAGTTTTATAATTAATGTATATGTTGTAAAAAATGTGTATATAAACTTGTCTATTTTTACTTGTACATGTTTTGTGTTTACTTTCCATACTTGTGCATATATGTGTTTTTCTTTGTTTTCACGTATTGTTGTGAATTGTCTCGTTTTCGTAATGTTTGTTGTGTGGATGTTATGACACTTTTTTAGGTTTGCGCGATGTGACAATACCATGGCATGACGAGAGGAGGTTACTAGCTCGCATAATAAAGGTGTCGAGCTTACGACGTAAAACAAGAATGTTTTGTTTGTATTCGTTTATGTATGTGTTAACTTGTGTTTTAACAAGTTGAAATTAGACTTGTTTTAAATTCTCAAATTTTCACTTTTTAACTTGTTAATTTACTTTTACCCGTTAGTTTTGTTATGTCAGTTTGTGTTTTTCTACAAGCTTGTCGTGTTTAGCTTGTGGAAGTGTGTTTGTATGTTATAAATATTGTGTGTAGTTGAGATTGTATAGGTGATTGTGAATGGTGTTGCTGCACTGCTGTTGCTGTCTTGGTTTTCTGCAACTGGTGTTGCTGCACTGCTGTTGTTGTCTTGGTTTTTCTGCAACTGGTGTAGCGCACTTAGTGCGCTCTGTGCCGCTTAGCACGCCCTGCTGTGTAGAACTAGTGAATTCTTTTTAATTTTTCACTTGGCTCTCCTTTTTCCCACTTTCACCAAGACTTTATAGTATAGTAATTAATAGTAATATTTTTAATTATTTTTGTTGTTGTTTTGACTCAAATTTTGGTTAGATAACTTGAAGTCACATTTGACGATTTTCTGATTTTGAGTGTGTCAACTTGCAAATGTATGGTAATGATAGTTTTTAAAGTTGGTACTCGTCAGGTACTCGTTTATCAATTTCTATAACATAACATGTTTAGGAAACTTTTCATTTGTACAATTACCATACCATTCATTCTTTTTGCATTACTTGCTCATGAATTGAATCACTTTAGTTCCCTTTTTATCCATAAGTGTGAGGAAACTTTCCATTATTCATATATGCTGGAGGCCATAATTCTTATTTTAACTGGATTTTATTATGTTTAATGTTTTGTTTATGTTGATTGTAAGAAAGCTTGAACATGATCAAGATATTTTTTGTTTGATTTTGAGCACAACTACCTTGGCCAAATAGTCAATTTACCTTGTGAGTGTGCAATCATTAGTATCCCATTTTGACCCTTTTTATTGATATCCATGTTATTTTTGCTAAATACTTGTCTATGAGTGTTTGGTTCATCTTTGTATGGATATTGATTCTTTGTTTTTTTGAACCTTTAACTATGAGTTGTAGTTTGAATTTTTACCTTGCCTTAGAAAGTATAGAGTATTCACATTATGATATGGTTTAATTCAAGTTGGGGAGAGAAATGTTTATGTGTTTGTGTATTACTATGAGGTTGAAAAAAAAGGTGAAAAAGAAAGAGAGAAAAAGAAAGAAAAAGAAAGAAAAAAATTGAAAAGTTTTGAAAAACAAAAACAAAAAGAGTATGGAATAATATTGTGTTAATAAGTGATGTGTGTTGGTTTGAGAAATTTGGAATGAAGAAGAAGTTTGATTGAAATTGTTTTGCTTGAGTCTTTGTGAGTTGATCATTCCCTTAGGGTAAGACAAATTTTTGTTTTGATTAGCTTTAGAACTTATCCCTTGTTTGTTAACCAAGACACATTATAACCTTAAAAAGCCCTTGTGATTCTTGCTTTTGTATCTTCAATATGAGTTTTTAGATAAATGCATAATTTAGTCTATTGTTTGCAAGATTGTGGATGAGTGTTTTTTATCCCTCACCTTTGTGTGTTCTTCATCTACCGATGAATTTTTACTAGGTGTGATTCATGATTGAGCTTGTTTTGTTTTAGAATATTTTGTATGATTTTTGTACTTAGGATTCATTTTATTTACATATTGTCGTTGTAGGATTGTGGTAAGTATTTACCTTGTGTGTACGTTTTTGTTTGAACCATACATTTGTTTTCTGTTTTAAAACTTATTGATTCATGATATTTTGGTTGATTACTTTTGATTCTTTGAGTTGTTTGGCCTTGTTTGAGGACAAATAAGTTAAAGTCGAGGAGAGTTTGATAAGTGCAAATTATAGTTATTTTGTATATACTTTTTGTTGCACTTATCGGCTTTTTATTGTAAATATCATTGAATAAACCCGACTTTTGTGTAAATACGTTTAGTTTGTGTTTATATGTGTTTTTGTGTACATAGTGTACCATTTGATGTTTTTCTATTTATTTTGTAGGTATTTTTTGCATCTTGGAGCATCAAGGAATAAGGTGTCGAAGGCACGGCTGCGGATGCGCGTTTTGGGAATAAAAGATCAGTTTTGGGAAGTTCTGTCCAGAAGAGCCCGCTTAGCACACAAAAGGCTGCTAAGCGCGAGTGCGCTCAGCATATTTTGTAGTGCGTTGCTTGCATTTTTACATTTTGGCAGAAGCTTAGTTTTGGAGCCCGCTTAGCGCGATTTAGGTTGGTTTGATATGTAAAATAAAGAAGTCGCGCTTAGCGCGGTCTGTTGAGATTTGTTTTATAAAAACTGATTTAGTTTATTTTTAGGATGGTTTTGGGGAAGTCTTTTCTCCCAACTCCATCAACCTCCAATTTTGTTAGGATTAGCTTAGATAACAACTATGGAGCTTGCATACGAATGATCCATGATGAATTACTCTTTAATTGACACTGACAAACTGGTAGATTTGTGGTTCATTTCTCTTTTTCTTTGTGTTTTCTCTATTGGTTAGGTATTGTATGCATACTTTCTTTGAACTCGTGTATATTTGTCGCCCTTGACGTTATATAAAACTTGCTTTACAAATTTTGTCGATTGTTATTCTTGATTTTCTGTGATAGGGATTTGAGTTGCTATAAACATATACTGCTTAGATTCTTATCTAAGATAATTATCTAATAGTGTATGAATTCTAGAGACAGATTTAGCGTTGTTATTCACTTAGGGTGTATGTGATTAATACCTCTGTGTTGTTTGTGTCGCTCTAAGAGATCATCGATGCAAGCAAGCACGATTGACTTCTGTGTTATTGAGGTGGTTGAGAGATCGCTACTAAGGTGATACAGTGGGTGTTGTGTTTGACACGTGATGACATCGATGAATATTGTAGGTTTAGTATAACAAGTTGATAGATTTAAGTCTATGAGAAGTATTATATATGCATATTTGATAAGTTATTCCTTTTTCCTTTTATACATTTATTTTCTGTTGATACTTTTCATTCTAACTCATTTATCCTCAAACTCATTTATAAGAGATTTGTCGAACAACATTTGAATTCACCAATCTATGTGGACACAATACGATATAACCTAAATATCACCCGATAAAATAATACTTTACTTTTTGTTTGCCGTTTTACCGCTCCAGAAAAATGTGAGTGAAAGATTAAAGTAGAAAGAATGAGCGTATGGTATAAGGTGTTGATAAATAAATATGAGACAATTAATATGTTGATTAATTGACTTCGAATAGAAGAGGAGATGAGTGATGATATAAATATCTTTTAAATACTTACGAAAATAAATTAGTTTTTAGATTAATTTTAAGAAAAGATATAGAAGAAGAAGAGAAAAGAAAATAAATACATGAAAATAAAAAATTGAAAGCTCAAAGAAGAATACACCGTATTTTATCCTATTTCAACCTAAAACTACAAAGCTTACATTCAGTTTCCAAGAAAAACACTTTGAGATTTTAACTATCATACAATTTTTAACACAAGATTAACCCACAACCTTGTTATACAATATTTTATCTCAAATTCAATTTACAACCTTTATACTTTTATCACTTCAAGAGAACAACCCTTTTTTTGATTTTACAAATTCAAAACATAGTTACAACAATAAATTATCCAAATTCTATTATCAAACAATTAATTTCTCAATATTAAAACTATAATAGGTGAAATTTTATGAGCAAAGTGAGAGTAAATAAGAAGTTTTTCAAAAAAAATTATAATAAAAGATTTAGACAAATTTGAAAATTTTGAAATTTTTTGATCTGGACTATAATTAATTACATTACAATCATAAACAATTATTTTCTAAACAAATAAGAAAAGATTTGTTGAATCATAAGTATAATTAATTATTATGTCTATATATTAATTTACTAAGAGAATTTTTTTCTCATAAGCAATTAAACAACGGCTAATTATTTATGTTCTGGACTGGGTTTATCCTTGGTCTAACTTCCAGTGAGGTTTAATTCAAGTGTCAACTGATATTACTGACCGGTTTTGTCCTTGAATACGGCGGGCAACTATAACCTCACCACACGGAGACAACACCCCGAGTTGACCAAGGACGGTCACCTTCGAGGACACCCCGACTAGTTCGCCGATCAAGGCTGGTCCCCTCACTCGACCTCGTGTATGGCGTGGATCACCCACGACGAACAGAGACTCCTCCCCGTCCATCCTCCTCGTAGGGCTGATTATCAACGTCTTCGGATATCACGGAGTCTTCGTGGCTCCAGAAAGATCACATCCATATCCTCCTGACCTTGTGGAGGACGTCATCCAGGTAGAGGACCACGTGCGGGTCCCCACTACTCACATAGGACCTGGCAGTCTCTATGTTGGGTCTGCTTGACCAGTCCAATAAAGAGACCTTGGCCCAGCGCTGGGGGCTATAAATACCCTCTCTTTCGAGAGGGTCAGGTATTCAACACTTTCTAACTCTCACGCTTGCTTTCTCATTCCGCAACTTACTTTGACATCAGAGTGTCTTGCAGGTACCCCCTCCCCCTCCCACCTCACCCAACTTTTGCTCGAGCCGGCTGTGACAGTCCATTCTGATCAGGTACGATCAGTGGCGCCGTTCGTGGGAACTTGCTTCCCCGTCTTCCGTTTACTCAAGACTAAAGCTAAATCACTCTTCCAACTGTCATGGCTGATCAAACAGCGGAAAAAAACATGAACGTCTGCATTGTCGACGTCAACAATAATGTTGCCAATAATAATCTCGACATCGACAACGCTGGTACTGTGGGCCACAACACGGCCCCATCATTAATATGCTCGGGCCTTCAGAATATAGAGACGGAGCAACTGCCTCTTCATCATCGCTATCTCGACGGCTTGAAGACGATCGACCACCTCCTCAAAACTACCAACCCGACCAGTTCCTGGAGGTCCCCGTTCCCGCCGGAGCAGACGCCACAACTAGGGCACTGTTCGCGGCGATAAACTAGACAAATTATCTTATCTTCTCCCAAGGAGAGAGGTTGAGGGTGCTCGGAGAGCCCCCAGGAGACATAAGAGGCCCCAGTCTCCCCCTCCTCGCAAAGTAGAGGAACGTCCCCAATCTCCCCCGTGGAGACGTAGGCGAGACGCCTCTCAAAGTCCCTCTCCTCGGCCAATCGGGCGACGCCCCACATTGGAGAGGGACCAGCCCATTGACACAGGGAGACACGATCACATCCCCTCGCGTCAAGAGCAAAGACCCCCTAGAGACAGAAGCAAGGGAAATAACGAACAGCTGTACCGCCCGAGGAACGCTCCGCGCGACCGGGGCCGCCATAACCACCACTATAACAAATCTTCTTCTCACTTGCCAGACAGGAGTGACGAAGACGACCCCCGCAGTCCCTTGTCACAAGCCATCATGGAGGCACCCATCCCCCCGGGAATGGAGAAGCCTCCCCATCTGAAGGAGTACGACAACATTGCCGACTCAGTCGACCACATGGATTGGTACAAGAGTCTCTCCCTGGGGTCAATCACCTCCTGGCGAAATTTAAAGAACCAATTCATCAGTTCATTTACTACTTCACGTCGACACCCGAAGACTGAAGCAACCCTCGAGGCTATCTTCCAGAGACACGACGAGACCCTGCAGGAATTTATTGATCGGTTCAACGAAAGGCCATCCAGGTACCCTGCACTAATCATATGAAGAGATACCTGCTCGAGATGGGACTCCTGCCGGGCACATAATTCAGAAAGGCTGTTGGCATCGAACCACCCCGGACATTCGATGCCCTCCTCGAGAAAGTCAGAGCATACATGGACTACGAGGAGAGGGAAGCGACCAATAGAGCCCGGGACCCCAGGAATCGTGGATCAACTAGTAACCCGTGACAATAAGACTCCGGCCCTTCTCGAGGATCTAGCGAGAAGAGGAGGGATGACAAACCCGAGACCCTCGTGAGCAAAGAGGACCCTCGGGGAGATTTACTGAGTACACTCCGCTAACGACTTTCTGCGAGTGCATTTTGGCGGAGTGTGCAAACACAAATTTCAAGGACGAGGGCGTCAAGCGTTCTCGCCCCGCTCCCGTTAAGCCTAGGGAAAATCAGAGCAAATACTACCAATATCATCGCAGCCATGGACACTTGACTGAAGATTAAGTCCATCTCAAGGATGCTATTGAGACCCTCATAAAAGGGGGAAGACTCGGGAAATATCGGCGCGACGACGCCCCCCGTCGAGATGCTCGTGAAACAAAGGAGATAGAGGAGGATGCCCTACCATCTGACGAGTCGGTTCCCATCTAGACCGCATTCTCCATTACGAGATCGGAGGACTTTTACATCCCCGAACATATGGAAGAGCATTTGTCCATGCACAACAGGTGGGAAAGCTTCCCCTCCACCATGGTCATAAATTGTGGAGGGTTTAATGACATAACTATAAATTTAACAAAGAGGAAGTTGGACGAGCTTGCCGACGCGCTCCCCCCCCCCCCCCCGCGCGCGTGCAGACAGTGACTTTTGAGAGGGTTAAGGGCATATTGGAGCCAATTACCTTTTACCTCGAGGAATTGCCCGGAGGAGCCTCCAATTTAGCCATCCCTCTTCTGATCAAGGCGAGAATGGCTAACTTCGATGTTCATCACGTATTGGTCGATGAGGGAAGTTATGTCGATGTGATGTACACCCAGCTCTTTAGAACCTTGCAACTCGACGAATCTCACCTTTCACCATACGTGGGTTCCAACCTGCAGGGCTTTAACGACTCGACCTCCAAGCCATGGGGGTACGTGGAGCTCATGGTCACCTTCAGCAAGGATACCGCCACCAGGCAAGTCAAGGTGCGCTTCCTGGTCATCGACTGCCCATCTCTCTATAACTGCATCCTAGGGAGACCGACACTGGCAAAGTTAACCGCAGTACCCTCCACTGTCCATCTGAAGATGAAGTTCTACACAAAAAGGGCACGCGTCGCCACCATCCAGGGCGACCTAGCAACTGCCCGAAGATGGTTCAATGCGGTGGCCAAAGGACAAAGCACGGTCGACACTGGGGCATGACCCGCCAAGAGAGCTGCAGTAGCACGACCAGAGCCACATCAATCAGAGCCACAGCCCGCAGAAGCACAGAGGACTCCTCCAAAGGTCGACTTAATCTCGTTAGACACCCTCTTCGACCAAGATGAAGCACCCAACAACGAGTAGGGGCTCCTCCGACCAATTCCGGATGGGGACTTCGAACTCGTCCCTCTCGGCAAAGACCCGAACAAAGGGGTGAAGATCGGCACCGAACTCCCTGACCTGACGAGGAAGCAGATCAAGGCTTGCTTAAGGGAGAATGCAGATTTGTTCGCGTGGAGTACCGTGGAGATGCCCGGTCTCGACCCCGAGGCCGCCTATCATCAACTCGTCATTGATCCAACCGCTAGGGCAGTAGTACAACATAGGCGTATGCAGTCCCCTGAGAAAACGGAGGCTGCTGAAAAAGCTGTAAGGCTGCTGAAAAAGCTGTAAAAGACCTCCTAGAGGCAAATTTTATTTCTGAAGCCCGATATTCAACCTGGCTGTCAAATGTTGTACTCGTTAAAAAGAATAATGGAAAATGGCATATGTGTGTTAACTATACCGATCTTAACCGGGCATGCCCCAAAGATGCATTTCCTTTGCCTAATATTGATATGTTGGTCGACAACTCGGCTGGCTACAAAATTTTATCTTTCATGGACGCCTATTCGGGCTATAACCAAATCCCAATGGCAATGAGCGAAAAACACTGCACTGCCTTCATGACCAGCTCAGGCAATTTTTACTACAACGTAATGCCCTTCGGTCTGAAAAATGCAGGAGCAATATACCAGCAGATGATGAACAAAGTCTTTCGCAACGAGATCAGAGATATGCTCGAGGTGTACATGGAAGACATGATCGTCAAATCTCGAGTAGACACTGACCATGCTGCTCATCTCAGAAAAGTCTTTGCCCTAGCAAGGCAATGTAGAATGAGGTTTAATTCTGAGAAATGCACCTTCGGGGTGAAGGCGGGCAAGTTCCTTGGGTTTTACCTAACAAAACAAGGAATCGAAGCCAACCCCGACAAGTTCCAGGAATTTTCCGACGTCCCTACACCCAATTCAAAAAAATTTATACAAATCCTGAATGGTATGCTCGCCTCGCTCTCCCGTTTCGTCGCGAAATCTGCTCAACACGCCCTTCCATTTTTCAAACTCCTGCGCAAGGAAGTAGCTTTCGAGTGGTCGGAGGAATGCTATTGAGCCCTCCTCTATCTCAAGCAGAGCCTTTCACAGTTGCCCGTACTATCACGACCACTATACGAGGAGAGGTTATTCCTGTATCTGGCCGTCTCCATCAAAGCCGTCAGTGAGGCCCTCATTCGTGAGACTCCTGACGGTTAAAAACCCGCGTATTTCACGAGCAAAGCGCTTCAGCGACCCGAGGTCAGATGCCAATAGATCGAGAAGGTGGATTTGGCTCTCGTCAATGTGGCGAGAAGGCTCAGACACTATTTCCTCACGCACACGATTGTCGTACGAATAGACCATCCCGTGAGACAACTCTTAGGCCGACCAGACATGGCAGGTTGAATGCTAAAATTTTCCTTGGAGCTCTCGGAATTCGACATCCAGTACAAAAGCAGGAAGACTCTAAAGGCCCAAGCTCTGCCCGACTTCGTCGCGGAGATGACCGCTCACAACCTCCCCCCCCCCCCCCCCCCACGGAAGGAGCACAAATGGACCATCTTTGTAGACGAAGCATCCAGCTCGACTGGGAGTGGAGCAGGAATCCTCCTCGAAAACGAGGAAGGCGTCGTGATCAAACACTCTCTCACTCTCTCCTTTCTGACCTCAAATAATCAGGTAGAATACGAGTCTCTGCTCGCAGGTCTAAGACTGGCCGAGGATTTGGGTGCTCGTGAGATACAAATTTTCACTGATTCTCAACTTGTCGTGTCTCAAGTTCAAGGGGAATACCATGCTAAGAACAAAAGCCTCATTGAATACTTAAACTTGGTCAAAGAACATATGAAAAGGTTCGGCCAAGCCGAAATCACACATGTACCACGCGAACAGAACACACAAGCAGATATACTTTCAAAGCTCGCGAGCACGAAAAAGAAAGGTGGAAACAAGTCAGACATACAGGAATCCATGTCTCGCCCGAACATTGAAAGGTCCACGACTCTACTGAAGTGAATGCCATCGGGGATAGCTCATGCTGGATGACCCTGGTGTTCAACTTTCTGACGAAAGAGGAACTTCCCCTCGACCAAAGGGATGCAGCCATTACCAAACGACGGGCACGCTCGTATGTGGTTCTCGAACACAAACTTTACCGTCGGGGATTCTCCATCCCACTCCTTAAATGTGTCTAAGAGTCTGCAATCCCTGAGATACTGCAGGAAATCCACGAGGGAATCAACGCCCAACACATGGGCGGAAGATCACTAGCACAAAAGACACTTCGAGCAGGATACTATTAGCCGACCATGCAGTAGGACGCCAAGGAGCATGTCAAGAAATGCGACAAGTGCCATAGGCACGCGGACATGCACTTCACGCCCCCATACGAGCTCAAAATGCTATCCTCCCCGTGGCCATTCGCGTGGTGAGGAATTGATTTCCTCGAACCATTCGTGCAAGGAACCTATCAAAAACAAGTTCCTTATCATAGCCGTCAACTACTTCACGAAATGGGTAGAGGCTGAAGCTCTGGCTAAAATCACGTCGCGCAACATCCTCCGTTTCTACAAACGAAACATTTTTGCCCGGTTTGGAATACTACGAGCACTTATCACCGACACTGGCACGCAGTTCACCGATCAAGGTTTCCAAAGCTTTGTCGCCAAACTAGGCACCAGACAACATTTCACCTCGGTCGAACACCCCTAAACTAACGGGCAAGTCGACGCTGCAAATAGAGTCATCCTACGAGGACTCAAACGCAGGTTGGGAGAAGCTAAGAGGGGATGGGTCGAAGAACTGCACAACGTCCTATGGGCTTATCGAATAACGCCTCATTCGACGACTGGCGAGATGCCATTCCGACTGACCTACATCACCGAGGCCGTCATCTCGGTAGAAATCATGGAGCCATCTAGGCGAACTGAAATTCCCCTCGACAAGGAGATGAATGGCGAGGCCCTCAGAGATAAGCTAGACATGGTCGAAGAAATCCGTCAAGAGCAACTCTTTGCGAGGCCACGTTAAAACAACAGGTAGCCCTATGCCATGACAACAGAGTCATAAAGCACGAATTTCAGGTCGACAACATAGTCTTGCAAAGAAGCCAGAAAGATTTCCGCGAAGGGAAGCTGGCCGCAAAATGGGAGGGGCCTTACCGCATCCAAGGAGCTACGGGCACCAGAGCATATTAACTCGAGCAATCGAATGGATAACCACTACCTCGACCCTGGAATGCTGCGAAGCTAAAACAATATTATAGATAAGTCCCTCACCTGCTGAGGACTTTTCCCGTCGAATATTCCCATTCAGCCGACGAAGGGAAAAAGCTCGACCACGTAGGCGCGTCGAAGTACAGACGCGACCTCCAAACTAACAAAAGGCATGATGTTGTTCATTTTGACGAGCAACATCCTCGCCCAACAGAGACACCTCCATCGAGCTCTGCTGTCGAAGTACCCCAACATGGCAGGACACCCAGCTCCCTATAGGCAGTTCACGCCACGAGCATAGGATCCCGATCGCGATCATACGCTCGTCCTACGGATCCCTACTCCGCACCCTCAACACATCTCAACATGTGTAGAAAAATATTAGGGTCGAGCACACATCTCCACGCGGAAAACACGAACTCCGTGGAAAATTTATAACGACCACTTCAACGGTCGAGAACATATGTCCACACAGGATATACAAGTATTCATGAAATAACAAAGTCAAAAACAACGACAAACAAATAGCAATGAGCATCAAATAAAGTGAAATGATTATCAAAGGCGACCACTTAGGTCGAATATGTCTGAAAATTACAAATATCACGGGCACGCAGGCCCAAATACAAATAAGATGAAAAAAAAGCAAGTGTCAATCGCTCCCCGGAGTGATAACTTCGGCGTCAGGAGAGTCAGGAGGAGGAACCACCCGACCATCAACAACCTGAGACTGAACCCCAGTTCCTTCAGTGTTCAATCCCGGGTTCAGCATAGACAGCTGATTCACAGCAGATTCAAAGTCGTCGGTCAAGGCGTTAACACAGTCCGACTCTAGGAGTTGAATCTGAGCAATGAAGTCGGCACGTATGCGCAAATTGGCTACCCCCTCAGGTTCGTCCTCCGAGGGCATTATAGAAGCCTTTAAATCAGCAACCTCCTTCGAAAGCCGTTAGTTATCACTCTCTAGCCGTTCCTTATCGAGTTGGAGGCAGTCTTTGTCCGTGATGGCTTTCTCAACTCTCTCCTTCTCCATCGCCAGCATGTCGGCCTGCTCGCGAAACATTTCCTCGCTTCGCTCAAGAGAGGTCTTCAGCTTACAAGTTTTCATCACAAGAGTCACCTTCTCCGACTCCAGTTCCTTGACCCGATTGGAGGAGTCCGACCCTTTGCCCGCCAGAATAACATCCATCTCTGCCATCTTCACCACCCCGACCATGCTGGAAGCGATGTGCTTCCTTCGACCTTCCTTGTCGAGCCTCCTGATGATGTCGGTCTCGTTATCAGACACGGTCAAGGGGAAACCCTAAAAAAAGTATTTCTCCACGAAGCAGGGTGGTAGGCTGAAGGCCCGGGCACCCGCCCCTCCGTCAGTTACATCAGCATGTCCACCTTCTGGACAACTCCGCTTCCTGCTCAACAGCTCGGCTTGGCGCTCAGCGTCACGAGAACCTGAGGATCCACAAGGCCCCTCCCTGGTCGGCTCGGGGGCTGCGCCCATGCGTGTAGCTTGCTACAGTTTCACCAGTCTCTTGTTGCTCTTCTTCTCCTTGGTCAGCTTCAGTAATCTCTCGTGGTGCTCCACTATATGACCTGCAAAAACAAAGAAAATGTGCCCGGGTCAGCTTCGTCGAAGAATAAAAAGAAGGCAAACAATATAGTAAAAGCAATCAAGAAAAACCTAAGAGATCCACGGCCTGCCTGTAAGATTGACACTCGACGAGCGCCTTTGTATTGATCGAACGCGCCTCGAACGTCAGCTCTTCGTCTTCGTCCTAGATGTCATTCCCTTCCTGTGTGACCCATCTGGCGGGGAAGAAACCATCAACGAAATGATTGAGGACACCATATGCCTCTTCGTCTTCGACACTCATACCACCGGCGAAAGTGTGGTAATTCTCGAGACCATGATCCTAGTGGCCCAAACACCAGTGGATAGGTAACTTTGAGATTTTCCCAATCTCAGGATTACCCTCGGCGTCTAGGCACAACTCCCCGTCCTCGTCCACAATGGTAGCCGGGTCGAACAGAGAATCCAAGGTCGTTTAGGTAGATGGTTGCAGGATATACCACTTGTCCTTAAAGTCCCGGACGTAATCCATATATATCCTAAACAACCTCTTCGACTGTTTAAGGGATACCCAACTATGTTTCCCTCCTCAAGACTTCCGTTGCAACTGAAAAACCCTGAAGAATAAGGGAATGGTCGCCCCGATCCTCATAAATCGACATGTAAGTTCGAATGTCCGGATAAAGGCGATCGATGAAGCTGGAAGGGTGCCAAGTTCAAATGATTGAACACCCCCATCTGGAAGTTGTTAAAAGGAAGTCGAAGCCCAAGGTCTTTGAACACGACCTCATACACGGGAAAGGATTCCTCGGTGTACTTCGAGCATATGCGTGCATTTGGCGCCGGTCTCAGGATTTTGAAGTTTCTCCGGAAGCCTTCCTGACCAGCTTCGTACTCGACAATTGTGAAGGCTTGCCTCTGGCCTTGACTGTAGATCGATGCTATTCCTCGGGGTTCGGGGCCGACCCATTCCAATTCAGAGTCATCGATTACGTTGACCAAATTAATGTTCTCCTCGGCGGTGCTGGTCCCTTCAGTCTCCATATTCTCTGACGATTCGGGAGTGTCGGCCATTTACCTACAAAGCAGAGGAAATCACTGAATTCGATAGCAAATCCAAATCCCTCTTCCCGACGACACAGATGAAAAGGCTAAGCAATGCCCAGACCAAGTCGACGGTCATCCGCACAAAAGTAGAAATACGGGACCTCGACCGACCCATGAAAATCATACTGATCCTCTAGGATCACACGACGATCCTAACGATGAACACCTGTTTTTCATAAATGTATCGGGCACAGGACGAATATTGCGACCAGATTATGAATATCACAACCAAGTTCATAAATTTGTTAACCAAATGCATAGAGATCACAAGGGAGACTAAGCTAAGCACCGGACACAGGATGAATATTGCGAGCAAATTATGAATATCACGACCAAGTTCATAAATTTGTTAGCCGAACACATGGAGATCACGAGGAAGACTAACCTAAGTACCGTCGAAAGAACGAATATCACGGGTATAATCACAAATCATATGCCTAAACACATGAGTTCCCCGGGCAGAGCCCCCAGATACGAAATCCTACTACTAAACATCATCAAAATCTATCTACACACAAGATATCAAGGAAAGGGAACACTTAAAGAATATATGAAGAGCAACAATGGTTGAGGAAGAGTACGCGATAGACTGTGCGGCGGATCCAAGGATTCTGGAAAACTGCACGGTGTTGACAGCAGAGAAAGCGGAGAGCGCAAAAATATGAAAGTAAATTATGAGCCCTGAAGCCCAAGGTTGGTCCCCTCACTCGACCTCGCGTATGGCGGGGATCGCCCACGACGAGCAGAGACTCCTCCCCGTCCATCCTCCTCGTAGAACTGATTACCAACGTCTCCGAATATCACGAAGTCTTCGTGACCCCAGAAAGATCACATCCATATCCTCCTGACCTTACGGAGGATGTCATACAGGTAGGGAACCACGTGTGGGTCCCCACTACTCACGTAGGACCTGGCAGTCTCTACGTTGGGTTTGCTTGACCAGCCAAATAAAGAGACTTTGACCCAACACTGGGCTATAAATACCCTCTCTTTCGAGAGGATCGGGTATTCAACACTTTCTAATTCTCACGCTTGCTTGCTCATTCCGCAACTTACTTTGACATCGGAGTGTCTTGCAGGTACCCTCCCACCTCACTCAACTTCTACTTGAGTCGACTGTGACAGTCCATTCTGATCAAATACGATCAAATTATAAACCGGATTTTACTTCGTAATCGATTATATAGATTTCATAATTAATTGTGTTTGGTTTTAAAAAGTTTTAGCTTAAATCCAAAATTATTTTAAAAAGAGATGAAGATTTAAAATAGATTTTGTGTGTGTGTGTATAATCTTAATACTTAGAGAGATACACTCAGCTTTATTTTAATGTTATTCATTTGAGTTATTGGAGTCTTTTGACAAACTTCGCATCAAAACCGTGTCTATCTATTGGAGAACACTCTTTATATTCTTGTAGCCAAAAGAATTTGCTTTCTTTTTTATGGTCAAAGGGTCACAAACTAACGCAAGTTGTAGGGCACATACCCAAATCCACGTCCTCCAATGAGAGGACCTTTGTTAGTTAGCATAAAGACTAGTTACAAGTCTTACTAGCTTTTATATCAAAATAAATACTGACCCAAATGAAACTAATTAAATATATTCTCGACCCTAAAACAGAAGTCAAAGAATAACACGAAGTGTTGAATATGGATTCTATCAAAATTCAAAATGTCAAACAAACAATATGAGTTCTAGTTTAACCTACCTAACCGTCCAACCATTATTTTCCTGTGTACATACAACAATGTAATGTGAATTATCGACAAATAAAAAAAAAAGAAACTGCAATAATTGTTAGTAGCAGCTAGCAAATAACTGTCAAGCCACTTTACATTTTTCCAAGAAAAAAATATATTTAAATCGGATCCATTTTATCCGACCCGACCCTCGATGCGCGGCGGTTCTTTCTGTATGGGACCCGAATAACCAGACTCCTCCTTCCTCCTACTTCCCAAACGCAAAAGCCCATACAGCTTCCTAAACTCCCTCACCGTATGAACACTCTCTCTACATATCACACCATTTGCATCACTAACCTCTTCGGAGCTCCGACCCGACCCACTATTACTCAACCTCTGCCCCTGACCATTGGATTGCACCTGCATAGCGGTTATAACCGTTTTTAAGGCCCGACTCGGCGAATTCCGGTTGGATATCATAATCTCACCGATTTCCGCCGGGCCGAGCCACGCTCCGGTCTGAAAAACCTCTTCCACTTGAGGGAAAAGCTTGTGTTCCTTCAACCCTAAATAACTATTAGCCAGAATCTTAAAGGTGGAGAAATCACATAAGGGGAAGTGTATGTGAACATCAACTCTCCCAGGTCTCAACACCGCTTGATCAACTTCATCTTTCGTACCGTTCATCGTGAAAACCATCACACGCTCTTCACCGCAACAACTCATTATCCCATCCATGAAGTTCAATACACTTGATAAATTAACAGCCGTTGATTTTCCCGCTAATAAACGATCCAGATCCTCGATTAAGATCATCGACTTCGGCGTCGTTTGCATCAACAGCGTTTTCCAATCTGAACCCTCCACCACCTTGGAAACGTCGATATCGTAAACGTCGTAGCAGAGAAACTTCGCCATAGCAGCTACGAAACTTGATTTTCCGGTACCGGATGCACCGTAGAGAAGGTAACTCCTCTTCCAAACACGGCCTAATCTGTTGTAGTACTGTTTAGATTTCAGAAACTGATCCAGATCTGTTTTAACCTTGTTTTTCAATTCTACATCCATCGCCACCGTTTCGAAGCTTGCCGGATGCGTAAACGGAACCGAACGCCACCGATGTGTTTCACCGGAGCCGGAATTCATGAACAGTTTTATATCCTTCTTCCTTCGCTGTTCAATTTCGTCTGCAACCGAGAGAATATGCTGGAAATACTGCTGAAAAACCCTACGCTTATCTTTCTTTTTCATTCTAAGCACGAGCGCTGACGCAGAATCACCGGCGACGGTGTTGTTGGTCCAGGAAAGCTTAGCTCCTAAGAAAGTATCATGAACAATTTGGTTAGCATCTAGATGGAGGAAGATATCAGAGGGATTAGCACCGGAAAAGAGGTTGGTGAAATCAGAGTCTTGAACGGAAGGTAATGAATCAAGGTAAGTAATGATTTTCCGGTAAAGCTGATTTTCCCGGAAATTATGGTCGTATAAAGGAATTTTAAAGGATTGGTGAAGATGAAGACGGCTTTCAAACGAAAGCCACCAGCGTTTCAGGATATGAAGTGCAGAGGTTTTACGGAAGAAACGGAAAATTAAGAAAGAGAGAGCCAAAATGAAGAAGATGGAAGAGATTGTCATGGAACTGGCCCAAATCCAAACCATATTTTGATTGAGAATAAATAAAACTGATCAAACAAAGTGTTAGATTGAAGAATCAAATATTGACGAGCATGCGTTTAAATTTGGGAATGTAAATGGAATGTTGATGCCAAAGTGTAAACATTTGCACTTTGTATATATCGGTATATACTTTGAACAGGTCATCGCAACCGTAAGGTCAGTGCCCGCAAATTTAATATTCTTAATAAATTTTGTTTTAATAGTACATGTGTTCTTCTTTGGGGTGTTTGATTTTCTCCTTTTTTGACTCTTGCTAATACCATGGCCTCAACAATTTTCTAATTTTTTTCGGTTTTTTTTCTTCTTTTTATTACTACGTCACATTTTTATAAATTGTGATGTTGAATGAATGATGACTTCTTAAAGCATCTATTTTTAAATAAAGAACAACTTACTTATAAGCCTCCATATACAATTACTATTAACAAGTTGTTTCCTCATTATCAAATCATACTTTACTTTATGCAATTAATTAATACATAGCTTGTTCTAATAATGATAATAATATGCATCTTAATCTACCACTTTTTTTGTCAAAAAAAGCAACCCATGTGTTTATACTTTTTTATTTGGATGAAAATGAAATAATAATTATTCCAATGTTATCATATCTAATTAAATTTATTTAATGAAATATATGAAATCCACTATTATTTAAATTCTCAATAATTAAATAATAATTAAAGAGCTAATTCATTCTTTTATAAAATCTTGTTAGATACCCATTAAAAATGCTGTTATGATAGATTCCTCACATTAAAATATTGAGGATTTCTCTTTACATTTAATAGTGATGATTTTCACCATTGAAAACTTAAAAATATCTTTCACATGTGCATATGTGAATTCACATATAAAGATGTTTCGGAAGTGTATATGTGAATTCACATATAAAGATATTTCGAAAGTGCATATGCGAAGACACCTTTATTTTGTACGTTTTAATATTTTAACGTTGAAAATTTTAAAGTATTGAGGGGGTTTCACATGTGCACATGCGAAACATCCTGAAATATGAATTCAGGTGGGCACATGCGAAATTTCCCTTTCCATATTAGAATGTTGCATGGTGTTCACCGTGTTTTCTGGTAAACAACCGCTGATCTTCCAAAAAGGGTAACTTTTTGGTTACTCGCAGGGTTGATCAGTTTGATCCTAGGACATATGCTAATTTTTGGTGTTGTTTGGACATAAATGCTAATGTAAGTGAAGAACGTACGTTCGACTGGGAAAGGGATGAGTTTGAGTGCAGAAAGTAAATAGAAAAGGGGTTGAGGAGAGTTTAGGTGCAGGAATCTGGGTAAAAGTGCAGATAAAGTGCAAACAAGATAAAAATGCAAGAAATATAAAGAGAAAAATAAAAGGCTTTGATTGTAAAATGTGGTGTTTCAAACGTGTATTTTCAGTATTCTTTCTCACGCAGCGGGTACTTGAATATTATTGAATAATTTGTACGATTAGTTGAACACACAGAAATCTACATAAACTTCCTATATTTATACTAAACTAGGTAACCGTCGAGGAGTTGCCTTGCTCTAGGATGAAGACAAGTGTCTTCTACATGCGCTTCGACCCCTCTTCTTCACGCCACGTTGCTTCCCTTAACTGCCAAGCGAACTACTTTTCCCTCCTTTCTTCAGATTCAAAATCTTCTGGTGCAGATACGAAGTTTCCTTTTGGTCGAAGACCCTGGAGTTCTTTCAGTCGAAGGGATTGAGAACCTTCTGGTCGAAGATGCATTTTAACTTAGAAATTTCTCCAAGTGTTTTTCCATTCTGTCGAGGCCTTTCCAACTTAGACTTGTTCAATCTATTTTTGGCCCATAAGACCAACTTGTTGTAGGTGTCGAATTTAGGAGCTAACAAATTGCCCCCCCCAAGAATATCAGTTTCGACGCAAGGAGAAATGATCATTTTTTGAGATTCCCATTCGACATTTGTCTTCTCTTTGACCACATAAATCACTTGTGTGCTTTTCGCCTTCTACCAACCACTGCTGGTATTCAGAGTCATCATTACCTTTTTCCTAACACGTCGTTGTCAATCAGCCGTTACCACGCTACCATGATGGCCATTATCCCTACAACCTAGGAAAGTATAGAAAATGTTTTCATTACTCGTACGATAACTGCTTCAACGCTCACCACGTGCCCCACTAACTCTACAACATTAAATGGTCTTGAGGAAAAACACTTTTCCTGAACACTATAAATAGACGAATCCTCTCTTGGGAATTCTTTTATAACTCCTAGTATTCTTCACTTCCTTGCAAAAAAATAGTCTTAACAACTTCATTCTTCTTCGTTCTTTCACTACTTTCAACCATGGATTTCCTTTCCAATGCACCCAACAACCCAAAAACTAAGAACGTTTCTGATCTACAAAGACAACCAGAGGTTTTCTCCACTAACCCTGTACCTGTTTCGACTGGGGAACAAAGGGTCGTATCTGAACCCATGGCCAAAGAGTGGCGTGAGGCTTATGACTCCTAGTTGCTTATCCCTGTTAGGTATTCTGGGAAAATGTATGCCATGTCCGACCCATTATCTACATGTTTCGAGAACCCAAAACAAAATAACAACTTCTTCCCAACTCACCCTAGGCTCAAGCCTATAGGTTGTGCAAAGAAACTCAGGAATGATCCTGAAGATGCAACTCCTGCCAACCAGCAACATTATCAAACGAAGGAAGATATCAACCTTCAGTTCATGAACAAGGGCAATAGGATCTTTCGATCTTGCCTTAGTCTTACTTCAGAATACTCAGAATGGCTGAGTAAGATGGAAAGAGTACAAGCCCAAATCTGGAAAGACATGGGGATCTATGACTTGATCATGCTGTTGAAGACTGGGTTAACTTATTGCCCTCTCATGTTGGTGTCTTCACTGTATTTCTGGGACAACACATATTTTACCTTCCATTTGCCTTGTGGAATGGTAACCCCAATGCTCTTCGATATGGCCGCCATTACTGGTCTTTGACCAACAGGTGACTACTTCGACCCTGAGGATCTGTCTGAAGATTCTATCGGGTTTTCGGCCACGAAGCCCACGTATACTATATTCATAAATCATTTCCACGACAAATCGAGCACTACTGTCTCTGAAGTGGAACACATAGCTTTTATGGCTTTGTGGTTATCTCGTTTCATTTTTTGCACTAAGTCACTTCAAGTGACTAAGAAAATGCTTACTCTTGCAACACAGCTTCACCATGGCTATCCCCTTTGTCTGGCTGAGTTGATTCTAGCCAACCTGTATGAGTCCATCAGCAATGATGTGACTCAACTTAAGGTTATTGGAGGCAAGGAGAGCTTACTCCTTTCTGGCCCCTTTTGGCTTCTGCAACTTTGGCTAAATGCCACTTTTGAATCTTTTCTTCCGCAGAAGAATAAGATTAATGAGAGGGCCCCAGAGGTCCTGAACAGAAGGGTCGAAAGGACTAGATTAGTCCTGTTGACTCTAAATGACGAAGGTTAACATTCCAAAATGCATTTACCAGCTTTGTAATGATGTTTGCAAAGCGGAAGGAATTTGTTTCAACCATGGCTCCCTTTGCTAGTAGAAAGGTTGGCCTAGAATGGTTCATTCGACCATATCCTTTATCTAACGAAGATGACCATGTGGATGAATATGTAGCTATTTGGGAGTCGTTTCTTCGACCAAGAGTCATGCCTCTGAGATTCAAGAGATCGAAGAATCAACTTAGCTTAATTGCTTATCAACCGAATCTTGTCTCTCGACAATTTGGTATTATCCAGACGCTCCCTTCACCGATCTACTCCCGAGAAAAGCTTATGTTGTTTTACAACGCAGACTATTCAGAAGATGCTGCTACCAAGCATATTGGTAGGTACATTAGTCGAACCGTACTAACTCTGTTCGACTTCAATCTCAATTTCCTGTGTTCGCCTCTTTTTGAAGACTGGTGGAAGGAGTATTATAACGAAGAATTTTTCGACGAAAAAGACTTCGCTGCTCACCTTCAAGAGGCGTTTATGCTAGTCTCTGACAAGATAAAAAAGGGTAATCTTCTTTCTCAAAGAAAATGTCTTTATCGTCTTCAATCTAATCATTCGACATCTAATTTATACTTGTTCATTTTCTAGCGGTCAAGAGGACCGTCACCAAGAAAGTCGCTGAAAACGCAAAGGGGGGAGATCCTTCTGTGAAACCTTCACCAAAGGTAAACACTTTCTGCTATATCTTTCTTTTTGACATATTACTTTTGACGCTAATGCCTTCGACTCCTTTCTTTCTGGGTATTTGAAATCAATCCACAGAAAAGGACAGTTCAAGAAATTGAAATTTCTAGTGACGAAGAAGAAGAATCTCCTCCTGTCCGCCTAAAAAGACACAAGTTAAAGAAACCAACCCCTATTCCTGAGCCTCGTCCAAAAACCAAGGTCAAGGTTAAATTCAATGGGTCGAGACCTCCTCCTGTTGTCATCAGAGAGCCAACGGAGCAGGAGATAGCTGCTAGGCTAAATAATCCTAGTGAGAGCGACAACTGAAGTCCTGGCGCTGAAATTCCGCCTAAGGTAATTGTAGCGGTGAAAATCGGAGATCAAGCTATTAATTAACTTGACTCATAAAAGCAAGAGTCGCCACCGCGCTTTATTATTTCCAAGGGAAAAGGGAAAAGAGCGAAATAAAACCCTAAAAAACATGCAATGTAAAATAAAAAGTAATACAAAGCGTTTTTGAAAAGAGATCTAAAGTTCGGGGGTTGGTTATGCAATGGGAAGGTATTAGCACCCAATGCATCTGCGGTACTCCGCAGGAACCTTTTGAAATATCTGTTTTTTGGTCAAAATTGTTTGTTATGTACAAGGGTGTGTTTATCTACAACTATGTTTGCTTAAGGGAAAAAATGAGTTTTTATTATTGCGTTCGTGAGGGTTTCGCGACCCTTTGCCTATGTATCCAATGAAGGAATCAAAACACCGTAATTCCTCTAGAAAAAGTTGATTTGTTTGTGTTTTTTAGTGGGCGACATCATTCTAGCAATAAGCATGGCCGGTATCGCGGTAGAACGGAGATAATGTGCCCTTGGGGGGAGTTTTGATTTGTTGAGTGTTTTTGCATGTTTTAAAGTATGTTCAAATAATGATTAAAGAACGTTTTTGATTTTTTTGTGTTTGTTTATTTTTTTGATTTTTATCTTGCATACATGCCTAATTACTAACATTTGTACAAAGTAAAAAAATGTAGAAAGACAAAAAAACCACGCTACTACAAACATATCAAAAGGCATAAAAAATAAAGATGAAAGTAAAGAAAATGAGTATCTTTCGATTCTGGCAGGAGCACACTTCGACTGGCATTCTGTTGGCCTCCTTCGATTGGGGCTGGCAACAACAAAGTCATGTCTTTCGATTGGGACTTTGGCAGAGGCGAAGTCCTATCCTTCGATTGGGCTTTAGCAACAGTCAGGTAGTGTACTTCGATTGGAAGCTGGCAGAGGCGAAGTCTTGTCCTTCGACTGGGCTTTGGCAGCAACAGGTTGTATCCTTCGACTGGGAGTTCGCGCCAATGAGGTTCTGTCCTTCGATTGGCCTGACAGTCAGTGTGTGGCGAAGTCTTTTGATTCTGCCTTGTTGCCTTCTTCGACTGGAGGTTGACAGCAGTGAGGGAATGTCTTTCGATTGGACATAGCTTGCCTCCTGGTTGTCTCTTTCGTTTGACCTGGAGAAAGATGGGAGAAGCCAGAAGCTTCGTTTTCTATTCCCTGTTTCCTGTATCTTTCATTTCAAACATTAAATGGCAACATGGCCTGAGGCCATGCTAGTAAAACAGTTTAATAATTACAACTAGTTCAAGTAAACAGTAAGCAGAAACGAAAGAGCCCGGTTTCTAAAAAAAATATGTTAACAGTGTGGAAACGAAAGGAACAGTATGTACAAAGTTTCAAACGAAAAAATATATTATTTACATGTTATGCTGAAATGAAAAGTTCAAAGGTAAGAGTGACTTACCTGGCTTCTGGCTGGAACGTGTGCTGGGCCTGGTGTGGTGGCCCTGGGTGCTGGATTCGAAAGAGGGGTCACAGGCTATGCTTGGAGCGCTGGATTTGAAGGAAAAGAGAAGCAAGCGTGATGCTTCTGTGATTCGAAGGAGACTGAAATGGTTGTCCTTCAGAATCGAAGGAAGTAAGTGTTTGGGATTTTTGGTTCTCACAAGTATTGAAGGGACTTGGGAGATTTTTGTGTTTGAGAAAGTTAGGTGTTTGTTCTCACAAGTGTTGAAGAACTTTGAGAATTTTTATGTGTGAGAATTTTTGCAGATTTCTACAATGTTTGAGAAAATTTGGGAGAGGTTCGTCTGGCCCAAAGATCCTCTTTTCTCCTCTTTTTAAATGTGTTGTAGCCTCTGTATTTATAGACGAGCTTGCTGAAGTTTTGGGGGGAAAACAAAAACGATTTGAACAGTTTGGGAATGTTGTTTCGACCCTTTCTTCTATGCAGCCCTTGTGCACTCCTTTTTGGGCAAGTACAAGACTGTTGTGGCAGGCTCAGCAGTGTTTTGGAATTTAGTGGTAAGTGGGTGCAGGACTGCTGCATAACAGCACAACTGTCTTGAGTTTGGTAGTATGTGGGACTAGTGGTCCAACTTATGAATCGAAGGAGGCTGTATTCCCAAATCGAAGCTTGTGACTGAAGGGAGGTTGTGTTATCCATAGAAGCTTGTGGATCGAAGGGAGACTGTTGCTGAATCGAAGGTTGTGGATCGAAAGAAGCAATGTTGCCCAATCGAAGGCTGTGGATCGAAAGAAGAAATGTTGCCCAATCGAAACATGTTTGCAGGCAGTAAACTTGTCCAAATTCGAAAGAGGCATGCAGGCAGCGCTTGTCCAGATTCGAAAGAGGATGAATCGAAGTAGGCTTGCAGGCAGCATTTATCCAATCGAAGCAGGCTGAATCAAAGTAGGCTTGCAGGCAGCAAATTTGTCCAAATCGAAGTAGGCCTAAACTTGCATTCGAAGGAGGCTTTAAGTTCAAAATGAAGGACATGCCCAAGTTGCATTCGAAGGATACCTGTCAACACATGAAATCAAAGAAACAAAAACACATGTTTCTTGCTTGATTAGAAATTAGTGATACATAGGCAAAAATGTTCAAAACACTTGACAATTTCTGCACAATCAATGCTCAAAGGTGAGAGGTTGAAAACCAACTGTATTTAGTGACCTTGACTTTTGTATAAAAAATGCAAAAATGCAAATGGGATCTTAGGTCAAAAATTGGGGTACAACAGCTGCCCCTATTTAAGTTTCTTCTATCCGGAGATATGAAGATTCGAATCTTCATTTCGACGAGATTGAAGGGACTTAAATATAGAATACACAATTTTTGGCCTTAAGATACCGCAATTATGTTTATGATATGATATGAATGCAATGCTCTGAATTTTATGGGGAATGACGCCATATGAGACAGACTAATGCTGGAGAAACCAAGCACATTATACAGTAATCCCACAGGGAAAGAGATTATAACTTCACTGGGGAAACAAGAGTCATAGGCTTCAAATGAGAGACTCTTGAATGATTTACTTCAGTGTAGAAACTGGAAAAGAAATGATTTACATCAGCACTGTGGCTGGAAAACAAAATGATTTACATCAGCACTGTGGCTGGAAAACAAAATGATTGACATCAGCACTATGGCTGGAAAAGGAAATGATTTACATCAGCACTGAGGCTGGCATCAGTACTGAGACTAGAAAAGAAATGATTTACATCAGCACTGAGGCTGGCATCAGTACTGAGACTGGAAAAGAAATAATTTACATCAGCACTGAGGCTGGAAAACAAAATGATTGACATCAACACTAAGGCTGGAAGATGATTGACATCAGTATGGTGACTGGAAAAATGATTGATTTACATCAGCACTGAGGCTGGCATCAGTACTGAGACTGGAAAAGGAAATGATTGACATCAACACTAAGGCTGGCATCAGTACTGAGACTGGAAAAGGATTTCTGACTTCTGAATTTCACCAAGAATGGTAACACAATATTTTTTTTAACCAAGATATCGCTTGAAAAAGGATAAAATGCAAACTTCCCCACGGGACTTTTCCGAAGGGATGCCATTTGCTGAGTAGACATGATTGTTGGGGATACACAAGCTGCTCAAATAAAGAGGCCGCCACTTGCTATCTTCCAAAAAAATACTATGACATACAAGCTGCTCAAATAAAGAAGCTGCCACTTGCTGTCTTCAAAGAATATCAAAGCAAACAAGCTGCTCATGAAGAGTCCGCCACTTGTTGCTTATAACCCACAAGCTGCTCATGAAGAGCTGCCACTTACCATCTTCAAAGAATATTAAAGCACACAAGCTACTCATGAAGAGTCCGCCACTTGTTGCTTATAACCCACAAGCTGCTCGTGAAGAGTTGCCACTTGCTGTCTTCAAAGAAAAATAACGTACAAGCTACCCATGAAGAGACTGCCGCTTGTCGTTTTCCGAAGAATAATAACGTACAAGCTGCCCATAAAGAGACTGCCACTTGCCGTTTTCCGTACAAGCTGCTCATGAAGAGCTGCCACTTGCCATTTTCCGTATAAGCTGCTCATGAAGAGCTGCCACTTGCCATTAACCCACAAGCTGCTCATGAAGAGCTGCCACTTGCCGTCTTCAAAGAATATCAAAGCAAACAAGCTACTCATGAAGAGTCCGCCACTTGTTGCTTATAACCCACAAGCTGCTCATGAAGAGCTGCCACTTGTTGCCAATAACCCACAAGCTGCTCATGAAGAGTTGCCACTTGCCGTCTTCAAAGAATATTAAAGCACACAAGCTACTCATGAAGAGTCCACCACTTGTTGCTTATAACCCACAAGCTGCTCATGAAGAGCCGCCACTTACCGTCTTCGAAGAATACTATGACATACAAGCTGCTCAAATAAAGAAGCTGCCACTTGCTGTCTTCAAAGAATATTAAAGCACACAAGCTACTCATGAAGAGTCCGCCACTTGTTGCTAATAACCCACAAGCTGCTCATGAAGAGCTGCCACTTGCCGTCTTCAAAGAATATTAAAGCACACAAGCTACTCATGAAGAGTCCGCCACTTGTTGTTTATAACCCACAAGCTGCTCATGAAGAGATGCCACTTGCCATCTTCAAAGAATATTAAAGCACACAAGCTACTCATGAAGAGTCCGCCACTTGTTGCTTATAACCCACAAGCTGCACATGAAGAGCTGCCACTTGCTGTCTTCAAAGAAAAATAATCGTACAAGCTGCCCATGAAGAGACTGCCACTTGCTGTTTTCCGAAGAATAATAACGTACAAGCTGCCCATGAAGAGACTGCCACTTGCCGTTTTCAAAGTTGACAAATAACATACAAGTTGCCTCGTGAAGAGACTGCCGCTTGCCGTTTTCCGAAGAATAATAACGTACAAGCTGCCCATGAAGAGACTGCCACTTTCCGTTTTCAAAGTTGACAAATAACATACAAGTTGCCTCGTGAAGAGACTGCCGCTTGCTGTTTTCAAAGGTGTCAATAACATACAAGTTGCCTCATGAAGAGACTGTCGCTTGCTGTTTGTCAAGAGTATCCATAACACACAAGTTGCCTCATGAAGAGACTGCCGCTTGCTGTTTGTCAAGAGTATCCATAACACACAAGTTGCCTCATGAAGAGACTGCCGCTTGCTGTTTGTCAAGAGTATCCATAACACACAAGTTGCCTCATGAAGAGACTGCCGCTTGCTGTTTGTCAAGAGTATCCATAACACACAAGTTGCCTCGTGAAGAGACTTCCGCTTGAAGTTTTCAAAGGTGTCAATAACATACAAGTTGCCTCGTGAAGAGACTGCCGCTTGCTGTTTCCCAAAGGTATCAATAACATACAAGTTGCCTCGTGAAGAGACTGCCGCTTGCTGTTTGTCAAGAGTATCCATAACACACAAGTTGCCTCATGAAGAGACTGCCGCTTGCTGTTGCCCAAAAAGATACCCATAAAATATCGTGAAGATATTGCTGGAGGTGAGAACCAATAATTTCATCGGGGATGGACAAACTGCTCATGAAGAGACCGTCGTTTGTCATTCAGAAATAATCAAACTGCTCAAATAAAGAGTCAGTCGCTTGTTGTCATGTCGATATTCCAGAAGAAGGTTATGATAACACTACTAGGGAATAGAGTTCATCTTCAATGGGGAACCATGAATAAATCCTTCCTGAGGAGACCAAGTATTTACATTGCAAAATAAATGCACTCTCCATCTAGGTTTCACAGCCTAGAGATATCCACAGGGTATCATTCACAAGAGACAAAGCTCAATCCAGGAATAAACTGGAGAGAAAACAGTCAAACAAGACTCCACCCAATGAGGAAACAACTCAAATGGGGATTTATCCTATCCAGAGATGGAAAAGGAAAGCTGAAGCAAGATTCTTCCACGAGAGTTAACTCAGTGGGGAATTAGAAAGGAGGCACACTTTCTGCTTAAGTTGACATTCTATTTGGAAAGATCAAATACGTTATTTGAATAGACACAACCAAGGTATACGAACTCAATGACATCAACAAATACAAATGTGTGTGCATGATGCAGATGTGAATGAATAAATGAATGTCATGTATATGCTGACAAAACAGATAGGGGAGATAGACAGGAGATGATAAGACATCACAGTACAACTCGACACTCGGCTAATCTCAACAGGATGGTAACATTACTGGAGATAGATCAAAAGCCATCATTGAAGCAAATTCCTTTCACAAGGCTTAAATTTCTCTGGAGAGGAATATATTTTCAGGTAGAAAACCCAAAGTCCAGTCTTCTATTGCAAACAATCCATTGAAAGGATAACAACACAGACAAGGTTTCAGCTGGAAAAAGTCATGCTTAGCTGGAGATACTGGGAACACCACCCTCTGATGACGTGTGCAAAACATATCTTGACAAATCTGGATTGCCCCTGGGACTAATTTTGGATGCCCCAAGTTTACTGCTGATAAGCTGCATGTTGCACGACAATTCTTGCGAATAACTTCATTTTTAAAATGCCCCAAGCTATATGGTTGATGAGGAGAAATCGTCTCAAGAGGATTTTACAAAAGACCTGGCATTCACCATGCTCTGGTGTCTTCAAACTCTTAGAGAGATTCATCAAATCTTGACGTGATTGCCCCGGATGGACTGTAGTTGGCACAACAGAGTCTTCAAATTCTGCCCCAAAAGAGTAAACAAGTTGGGAAAGCATTAACTGGGAGAAGCAACATGTTCGTGCTTAAGGTCTTCATGTGACATGCCCCTGGATATGATTTTGTTCTTGAAATGCTCCGCCACTTACTCAACATAGTTTCAGGCCTTAAAAGAATAAAATCATCACTAGTGCTTATATGTGAGCTTCCTTGATATCAAACAAATGTTTTTTCAGTTAGAAAAGTTTATTATGAGAATGAAAATTCTAATGCAACAGTTATGTAAGTCTTGAAGATTTTGAAAGATATCGCACAAATTTGCGAGTTAGAGCACCATTTATTTTTGTATATGAAAAACATATGATACCAACACAACTATTTAGAACACATTCATGGGAGTCAGGAACACTATCTCATTGAAGTATGCTTTCAAAATAACCTTGCTTCAATTAGGACTTTTAAAGGTTGTAGCGTGGCCTGGTTCACGGCTTTTAGAAAAAAGATTTTAAGGCTCAAAATTTATAGGTGCCCACCCATTCTTCATGATGTTCTCCAACCCTATGTTCAGTTAATTCAATATGAGTGTTCATCTCTCAAAAGGATTTTGTGACGGTCAAGGAAACGACGAGGCTTTCGGAGTAGAAACCACCCTCATGTCTTCGTGTTTGTAGTCACCAATTTGTTCTTTGCTGAGGAATTTTCTTTGTATTCCTTTCTTTGCAAATTTTTATTTTCCCTAACTTTTGCCTGAACTAATTCTTTTGAATTGATAGTCCTGCGGGATGCCTTAATTTTGCCTAAGTCACACGTTTTCATGTTTTTTGACTTAGCAGGCTTTTTCTTTTTCTTTATTTTTGACTTTTTGAACAAAACATGTGACATTAGCTTGTATTTGCTTGTTGAGAGGATTGTGATTGCCTCGCTTCTTGATGAATGAGGGATAACATTGTGGTTCCACATCTTCTAGCTTCATTATACATGAAGGATAACCCTCGTAGTTTCTCTTCAGAAATATATTTCTTTATGAATTGAACACTCAATCGGATTAACTGAAAACTACCCTGCCCCAGGTTAAAAATTTGATGGTTTTTTCGTATAGAAAAGAAACTCCTACTTCAAGGCTCAAAAGGGGTTAGCAAGGGATTATCTTCCTTATATCTCCGGTGTTTAGGGATTTGAAACAATCCCTGTACATCGTCAGCAACATTTTATTCAAAAGCATGCAACCAAAGATTTTGTGTTCTTTAGATCATCATCCTCCCATCAATCTCTGCCTAGGCAAGAGAATGGGCAACAAGTTGGTATCATAATGCAAAAAGAAATTTAAAGTTTTGAAAACCAATATGAATTTCTTCAAGACAAACATACTCATTGTATTAAGATGATCATTTAGATGCAAACAAGTTCTTACATGCAAACAATGTTTTGATAAGCAAGAAAATTTACAAAAGCATAAATAAGTTAGTAATCTGGGAAGGCTTTCCATCTGGATTTGTGCTGAAGGGAAACCTGTCCTAAACTTCAAGGCCAAAATCAACAGAGATTCACTTATGCTTTAGCAAAGGGGTTAACTTGGGCGGCAACCAAAATTCAGACCAAACCAGTCAAGTGCTCCATACTAGCTTTCAAAATAGTCATCTCTCCACGGAGTTCAGAAACTGCTTGTTTGATATTCTCCATTGTTCTCTTAGCGCGAGTGTTGCACTGGTCATACCAAAAGGAAAAATAAGACTTGGAAAAAGACCTTTGAAAGTGAAACAAAGAATGTAGAATGATGCATGATATGCAAAAGAGGGTTTTATTTGACTTTCAAAGAACTCAATATATTAAGTTGTAAACATCAAAGTATGAAGATAGAAGATGAACTCTATATTGGATCAAAGCGTTGATCAAGTTATCATCAAGATCAATCATCCATTTTGGTGGATTAGGGTTTTCACCCTATCAACACCCAAGATCCATTGAGCTTGACGAAACTTGTGATGTTCACAAAGAAAGACCTCCAAATTCCTTGAAGATCAAGTGAAAAGGGTTTCATGGATGCATGAATGCATGGCTATGCAACAACCACAAGCAAGGTCACAAATAAAGTTGAAAGGTTCAACGTCACGAGCATGGAGTCAAAGGTAAAGAACATCCCCAAGGTATGTACTAACGGTTTAATCACACCTGCAAGACAAGGTTCTAAGAGTTCCCAGAGTCTACATTTCTCCTTCGGATATTACCAACGTCCCAATTACTCGGTAATCAGCAATATTCTCAAGAGAAACTCATCCGAGCGTAGCATCGCGTAACAATTACTTCCGGATTACTCCGTTATAATCTCTACACTACACCTAAAAGGCCAAGATAGGTTAGGGTTCTACGGTTCTCAGCTTCTCTGGCTCCCAGGTCGAAAATAATAATGTCTTCCCGATTACTCGGTAAACAAATATTACGTTCAAAAGGGCCTTCCACTGAGTGGCGGATCTCATGCCTCCTTCTTCGGGATTACTCCCTCAAAGTTAACATGACTATACCGCCCGTCCTATTCCTAAGTGTAACTTAGTCCGGGTATATGACTTGTCCTCTATAATCAACACCCCAAATAACCACAATATATACATATAAACAAACAATCAAATAATGATAAAACAGATAAAACAAATTAAGCTTAACCCACTTAGGGATGGACCAACAAGAGGTTGACCTTTCCCCAGCAGAGTCACCAATTCTGTAGCGGTGAAAATCGGAGATCAAGCTATTAATTAACTTGACTCACAAAAGCAAGAGTCGCCACCGCGCTTTATTATTTCCAAGGGAAAAGGGAAAAGAGCGAAATAAAACCCTAAAAAACATGCAATGTAAAATAAAAAGTAATACAAAGCGTTTTTGAAAAGAGATCTAAAGTTCGGGGGTTGGTTATGCAATGGGAAGGTATTAGCACCCAATGCATCTGCGGTACTCCGCAAGAACCTTTTGAAATATCTGTTTTTTGGTCAAAATTGTTTGTTATGTACAAGGGTGTGTTTATCTACAACTATGTTTGCTTAAGGGAAAAAAAAGAGTTTTTATTATTGCGTTCGTGAGGGTTTCGCGACCCTTTGCCTACGTATCCAATGAAGGAATCAAAACACCGTAGTTCCTCTAGAAAAAGTTGATTTGTTTGTGTTTTTTAGTGGGCGACATCATTCTAGCAATAGGCATGGCCGGTATCGCGGTAGAACGGAGATAATGTGCCCTTGGGGGGAGTTTTGATTTGTTGAGTGTTTTTGCATGTTTTAAAGTATGTTCAAATAATGATTAAAGAATGTTTTTGATTTTTTTGTGTTTGTTTATTTTTTTGATTTTTATCTTGCATACATGCCTAATTACTAACATTTGTACAAAGTAAAAAAATGTAGAAAGACAAAAAAACTACGCTACTACAAACATATCAAAAGGCATAAAAAATAAAGATGAAAGTAAAGAAAATGAGTATCTTTCGATTCTGGCAGGAGCACACTTCGATTGGCATTTTGTTGGCCTCCTTCGATTGGGGCTGGCAACAGCAAAGTCATGTCTTTCGATTGGGACTTTGGCAGAGGCGAAGTCCTGTCCTTCGATTGGGCTTTGGCAACAGTCATGTAGTGTACTTCGATTGGAAGCTGGCAGAGGCGAAGTCTTGTCCTTCGACTGGGCTTTGGCAGCAACAGGTTGTATCCTTCGACTGGGAGTTCGCGCCAGTGAGGTTCTGTCCTTCGATTGGCCTGACAGTCAGTGTGTGGCGAAGTCTTTTGATTCTGCCTTGTTGCCTTCTTCGACTGGAGGTTGACAGCAGTGAGGGAATGTCTTTCGATTGGACATAGCTTGCCTCCTGGTTGTCTCTTTCGTTTGACCTGGAGAAAGATGGGAGAAGCCAGAAGCTTCGTTTTCTATTCCCTGTTTTCTGTATCTTTCATTTCAAACATTAAATGGCAACATGGCCTGAGGCCATGCTAGTAAAACAGTTTAATAATTATAGCTAGTTCAAGTAAACAGTAAGCAGAAACGAAAGAGCTCAGTTTCTAAAAAAAATATGTTAACAGTGTGGAAACGAAACGAACAGTATGTACAAAGTTTCAAACGAAAAAAGATATTATTTACATGTTATGCTGAAATGAAAAGTTTAAAGGTAAGAGTGACTTACCTGGCTTCTGGCTGGAACGTGTGCTGGGCCTGGTGTGGTGGCCCTGGGTGCTGGATTCGAAAGAGGGGTCACAGGCTATGCTTGGAGCGCTGGACTTGAAGGAAAAGAGAAGCAAGCGTGATGCTTCTGTGATTCGAAGGAGACTGAAATGGCTGTCCTTCAGAATCGAAGGAAGTAAGTGTTTGGGATTTTTGGTTCTCACAAGTATTGAAGGGACTTGGGAGATTTTTGTGTTTGAGAAAGTTAGGTGTTTGTTCTCACAAGTGTTGAAGAACTTTGAGAATTTTTATGTTTGAGAATTTTTGCAGATTTCTACAATGTTTGAGAAAATTTGGGAGAGGTTCGTCTGGCCCAAAGATCCTCTTTTCTCCTCTTTTTAAATGTGTTGTAGCCTCTGTGTTTATAGGCGAGCTTGGTGAAGTTTTGGGGGGAAAACAAAAATGATTTGAATAGTTTGGGAATGCTGTTTCGACCCTTTCTTCTACGCAGCCCTTGTGCACTCCTTTTTGGGCAAGTACAGGACTGTTGTGGCAGGCTCAGCAGTGTTTTGGAATTTAGTGGTAAGTGGGTGCAGGACTGCTGCATAACAGCACAACTGTCTTGAGTTTGGCAGTATGTGGGACTAGTGGTCCAACTTATGAATCGAATGAGGCTGTATTCCCAAATCGAAGCTTGTAACTGAAGGGAGGCTGTGTTGTCCATCGAAGCTTGTGGATCGAAGGGAGACTGTTGCTGAATCGAAGGCTGTGGATCGAAAGAAGCAATGTTGCCCAATCGAAGGCTGTGGATCGAAAGAAGCAATGTTGCCCAATCGAAACATGTTTGCAGGCAGTAAACTTGTCCAAATTCGAAAGAGGCATGCTGGCAGCGCTTGTCCAGATTCGAAAGAGGCTGAATTGAAGTAGGCTTGCAGGCAACATTTATCCAATCGAAGCAGGCTGAATCGAAGTAGGCTTGCAGGCAACAAATTTGTCCAAATCGAAGTAGGCATAAACTTGCATTCGAAGGAGGCTTTAAGTTAAAAATGAAGGACATGCCCAAGTTGCATTAGAAGGATACATGTCAACACATGAAATCAAAGAAACAAAAACACACGTTTCGTGCTTGATTAGAAATTAGTGATACATAGGCAAAACTGTTCAAAACACTTGACAATTTCTGCACAATCAATGCTCAAAGGTGAGAGGTTGAAAACCAACTATATTTAGTGACCTTGACTTTTGTATAAAAAATGCAAAAATGCAAATGGGATCTTAGGTCAAAAATTGGGGTACAACAGTAATTACTTCGACCCTTCAAGATTGTTTACTAACTTCGACTTCTTTTTCGTTTTTCAATGGTTCTGATAACCATCTTGTAATCTTCAAGACACTGTTGGTACTTCAAAACAGGTCCTTGTAGAAGAATCTGTCACCTTAATAAACAGTGAGGGTGATCCTACTTACAGGCCTTCTTCAGTAAAAGGATCTTTTGTGAGCTCTGCTAGCAAAGTGAACCAAACTTCTGGGCATGAAGCCGTTGGGAAGCCTAATGAAGTAGTTCCTAGTGAAGAACATGTGAATCTTGGGACTCCGCAAGCTAATGATGATGGACATAAGGATGAGAAAGAGGAGGTTGCTAACGATGTGATCAAAATGGAGAAGGAAAACACACCAGCAGGGGGGGGGGGATCAGACTGAAGATATTCTGGCGAATGATGAAAGAGAAAACCTCACAGGGGGAGTAGGAAACTTGCACGTGTTGAAGATGTCCCTGTGCAGATGCATGTCGAAGCCAATGTGGCTCGTGTTGTAAACGAGAGGGTTACTTCGACTGGGTCTCATATTAAGGAAGATTTGGCATTGCTGAAACGACAAAATCCTCTTGGCTACTTGACTGCCATCCTTGAGGGTAGAGAAAGTTCTTATGATTAGAGTTCTTCGATTGCGTCTGGTAAATCCACTCCAACATCTCCTCTTGAAGAAGCACTTCAAAAGGTTAAGGCACAACTTTTCGAAAGAGATTTAATGCTGACCTTAGAGGGAGAACCTATAACTCCTTCCTTTTTGAAGACTACTTTAAGAGCTATCGACCTTCTTGTTGCTTCGATTGACATTGCCTGCGTTATTTTGGATTTGATTTCCATCATCGATCAGGTTTCAGCTGACTACAATCGTCGAAGGACTCTCACTCGTGAAATTGAGGAGGCCAATGGCCATGTAGCTGCTGTCCGGGGTGCTGCTGCTGAATCAGCTTCGAAGCCGAAGGAGCTGTCGAGGGCGCAAGAAGCTAGGAAGAAAGAAGTAGAAGAACTCGATCAAAATACAGCCAGTATGAAGGCTTAGATCAGAGAGTTAGAACCAAGATTGCTGCCAACGATAAACGAAAGGAAGAACTTCTCGCTGTCAGCACTGATTCAGAGAGTCAAGAGGAACTCAACGAGGGGTTAGCATATGATGAACGAGCCCAAGCATTGGATGCCAAAATCGAGACTCTTCATCAGTCGAAAGCTCTATGCGAAAGACGCTTGGAGCTACAGAAGATAAAATACCTCCAAATTAAGGCCAACCTCCCGTTTTGATTTCGACTTTATTTTTTAGTTGTATACTTATATATTTTGTAATGACTTTCAGCCATTTTGGCTTTGTAATATATTTTCCATCTTGGCTTTTTTAACTCGATTAAGATCAAGTATTAGTTACTCTAACCTCTTGAAGTGCAGATTTATACTTTTTTAAGTATTTACCATTTACTCTCAAGAGCCTTTGGTCTTCATTTAACTCTTCGACCTCATATGCGCCACCACATAACGTTTGGATGATCTTAAAAGGTCCTTCTCATTTAGGAGACCATTTCCCTATATTTCTATCCTTTCGATCCATTAGGAGGATTACTTTCCATACCAGGTCCTCGGGCAAGAATGTCTTGGGTTTTACTCTTTTATTGTAAGATCTTTCCACCCTCCTCTTTTATGAACTTAAGAGATCCAAAGCCCTAAGTCTTTCTTCGTCCAAATCAACCAATTCGTCTAACATCATATTCCAATAAACTTCAGAAGGGATGTCTTGATGTTTCTGAATTCTTGTTGATTGTAGACAAATTTCTACCGGCAATACTGCGTCATGGCCGTAAGTTAGTCGAAAGGGTGTTATTCTGGTAGCTTCCTTAGGAGACGTTCGACAAGCCCATAAAACTAGATCTAAAGTCTTGTGCCAATTTTTTGGCTTCTTTCCTACATGCTTCTTTATTAAGCTGATTATTACCTTGTTTGCCACTTCGACTTAACCATTGGCTTGCGCATAGTAAGGCGTAGATGTTAATAATTTGAACCTCATTTCTGTAGCGAATTCTTGCATTTTTCGACCAATAAAGACTGACCCTTGATCATTTGTTATTGTCTCAGGGATTCCAAACCTATATATAATGTGCTTTTGAATGAATTCAATGACATTTTCCTGGTCTACATTGACTAAAGGAATTGCTTCAATTCATTTAGTAAAATAATCAATGCCCACCAATATGTACTTCTGGCTTTTAGATGACGCTGGTCGAATCTCTCCAATAAGATCCAAAGCCCATCCCCCAAAAGGCCAAGGTTTCACAATTGAGTGAAGTTCGCTTGCAGGTACGTGCTGGATACTTGTATGTACTTGATATTCCTGATATCCTTTTACAAACTCAACACAATCTTTCAACATAGTGGGCCAATATAGTCCTTGTCGAAACAATAACCATTTCATTTTGTGACCCACTTGGTGTGCTTCACATGCCCCAGCATGTGTAGTTGAAAGGGCTATGTATGCCTCTGTTTCATTTAGGCATTTTAATAGCACCCCTTCAGGCGTCTTTTTAAATAACTCGTTTCCCATTAAGGTATAACTCAACGCCATGTACTTTATCTTTCGTTCTGTCGAAGCTACTGGATTTTGCAAATAATCCACTATAGGCTTTCTCCAATCTTGTTCTGTTAGACTATCTATGAATGAAATTTCGAAGTTTTCGTGATCAACGTACCCCAACTTTGTTGTTTTCAAATCTGTTGGAGACAACTTAGTTAATGTCACTCTTCCTCTAACTTCGATTACCTGTTGTAATTTCTCTTTCGAAATTTTATACCCGGATGCAATCTGTGCTAAGTCATTAGCCACTTGATTCTCTAGTTTTGGTATATATCGGATGTTGATCTTTTCAAAGTTTTTCAACAAACGATTGACTGTTACAAAATACATGATAAGATTTTCTCTTATGCATTTATATTCTTTTGTAACTTGTTTTATAACTAACTCTGAGTCTCCCATTATTTCGACTCGAGTTGCCCCCAATTCCAACAATATTTCAAGGCCTACGATTAGAGCTTCGTATTCAGCCTCATTGTTCGAACAAGAACCTTCAATCTTGTACTTGAATGTTGTTGGAATTTTGTTTGGAGAAATAATTAGAACCTCTACCCCAGTTCCATCTTTAAGACTAGAACCGTCGAAGTATAATTTCCAAGGCTCAATCTCCAAGTAGTTGATTAATTCCTCATTTATTGAGTGGTCAACTATAAAATCTGCTACCACTTGACCTTTTACAGCCTTAAGAAGCATAAAGGTTAATGAATACTCAGTTAATGCAAGTGCCCATTTTCCAATTCGACTGTGCAAGATAGATTTCGACAACATATATTTGAAAACATCAAAATGAGACGAAACAAAAACATCAACTGGTTTAATATATTGTTTGAGCTTTGTACACGAGAAGTAAAGACATAAACATAGTTTTTCAACTTCGCTATATCTAGTTTCTGCATTATTTAAAACTCTACTGAGGTAATAAATGGGTCTTTCGACACCATTCTCATCCTCTTGAGCTAACATGCTTCCTAAAGTTTTATCGGATGCAGCGTTGTACAATCTCATACTTCTATTTCCACAAGGAGGTACCATAATGGGTGGTTTGGCGAGGTATTCTTTGATCTTGTCGAAAGCCTATTGTTGTTCTTGCCCCCACTCGAAGCCTCATTTGTTGAGTCGAAGTAGTGGTGAGAAGGCTTGCATTTTTCCACTTAAGTTGGAAATAAATCTCCTCAGGAAATTTATCTTACCAAGTAGAGATTGCAACTCCTTCTTGTTAGTTGGCGCTTTCGCTTCCAAAATGGCTTTGGTCTTGTTCTGGATTACTTCAATTCCCTTCTTGTGGACCACAAAGCCTAAGAAATCCCATGCTTTTACGCCGAAAGCACATTTTAGAGGATTCATTTTTAGACCATAGCGTCTCATCCTTTCGAAGGATTGTCGAAGATTGTCTATATGATTCTTCCCTAAAACACATTTAACAACAATATCATCAATATAAATCTGCATAAAAGTTTCAATAATATCATGGAAGATAGAGTTCATTGCTCTTTGATATGTTGCCCTTGCGTTTTTTAGGCCAAAAGGCATCACTACCCATTCGTAAGTGCTTAAAGCCCCAGGGAATCGAAAGGCTGTTTTCGACACATCCTCTTCAGCAATGAAAATTTGATTATACCCTGAGTATCCATCAAGCATACTCATGTATTCGAAGCCAGTGGCAGAATCGACAAGCGTTTCTGCCACAGGCATTGGATATTCATCTTTGGGCATTGTAGCGTTTAAATCTCTAAAATCGATGCACACCCTTAAGGTACCATTTTTCTTTATAATAGGTACTATATTTTCAATCCATTCGACATACCTGGTTGTTCGGATGAACTTGCATCTCAACAGTCTTTCGACTTCCGTCTTGATCTTCGACAAGACCTCTGGTGCAAAATTCCTTGGAGTTTGCTTGACAGGCTTTTTCCCAGATCTTATTGGTAGTTAAAGCTCTACCACTTCCCTGTCAAGACCAGGCATTTCATCATAATCCCATGCAAAGCAGTCTTTGAACTCCTTCAACAATTGGATTATTTTGATCCTGAGCTCTGGATCTATCTTCGTGCTAATGTATGTTGGTCTTTTCGCCAATCCTTCGCCCAAATCTATTTCTTCTAAAGGATCTTGCGCTAGCATTTTAACATTGTTTGCCAACGGATCCTTTTCAAAACCCAAAGGCTCATTATCATAGATAAAATCTAGCCTCTGGTTTTGCATTTCTTCCTCCTTCGTGTCAGGTGGTTCTGGATCGAAGTCTTTCCCAAGACCCTTTGGAAGAAATACTTGTTCATTGGCTTCAAGAGCCATGTATTTGACTTTAGCCTCTAAGGCCGCTATCATTCTACTTTCGGATACATATGCCGAAATCTTTTGTAAAGCTTATGATTCAGTCATCATCACCAAATTCACTTCCCCAGCCTGTTGGCCGTATGTCATCAACTCCTCCATAGTCAATGTTTGGTAAGTCTTCTCTATCCCGCTGGAAACCATGGTCGGAATGCAGGTAGAGGGAGCAAAAGGCATTTGGTGCTGGTGCCAAATCAAACCCAGGAGGATTGCATGGCCCTATGTGAGCCAAGTTTCTATCGAAGCTATTTTTTCCAACGTTATTAACTTCACCCAAGTAATAACTTTGGTCGGCTTCTATATTCTCTACAATGCCATCAGGGCGCCAAATCGTGACTAGTTGATGCATCGAAGATGGCACTGCACCTATGCCATGTATCCACTCTCTACCTAAGAGTAGATTGTAGTTGGGCTTCGCTGAAATGACCACGAACATAGTTGGTCGAAGTATTGTTCCCACCTTGAGGTCTAATTGTATCACCCCTATAGTAGTTCCAATAACTCCCTCATAGTTCGACAGAACCATGTTATGGGGTTTGATATCTCCATCTCCTTTGCCCATTTTCCTCAGCATAGATTGGGGAATTATATTTATTGTAGCTCCACAATCAACCAGAACTTTGTTGATTGTTATTCCCCCTATCTTTGCTCTTATGAACAAGGGTTTTAGGTGATTTTTCATCGCCTCTGTAGGTGGCTCGAAGAAGGAATTTTGCTCTTCGACGCAACCATTGTTCATCATATAATAGCACATTGGCCTATGTTTGGCTATCTCCTGTCCGAATTCCCAGTCGGTCTCTTCGACTTCGACTTGGCGGTCGTATTCTTTGGGTAGCACTGATACTACATTTACCATAATGTCTAAAGTAGCATCAGATTCAGAGTTACCTTCGTCATCTGATTCACCTCGATATGGCCACTCCAATCTTCTGGAAATTGGTTTCCTTTCTAAAGGCTTTCTTTGTTTGCCTTTATCCATTCTTTGTGGCACGTTGGTGCTTGACTCTGGTTGAGGCTCTTCTGCAGCCTCTCTTTCGACTTTTCACCGTCTTTGAAATCTTCTCCACTGGGAGCGAGACATGGGGTTCTTCCCCTTATAGTTGCTCGACACATGAGCCACTTTGTTTGTAGTTGTAGTTTAGAAATCCTTCCTATATGCCAAGGATGACCTTCTTGACACATCAAATGTTCTCCATTTCTCTTCACTTGGCCTTTTCCTGTTTGCTGTCTTTAGCCAAGTGTCCACGGGGACATTTGTTGGAGGCCTGAAAGTTGATGGCCTCTTCACCTGGTTCATTGGTCCTCTTCTGGGATCGTATCTAACTTCAGAAACCATGTGGGGTTGGGCATTGGTGGCCCTTTTCTCCTTCACTGCCCTTATGCCCTGTATGTGTTATGCAGCCTTTTTGTCAAAGATGGAGCTGCATCTTGGACACAACATAACTTCAGACTTCTTCTTCTGGCATCGTTGTAGAAAGTTAGCCAGATTCTCATTTTCTTTTGGAAATGCAGTTTTATTCACTTCCTCTTGTCTAATGGCTTCCTCTGAAGCCTTTGCCTCAGATACTTCGACCATGTTGACTTGTACGTTGCTCTTGGTAGCGAGATTCATTTTTTGCATTTTGGCTTCAAGGTCCTCTGTCAAACCCTTGACGACAGCCATGTAAGAACTTGCAGTAGTCCTTTTGTTTGAGTCTTCAGTAACTCCTTTGCTTAGGCCTTCAGTAGCCTTCTTGTTTAGGCCTTCAGTAGCCTTTTTACTTAGGCCTTCAGTAGCCTTTCTAACCGCTTCCACAGTCTTTCTGGAGATGTTCCCAGTAAAACTCCCAAACACCGGTATATTGACGAAGTCTTCAGAAGTTTCAACCAAGTTGATGCTTGCTGGTTCAGCATAGTAGGCATCAACTCTCAGTGGGTTTGCATCAATTTTCATTTGGGGTTTGTCAGTAAATTTGAGTCTGCCTTCTTTGATCTCTCCTTGAACGAGATCCCTGAAAAGAAAACATTGTGAAGTTTTATGGCCCAAAAAATTATGATACTTACAAAAACCTCTTTTCTTTTTTGTTCTAAAGGAGGTATTTTTGCCCCTAGGGGCACTATCATTTGGCCATCTTTAACTAATAAGTCGAATATCTCGTCACATTTTGTGACGTCGAAAATATATGTTTTCTTTGGGAATCTATCGTTGTTCTTTTCAGACTCAGTAGGATTCTTCCCATCTGAGGCAGTAACACTCTACAAGAGTATGGAGGCCCATGTTTTAATTCTGCTAAATCTATTTTTCTTTCTTAGACAACTATAGGATTACTAGATGTCTCTGGATCATCATCATCATCCATTTCGACACAGGCTACCCTTTCTCGCCGATGAGTCTTAGTTGCTTTAGCTTTTTCAATTTTAAGACGTTCTACCCGTCGAACTCTATCGGCCAATTGGGCCATGTCCCTCAGATATTGGGTATCTAGTTTCTTCCTAATAGAATAATCTAGGCCCCTTGCAGCCATTTCGACCAATTTATGCTCAGGAACTTGTGTAAAGCATCTGGCTTTGAGCAGTCGAAACCTATTTAGATATTCGTCTATTGGCTCGGTGAATCTTCTTTTCACGCTTTCCAGTTCTTTCAGACTTATTTTGGTTTGTCCCATGTAAAATTGTTCATGGAACAATCTCTCCAATTGATTCCAATTATGGATCGAATTGGCTGGGAGGGTGGTAAATCAAGTAAAAGCTTTTTTTGTTAGAGAACTTGGGAAGTATTTAACCCTAAGGCTCTCATTATTTGATATTTCCCCAACTTATATCAAATATCTCGCTATATGTTCGACAGTAGATTCTGTCGTATCCCCTGAAAACTTAGTGAACTTTGGAACTTTCCACCTAGGGGGTAAATCTGTTTGTAAGATATACTCTGACAATGGGGATGTAAAATTTGGCCTATGAAACCAATGTTCATTCCATTTTGTATTATGATCCTTTCGATCATGGCTGTCAGGTTATTTTTTGTGCCATAATTATGGTGTCGAACTTGCTGTATCAGTTCATCAGCATTTTGGTTCCTATTTACCACCATTACACCTTGATCACCATCTCTAAGGATCTGCGGGGGGATTCTGGGTATTTCGACCCTAGGTTGTTCTATTTCCACTTTGTGGTTCCTCCTATCTAGTTGTGGATTTTGGTTAATAGTGGTGGAGGTATTTCTCCATTATTTGGCTGATTAGCCATATTGCTTTCACTATTTCTCTTTCTAGTTATACACTCGTTGGTGGTTACTTTACCACTTCTTAATAGCATGCAAAACTTCGTAAAAGAAAGAAAATTATGCGAAGCATTTATATTAAGATTAATAAGCAAAAACGGAAGACAAAAATAAATAAAACAAAAAATAATTAGCAACGTCCCACCGGGTGTGCCAATTTGTTCACCGTGTTTTCTGGTAAACAACCGCTGATCTTCCAAAAAGGGTAACTTTTTGGTTACTCGCAGGATATATCAGTTTGATCCTAGGACATATTCTAATTTTTGGTGTTGTTTGGACATAAATGCTAATGTAAGTGAAGAACGCACGTTCGACTGGGAAAGGGATGAGTTTGAGTGCATAAAGTAAATAGAAAAGGGGTTGAGGAGAGTTTAGGTGCAGGAATCTGGGTAAAAGTGCAGATAAAGTGAAAACAAGATAAAAAGGCAAGAAATGTAAAGAGAGAAATAAAAGGCTTTGATTGTAAAATGTGGTGTTTCAAACGTACATTTTTAGCATTCTTTCTCACGCAACGGGTACTTGAATATTATTGAATAATTTGTACGATTAGTTGAACACACGAAAATCTACATAAACTTCCTATATTTATACTAAAACTAGGTAACCGCCGAGGAGTACTGCTTTTCCCTCCTTTCATCAGATTCAAAATCTTCTGGTGCATATACGAAGTTTCCTTCTGGTCGAAGACCCTGGAGTTCTTTCAGTCGAAGGGATTGAGAACCTTTTGGTCGAAGATGCATTTTAACTTAGAAATTTCTCTAAGTGTTTTTCCATTCCGTCGAGGCCTTTCCAACTTAGACTTGTTCAATATATTTTGGCCCATAAGACCAACTTGTTGTAGGTGTCGAATTTAGGAGCTAACACATGGTCACCTATTTCAACTATTTCATTCATTTTCTTTTCCTATAACAAAAACCCTCAACAAACTTCAATCAATCTTAATGAATTTTTCGTCTCCAAATTAAGTTTCAAGTGTTTGAGTTTAGCAAAGTGAGCATTGAAAGCTGCAATTTGAGGTAAACTTTCATCCCTTCATCATACATTAGCTGCATTGAAGCTGTTTTGTTGAAGAAGAAAACAACATCACTTCGCATATGCACCTACGAAGGCCACCTGTCATGCGAATAAATATCTGTTATAGAACCAAAATTCTGTTTTAACATAATTCTTGTTTTTTTGAACATGTTAAGTATGGTGCATCCCGACAACATTTTCAGAGCTATCGTAAATGTTACATACATGGTCAATGAAGACGATAAGCCGAATAAGGTGAAGGACGTTGATAAAATGATCGATGTTGTGATAGATCATGGACAAAAATTTCCAAATGATAAACATACTCTTGTATCAATTCTAACGGAAGTTAGCAAACTTGAGTTTGGTGTTGTGATTGAAAGGCCCGACAATGGGACTAGTAATCGGCAACCTTTTGTTGTGATGACATGTGAGAGAAGTGGAAAATATGTTCTAAAAATTTGCAAGATAAAATATGATGACACGTGATCGAGGAAATGTGGGTGTCCGTTTAAATTGCGCACATATTGTAGGGTGGATTATTTATGGCAGTTTAATGTCATGTCCGGTATGCATAATCATGCGTTGGACACCAAGTTACATGGGCATCCAATTGTATGTCAACTTAAGCCGGTAGAGAAAGAATTTCTTTCTGAATTGTCGTTGATTAAAGTTGCACCGAGAAACATACTTGTCGGTTTGAAACAGAATAAAGCGAAATGTCTTTAAAATATCAAGTCGGTTTACAATTATCGTTATAAAACAACACATTGCACAAAGAGGTCCGAGGTCCAAAATGCAACATTTATTGAAATGTTTGGACGATAACCACTATATTTCCATGCACAAAGTTTGTGAGGACAACGTAAGTTTTTGTGACGTTTTTCGAACGCATTTGGAAAGTATCAATTTGTTCAACACACTTCCAACCGTTCTTATGATTGATTTGACGTAAAAGACTAACAAGTATAGGCTTCCGTTTCTAGATATTGTTGGTGTCACCTCTACAGACAAGAAATTTTTGGTTGAATTTGGTTTTTTAGAAAGTGAGAAAGAAGACAACGTCACTTGGGCGTTGGGTATTTGCAAGAATTTGTTGAAAGATCCAAAACATATGCCTACGGTAATTGTTACTGACTAAGATAACGTCCTTATGAATGTGGTTGGCACTGTGTTTCCTTCGTCTACCGCAATACTTTGTCAGTATCATATAACAAAAAATGTGAGAGAAAAACTAAAACCCGCGGTTGGCACCAAAGAGATAAAGTGTGACGACGGAAACATGGTCAAATCTGGTGTTGTGGTTGAAAAGATGTGGCTACATGAACTAATATTCTTAATTCTTCTACAGAAGAGTTGTATACTGAGAATGTAGTACACTTTAGGAACTTGTGTGTCGAATATTCCAATTTCTTGAAGTACGTCGAGTCCACCATCCTTGATCAGGTGAAAGAGAAAGTTGTATGTGCTTGGATGGACTGTGTTAGACATTTGGGGAACACAACAACTAATAGAGTGAAATCTGCACATGCAACATTGAAAAGTGGTTGTGTGATAGTAAGAGAGACATTTGTAGAGAATGGAACATTGTGAACCAAATGCTCCAAAACCAACATAATGAAATTCAAACAACATTTGGTAGGAGCAAAACTGTATTGGAAGACAACACTTTGTATTCACAGTTGGTTCATAACATATCCCGAACGAGATTGAATTTCATTTTTTATGAAGTGAAACAAGCAGAAACAACGGGGTCAGATAGTTTGAAATATGGATGTACAATAAGGACGACTTATGGGCTACCATGTGCTTGTATTATTTCAAAAAAATTAAGCTCAATTCCCCCATACGTATGGATGAGGTTTGCACTCATTGGAACAAGCTTCGATTTGATGACTACGAGCCGACATATGAAGGTAAATCTAACATAAACATCACAACCGAGTTGGAAGTCATTATGGATCGATTTTCTAAAGTGGATGATGCTACAAAGTTGCACATTAAAGAACAATTGAGAAAAGTCGCATTTCCGGAAATAACTGATTTGAAACCCCCGTCACAACCGGTGAAAACTAAAGGTGCGCTTAAAAAGGCGAAAACTTCACAAGCTGACAGCACAACAAAGCATACTCCTTCTTACCACAAAGTTGTTGATGAAATATTCATGAATTATCCAACCTCAAAATCCAAAGCAAGTGTTAAAAAGGGAGCTCGGATTTCTAAACCACCTCATACACCGCCTATTATAAAACAACCACCACCACCACCACCAATAATCTACATTGATGAGATGCCACTTTTTATGCACAAACACATTAAAAAAAATCGTGGATGTGAGGTGTGATGATAATTGTGGGTATTGGGCCGTATCTGGGTTGCTTGGTCAAGGAGAGGAGAAACACACTCTTGTGCGTACAACACTTATTTATGAGTTGACGGTGCATAGGGAACTCACCTATATATCGAAAGCATTTAATAAAGTTCATCATACTCTTGCTCCTAGTGTTACCGCTCACGCACCGGTTGAAAAGTGGATAAGCTTCCCCGAAATGGGCCATCTTATAGCAAGTGCATATGGGATAGTGTATCGACTTGGCGAGGTATGGTTTTTTATAAACATTTTTTCCTCTTCGGACTACCCTGCCTAAAGATCCATCTGGATGCATCATGTGTATTGGGTACCTTATGTCACGTCATTTTGTTCAGGTTAATTTGAAACCGGGTTGTCCTATTCCGACCACATCCGTGGAATGCACGACACATCATGCAAAAGAGGCAAAAACTTGGTCGAATCATTTTTTGGATAGAATGGTGGAGTTTACCAATTTGATGGAGCTTGAGAGATAATCAAATAAGGAGAAGTCGAAGAAAGTTCTGGTTTTAGATTTAAGCGGTGACAATTCTTTCGATGCATTTTAGAATGTAATCTAATCATTTTTTAAATGTATTGTCGAACATATTGTAAAATCTATACGTTTCAATATATATATAACATATTATCTATATTTATTTTTATAATTATTTGTTTTTTCCATGTCTCTTTGGTGCAAATAATGGTCTTGTTTCTGCATAATTCGGAAGTGCACATGTGAGTTAACCTTAAATATTAAAAAAAAACACATGATTTAATCCGCATATGCATGTGCGAATTCACCTCCTATTTTTACAAAGAAACGTGGTGGCTTTAGAAGTGCGCATGCGAATTCCCCTTATTTGTGTAAAAATATGGTTAATCCGCATGTGCACTTACGAATTAAGTCATGATAAGATTTATTTGGTTCATATTACTCCAACTTGCCTATATATTGAGTCTCCAAACCATTTCATTCTCCATCACAAACCAAAACCAAAAATGACACAAACATATCCACACCTTGCTTTTGTCTACTTTAGTGATGCATAGTCGCCACTTCAATTCAGGTTCTCGCAGGACATGCTATTCACCAAGCTCATCACGATACTGCATTCTCTCTTGCAGTATCTAGAGAATCGAAAGATGGTCAAGCTTGAGTATCGTTCATCTTCACTTGACACTGAAGGAAACGTAAAGTTCATCCCGTTTGAGCTTTAAAACGATGATGATTTAGAGGTTAGTTGGATACCTTTCAACAATACTCTTCCAAGGTTTCAATTGAGATGGATACGAGGCTTCAAAGATCGGCAGCATATGTTATCAAGATGTTGCAACATCCTCAACTTCCAGTTTATAATAATATGTAATTTTAATTTTCTGCATAACTAATTGTTGTACCCCAAAATTTTCCCTCTCATTTATTAAGACTTTTCTCACAAGACTTCTTTGACTCAAGACAAGATTAGGGTTTGGTCAGCTCAAGACATCTCATCTTGCACTGATAACCCAAAATTAGGGTTTGAGTTTGCACAAGGATTTTTGGACCACCAATGCTTCATGTGACTTTCATACATCATTTTAGACCCCTAAGATTGCTCATGATAAGTTTCAAGCCTTGGATTACACTTTTACTCAATCAATTGGACAGTTGACCTAAAAATCAGCTGTATTGGAGAAAAAGTCAACCATGGCCAATTTATAGTCAAACTTCATAATTTTTTATCCACATAAACATTTTAGACTCATATGTACCATTTGATCAAGTTTGGATTACAACTCCTCAAGAAATTTGATCAAATCATCAAAAGGGCTAAATGGTCAAAATTAGGGTTTTGATTGAGAAAGGGCAATTTCTGATTTTTAACCTAGCCAATGACCATTTTAGTTCAAGCATGATTTCAAGGATTCAATGGAATCATATTGACTCAATTACATGGTTCAAAACATCTCAAGTTCATTGGATTGACAGATGCAATTTGCAGTCAACTGATCAAAAGTCAACTGTACACTGAAAAGTCAAACTTTGACCTTTTGGTCAAAATCAAGTGCCAAGGGTCATAATTCATCAAGATATGTCAAAATGTGAAACTTGTTCATCAAGAAAACCAAATTTGAAAATTAGGGTTTTGAATTTGAAAATTTTCATAACTTAGAATTTTTCTAAGTATAAGAATTTTCTTATTTTTTCTCAATTTTACACCACTTTTACACCATGATGCTTAATGATTCAAGGAAACTTACCAACATGAAAGTTGTAGACCTCCATGAAACCTATAACTTTGCTTCACAAACTTTTCCATAAAGATTCTTGGATCTCAAGTTATAAATTTGTGAATACATGGTCATGAACTTCTTAACTTAGTGAAAGTTTCCCTAATTTAGGCAGGTTTTGGACCCAACTTCATGGCAAGTTTTCATCTAGTTACAAGAGGTATCTCAAAATTCATTTCAAATATGGATTATAGATCACATTTCTAGCTTTCCAAAATGTCCAAGAACTCTCCAAGATCATTTTTGAGTAGGGAGAATCGAAGAGAGGAAGTTGGCATTTTCTCACTTTTTGTTCAAGCCATTTTCATGAAGAACCAAGTTGCAAATCAAACCTATGCTGGATATTTAATGCTTTACAGGTCCTAAACTTGCTACACACTCCTTAATTAAATGCATACTCAGTTGACAAAGCCTCTATCCATGCTTTTGAACCTTTATCCAATTGATAATTCCACTTATGGCAAAAAGGTTCCATTGCCATTTTCATAAAAGGGCAACTTTTGCAAACTTTGTGATCTTGAGCATTGGACCTGTCCCCTTGATACAAGCAAGTATCACAGACCAAAGGCAACTTGTAGGGAAGAAATACCAACCCTAATCAAGCTGGTACAAGCATGAGAGTTTTGTCTTGTCACTTTGCTTCAAGTACAAGAAAAGTTGCAAAAAGGCTAGGGCTTATATAGCTGATAGAGAGCTGAATTAAAACCATTTCTATACTAATATGCAAAGGATATAAAACACATAAAACACCAAGCAAAGGCCTGAAACACTTAGAGCAAGAAAAGCACCAAAAACTGTCCAAAACATACAGTTTCTGCACAAACATATCCAGCATCCATTTGGCTCGTGCGTTTTGTGTTTAGATCATCCAAACATCTTACATACTAGATACCTAGTCAATCCAAACCATCATCCCTGTTTTGTAACCTCTGTTTCACCATTTGCCATTGTTAACTTTGAAGCTTGCAGTTGGACTTGGTCAGGGAGTTCTAGCCACTTTCAGAGCAAGGTAGGAGTTGGAATAGATTCAGAGAAGCTCAAGGAAGCTCAAGCAATCATCAGGCTTCCATCAAAGTCCCTGAATTTCCATACACGATTCCAGCTAAAGGAGGTAATTTTTAAAACTCTATCTCCTTGTACAGGCAACCTCAAGCCACGATCTGTGAATAAAAAATGTAGTTCTCATCCTAACAAAGTTGTACATATCATTATCTTGCATTTATATTACTTGTGCAAAGAGAATTTGGAGTTTGAAATCTCTGAAAATTTTAGGTTTGGATTTATGGATTTCAAAATTCTCTTTGATCTTTGATAGTTAGATTACATAATTTATATGGTTGGAATCGTGAGCTCAAATGCTACATTTTTCATGTTATAAGTTTTCATTTTTATGCAAGCATGAGGAAGTTACAGGTTGAACTGGCCATGGCGTGAGGAAGGAGAAGGCAGGACATGGACGAAGCTGTATTGGGCTTTTTGCTTCCTGGGCTTTTTGTTTTTGCTAGCACTACCACCGAATTGCTATCTCCCCTTGCTAACTCTTTCATATTTTATTTTTTTTTTCATTTTTATATTTAATATTCTTAATTATTTTCTTTAATGATAAAAAACCCTAAAAAATAATTTAATTATTTTTACACTTTTATTTTATTTTTTATTATTTCTCACATAAAAATAATAATTTATTTTGATAGGATTTAATTTATTTTCTTAATAAACTCATAAATATAATTAAATATACTTAATATTTTTATTTTACATTTCATACTTACAAATACCTATTTTTCGCATATATTTATTTTTAATATTTATATACAATATTATTTATTATTTTCATACAAAAAATGCACAAAATAATAATATAGAAACATTATTTTCTTTTAAATGAAAATTAGGGTTTAATCCCTTTCAAAAGAATTAAATATTTTTCCTTATATTTTTAGGTTTAAATTCAATTTTCTTTTACACAAAAATAAGACATAAAAAATCTCTTTACATGTACATTACATTGCATTACATTTTAAATATTGTATTGTATTTATTTTAATTCGCGCAAATTCGATTTGGTTGTAATAATTTTAGTTTTATATTTGTGCAAATCCCCATTCAAACTTGTATTCCCCCCTCCCATAAAATTGTTGTAATAGCTTAGTATATTTACATTACGCAATTATTTGCTTTCATATGCCATGATTAGTAATTAGGGTTTGTATGACAAGAACGAAACAAAACAAATAGAAAACCCTAAATACAAGACAAAATCAAAAGCATGAAAATGATATACTTTGCACATAATCACCCTTAGGGTTTCTCCCAGTTGGTTGCCTAAAATAAAATGGCCATGTTACGCATGCGAAGTATCTTGGCAAAACAAAACAAATTAAAGATCATAGTCCCTCGATGACGCTATTCAAAAGTTGCCTAAACAAAATGATCTTGGTCCCTCAAAAATGCTAAGATACTTTGCAACATTGCTAATCATGGTTATACGATGACCCACGCCCGTCCCGTTTACATCCAAAGATAGGGTTTCTTACCAACTCAATGGTAAGACAACAATATCAAAGGAATAGAAAATACATAAGAAAGACATTTGAGTAGGTATATAGCTTCTAAGTTACTTGCTCCATTTCAAACAAACAATCCTTGCTATTTTCAAAGCAAACACACACATTTCAAAAATACTTTACAAACATTGAAAACATTTTCAAAAGACAAACATCTTTGTATACATTCTTACGAACGAGAATTATTACAAAGATTGCCTAAACGAATGGCCTCTTTTACAAAATACTTTCAAAATCACACCAAACACCATTTCAAACAAACCAAAGCAAGTGATCTAAGCAAGTAACTAAGAGCCCATGGAAAACCATGGATGAAAAGGGTGCTAGCATCTTCCCTTTTCATAATCTACCCCCCGAACTCAAGAAAACATCTCAAAGGTCTTTCGTGTGCTTTTTCACCTCTCCTTTTGGATAAAAGAAAAGTCGGTGGCGACTCTTGCTAAACCGTGACATTTGCGACAAAACGCAAAACCTCAAGTCAGTTCTCCCACCGCATCACAGAACTGGCGACTCTGCTGGGGAATATCATAAAAGTGGGGTTACCTTAGGGTTTATATCACATTTATTTGCTTAAATTGTTTGACTTGTTTGCTTTACATTTTGGTTCTTTGATTGGGTTTGAATCCTCCACCCGGATTTAGGAAACATTATAGGTAAATAGCAATACGTTGTGGAAACTGTGCGGGGTATACCGACATGGTCTAAGAAATAGCTATGTTAGTGTGACATATTTGTGGGTACCGGTATCCTTTGAGTCAACCAAAGAGAATACGGGGCCACTGAGTGATGTCATGAAGCACTAATGAACTTCTAGAACCCTTTACTTGACCAACTTGGCCTTTTAGGATGTAGTGAGATGACCGGCTTTGGTGCAGTCCGAAGTTGGTAGATACTCGATACTACACTCATTGAGGGTTGGTTTCTTGGGATATTTCGGTCGCCATTAAAGAGGCTTGAGCTGAAACAATGACCAAGGAAACAATCCAGTGATATTGAGCTCCTTAGAACCCGGTTACTATTTTTAGGACAGGTTGAGCCAACTAAACTTCAAGAGGGTACTTACCTATGAAACCCCATGCAAGCCTAAACTAAGAACTTGTTTGATTTGCTTGTATATGCATGCTTGAACATAACATCATGGACATCATGAACATCATATGCATCCGCTAACCATTTCAAGGATTTTGGAGATTCATCTTTTTTCTTGTTTTGTAGGATATGGATTCACTTCGCAGGAAAACTATCCAAATCAACCTTGTAAGAATTCCTCCACAACTCAAGGAGCTAGCTTAAAGGATCCCTGAGAACTCTCCATTCACTAAGAGGCATGGTCGTCTACTCAACTTGGTCACCTCCAACACAGAGGAGGATATGATGAAGGTTCTCTTCCAGTTCTTTGACCCTTTGCATCATTGCTTCACATTTCCTGACTATCAACTTGTGCCCACTTTGGAAGAATTCTATCAACTATTGAGGATTACCATTCTTAATCAACTACCTTTCAACGTACGGAAAGAGATCCAAAGCCAGAAGAGATTGCTCAAGCCCTGCACTTGCACTCATCTGATGTCACAACTTATTGGGAAACTAGAAGTGGTGTCAAAGGCTTCTTGGAAAAGTTTCTGTTTGAGAAATCTCAAAGTTGTTGGAATTCCCTAGACTTGCAAGCATTTGATGAGATTGTGGCTCTTCTTATCTATGGGATGGTCTTGTTCCCCAATCCTGACCAACTCATAGATGTGAGCACTGTCAAAATCTTTATGTCATGCAACCCGGTGCCTACATTGCTTGGGGATATATTACACTCTTTTCACACTCGCACAATGAGGAAAAGAGGTGTTCTTATGTGTTGCACTCCTCTCCTGGAAAGATGGTTTATTTCTCATCTTCCCCAATCAGTCTTAAAGAATGAGCAAGGTTTGAGGTGGTCACAAAGGTTAATGACGCTTAAACATTCATATATTCATTGGTGCTCTCGATCCAAAGAGAATGTTATCATTGTTGACCGTTGTGAGGAATTCCCTAATGTCCCTCTACTTGGCATTAGGGGAGGCATCACCTACAACCCGTGCTTAGCTCTAAGACAGTTTGGTTATGCCCGAAGGGATGGCCCACATGATATGCTGATTCAAGGTTTGGTTTTCGACTACGACAACGACGATCAAGGTATTCGCCAGAGATTCATCCGAGCTTGGAGGATGTTAAACAAGGTAGATAGCAAGACTTTGGGACACACGAATTTCATCCCTCTTGAGCCTTACCTCAAGTGGGTACGAACCCGTGCTCAAAGTCTTATGATGCCTTATCCTTCCATTCTCCCAGTGATTATTGAGCCTGTTAAGGAGGGAGAAGTTCCATACACTATCCTACATCCTGACATGCCTACATCACTCGAAGACCTATAAAGGGATTGGATACAGCTCAAAGGAGAGCGTGATACTTTCGAAGCCCAATTCTACGCAAGCGAGAAGAAGGTTTTGGAACTCACTCGGCTACTTCATGAGGAGCAGACTCTAAATACCTACATTGCACCAAAGAGGATGCACAATGTCTTTTTATCTTAGAATTTTGTATTATTTTGCCCAAGGGGCATTGATGTACTCAAATTCTATCTTATCAATATAACGTGTGTTTCTTTTTTGTTTGAAACAAATTTGAATTTTTAAATCCTTGAAAGCATTGCATGAATACATATCATTCATCATAAACATAAACAGGTCTTTGCAACAAGTTTCCTCATCTCTCTACTGTTTATTTCAGTAAGATGGATCTCGAACAGACGGTCAAAGATCTTCAAGCTCAAAATACACAATTTCAACAATTACTCATGACCTTAGCCAAGGGGCAAGAGGAGCTGAAGACTCTGCTAGAAAAAGAGAAAGAGAAAAAGAAGAAAGACAAGAAGCCAGCTGGTGTGGTAATCATGGGCAGAAGGTTTCAGGGACAAGCTATAAGGACTTTAGATTTTCCAGTAACATCTGATGAAGGGGAAAGAAAAGGAAAAGAAACGACAGTTCCGCCAGACTCTGAAGAAGAGGAGGAAGAAGAGGACTATTCTGAAGAGCAATACCCTCCGGCTGATGACAAGTACAAACACCTTGAAGAGCGTTTAAGCGCTATGGAAATCCAGAGAGTATCGGGTCTAGATTTTGAAGAGTTGGAGCTGGTGTCAGGAATTGTGATCCCACCAAAGTTTAAAGTGCCCCTATTTGCAAAGTATGATGGAGTGTCGTGTCCTAAAATGCTCCTCCGATCGAATGTCAGGAAGATTCATCCGCACTCTGCCGACATAGACTTATGGGTCCATTTTTTCCAAGACAGTTTATCAGGAACGCAACTTGATTGGTTTTACCAATTAGAAAGGGCCGACATCCATAATTGGGAAGACCTGACCGCAGCTTTCTATAAACAATACCAGTACAATACCGATTTGGCACCTACCCGTACTCAACTTCAGATTATGGCTATGGTTTCAAATGAGGGCTTCAAAGATTACGCGCAAAAGTGGAGAGATCTAGCCGGAAGAGTGCAACCCCCTCTGTCTGAAAGGGAGTTGGTGGACATGTTCTTGGGAACTCTATCGGGCCCTTTCTTCAATCATCTGATTGGGAGTTCCTCTGCAGGGTTTACTGAAATGATTTTAACCGGCGAGAGGGTGGAAGCTGGTATAAGAAGTGGGAAGATTCAGAAAGATTCGTCTGCCTCTACATCTGTGAAAAAACCCTTCACTGGGAAGAAGGAAGTATCTGCTGTTTATTCACAAAGAAATCAAGGAAGAACTGAACACCGACCAGTGGTAGGGGCCGTTATGATCCCAAAGCCCGCATCAGACCAACCAAGAAATAACCAGCCTAGGGTGGAAAGGCCAGTCCGACAATTCACCAGGATTAATATGACTCTAGCCCAGGTTCTACCACATCTTCTGAAATTGAATCTGGCAACTTTAAAAGAGGCCCCAAAGAATCCCAATACTGCATCCCCTCATTATAATCCAAATTCCAGATGCGCATACCATTATGAAAGTCCAGGGCACGACACTAACAACTGTTGGGCTCTAAAGAACAAAATTCAGGACCTTATAGATGCAAAGGAAGTTGAGTTTGAAGCACCTGAGAAACCGAATGTCATTTCCACTCCGATGCCTAGGCATGGTCACAATGCCAACGCTGTTGAGGAAGATTTATTTGTTGCCACAGTAGATGAACTTTTGACTCCGCTCCCGATCATTAAGATGAATTTGTTAAAAGCTGGTGTATTCCCAGGATGTAAATAAGACTTCCATCATTGCTTATCCTCACCCGCCAATTTCCCTCTGTTGAAGACAGGTATCCAATGCCTGATTGATAACCAAGAAATTCTATTTGAGAATGCTCCCGTGTTACCTATTTCTGTTAAAGAAGTTTCAATCATAACCATCTCCACCAATCCTTCCAGGGCCCCTAAAAGACCCGTTAGGATTACACCTGCTCCAAAAACTACGCCACTTAAGATCACAATGTCCGGGCCAGTCCCGTACAAGTAAGATAAAACAATACCATGGGATTATGGTGGAGAAATCTACTACCATGGTATCGAACAAGATGAATTGACTTCCGAAGAGGAGAACTCCGAAGAAGAAAACTCCGACATTAGTAATATTGCCGGAACTAGCAAGATTACCCGCAGTGGTAGAATCTTCTCTCCAGAGATTTCCCCTCCAAAGGCAGTCTTTGGAATCGTGGCCGTTCCAAAGATTACCTCTGCACCAGTGATTATACCTGCAAGCGTACCTACCAACAAAGACGACACAATTCTTGTCCCTACCAGTACCTCTACTGCTGAGAATAAAGGAAAAAGCATTCAAGAAGAGCCTGTCCGGACGAAGGCTCAATCACTAGATATCCCTGAAACATCCAAGAAGGAAATGGAAGAAATCCTGAGGATAATAAAGAAGAGTGATTATGATATGGTTGAACAGTTGGGGCAAACCCCCTCCAAGATCTCTATGCTAGCATTGCTACTGTGCTCTGAGGCACATGCGAAAGCTTTGGTAAAATTTCTGAAGACAGCTCATGTGCCGCAAGAGACGTCTGCTGACCAATTCCAAGAATGTGTGGCCAGCTTGACAACTGATAACGGCCTCGGCTTCTCTGATGCTGATTTGACGCCCAAAGGAAGAAAGCACAACGAGGCATTGCATGTCTCTGTGGAGTGTAGAGGAACAACCCTATCCCATGTCTTGGTTGACACTGGTTCATCTTTGAATGTCTTACCAAAGAAAGCTCTTGACAGATTGGATTGCGAAGGGCTGGCGTTAAAACCCAGTAACATAATTGTGAGAGCATTTGATGGCTCAAAGAGGATGGTCCATGAGGAGGTGGACATCCCGATAAAGGTGGGAACTCAGACTTTCAATTCAACCTTCTATGTGATGGACATCCGTCCCTCTTATTCCTGTCTGCTAGGACGGCCTTGGATCCACAATGCCGGTGTTGTCACCTCCATATTACACCAGATGATGAAATACCCGGTCCAAGGAAAGATCATAACTGTCCACGGGAAGGAGGAGTACATGATTAGTCATCTGAATTCTTTCCGATATGTGGAGTTGGATGGCAAGTTCATTGAAACCCCTTTCCAACACTTTGAGGAGGTCTCTCAAGAAGTAGCGGCAACCAAGGCAATATCCTCGATTCCCAAGATCACAAGACCTCCACTTCAGATGTCATCACTAAAGGACGCCAAGGCAGTAATAGAGGAGGGTGGATGCACCATCTGGGGGAAGCTTCCAGACATTTCGTATAAATCAGACAATTTTGGCTTGGGGTTCACTTCAACTGCTCAGAAGGCTGTGCGCCGCGCCCGTGCCGGAGGGCCACCTATGAAGATTAGCAACCAAGGCGTCAATGCAGTAGAAGACAATGAAGAGGATGACAACTTGGAAGATTAGATATTTTCTACTGTCAATGGAGGACTTCGCAACTGGGAAGCCAGAGACTTTGTCCCAATAACTTTCATCTCTCAGTAATTTATCTTTTACATTTCTGTTGGACTTGTAATATTCACGAACAATTCACACTTTAAAAACCTTGTGTCTTACCCGAGGCATAGTGGTCCATTTGTAAGGGTTTTTATTTCATCTTCATATGACATTCAATGAAACATGGACGCTTTTTCACATATAAACCTTTTGTGCTCATTGTCTTTCTTTTACATTTTATTGTTTAAAGATGGCTATACCCTTACACACACCCACACTCACAAATGCAGGTACCCCTCCATTCCGGATCCTATGGGTAACGATACTGCTATAGCCTTCAGTGACTCTGAAGATCTGATCTACCAAGCCGAATACGAAGTTGAGGAAGATTGTGAGGTGCCAGGGGAATTGGCTAGACTACTACAATAAGAGGAAAGAGCTATTCATCCTCATGAGGAGCTGTTGGATACAATCAACTTGGGTACCGAGGAAGATAAAAAGGAAATCAAAGTGGGTGCCAATCTAGAGCCGAGTGTCAAGGAGCACCTAATTCAGCTATTGCATGATTATGTTGAGATCTTTGCCTGGTCATACGAAGACATGCCGGGACTTGATATAGACATCGTGGTACATCATCTACCCATAAGAGAAGACTGTCCACTAGTGAAACAAAAAGTCCGCCGCATGAGACCTGGCATGTCAGAGAAGATCAAAGCGGAAGTCATGAAACAGTTCAATGCTGGATTTCTGGTTGTTACTTCTTATCCTCAATGGGTCGCCAACATTGTTCCCGTGCCTAAAAAGGACGGTAAAGTGCGGATGTGCGTGGATTATAGAGATTTGAACAGGGACATCCCTAAAGATGATTTTCCACTTCCCCACATCGACATCCTGGTTGATAATACGGCCCAGCACAAAGTATTTTCCTTCATGGACAGATTCTCAGGCTATAACCAAATCAAAATTTCACCTGAGGACATGGAGAAAACTACGTTTGTCACACAGTGGGGCACGTTCTGCTACAAAGTGATGCCATTCGGACTGAAGAATGCCGGGGCAACCTACCAACGCGCCATGGTAGCTTTGTTTCATGATATGATACATCATGAGATAGAGGTCTATGTAGATGACATGATAGCCCGATCACAAACTGAAGAGGAGCACCTTGATCACTTGTAAAAGTTGTTTGTAAGGTTAAAGGAGTACAAACTAAGGCTGAATCCAAACAAGTGCACATTCGGATTCCAGTCTGGTAAACTCTTAGGTTTCATTGTCAGCAACAAAGGCATCGAGGTTGATCCTGCCAAGGTTAAAGCAATACAAGAAATGCCTGCTCCTCATACTTAGAAGGAAGTCGGAGGATTCTTGGGACGCCTGAACTATATTGCCAGATTCATTTCTCACCTAACATCTACTTGTGAACCTATCTTCAAACTGTTGAAGAAAGATCAAGTAGTCAGATGGAATGAGGAGTGTCAAATTGCTTTTGACAAAATCAAAGAGTATTTACTAGAACCTCCTGTCTTGATGCCACCGATTGAGGGAAGACCACTAATCATGTATCTAACCGTTTTAGAGAACTCAATGGGGTGTGTATTAGGGCAGTATGACGAGTCTGGCCGAAAAGAGCACGCCATTTACTACCTGAGCAAAAAGTTTACCGACTGTGAAACCAGATATTCACTGCTCGAGAAAACTTGCTGCGCTCTGGTATGGGCTACTCGTCGGCTAAGACAGTATATGTTGACTCATACCACTTTGCTGATATCTAAGATGGACCCGATAAAGTACATCTTTGAGAAGCCTGCTCTGTCTGGGAGGATAGCTAGATGACAGATGATCCTAACAGAATATGACATACAGTACACGACCCAAAAAGCTATAAAGGGCAGTGTGCTAGCTGATCATATTGCCCATCAAGCTGTAGAAGATTATCAGTCCATGAAATTTGAATTCCCTGATGAAGACATCATGACATTAGACAACTGTGAAGAAATCAGGCCATATGACGGACCTGAACAAGGATCCCGATGGACCCTTTTCTTTGATGGGGCATCCAATGCACTTGGTAATGGTATCGGTGTTGTACTCATATCTCCAGAAGGGTGTCATACTCCCTTTACTGCCATACTTTGCTTCAACTGTACAAACAACATGGCGGAATACAAAGCATGCATCTTTGGTCTCAAGGCTGCCATAGATTTGGGGATCAAATCTTTAGTTGTATTTGGAGATTCAACTTTGGTCATCAGTCAGATCAAAGGAGAATGGGACACTAAGCATCCAAACCTTATCCCTTACAAAGAACATGTTTTGACATTGTTACCACATTTCAAGCAGACTACCTTCGAGCATTTCCCGCGAGAAGAAAATCAGCTAGCAGATGCTCTAGCCACAATGTCATCTATGTTTAAACTTAATTGGGATAAGGAGGCTCCCCAGATCACCATTGAACGAATGCACGAACCATCATATTGTCACGAGATTAATACTGAAGAGGTAGTGGACCAGCCTTGGTTTCATGAAGTCAAAAGGTATCTCGAGGCTCAAGAATATCCAAAAGGAGCTTCAATCAATGATAACAAGTTCTTAAGGAGATTCTACACTAAGTTCTTCGTAAGTAATGGCATCCTGTACAAACGTAATCATGATTCTATTCTGCTCCGTTGTGTGGATAAGATTGAAGCTGAAAAGATAATGGCTGAATTACATGAAGGTACCTTTGGCTCTCACTCTAGTGGGCATACTGTGATACGGTGGGAGAACTGACTATGGTTTTGCGTTTGTTTATGCAAATGTTTCGGTAGAGCAAGAGTCGCCACCGACTTTTTATTTTATCCTAAGGAAAGGTTTAAAAAGCACAGCAAAAACCTTTGAGATTTTTCTTGGGTTCGGGGAGTAGATTATAGAAAGGGAAGGTATTAGCACCCTTTCTATCCATGGTTATCCATGGGCTCTTGGGTACTTGCTTAGATCGACTTGCCTTGGTTTTCAATTGTTTGAAATGGTGCTTGGTGTGTGGTTTTGAAAATGCTTTGAAAAAGATGCCTTTGTATAGGCTACCCTTGTAACAATTCTTTACTCGAATGTTTTACAAAAGGTGTTTTGTCTTTTGAAAAGATGTTCCAAGGTTTTTTTGAAAGTTTGTTTTGAAAGTGTTTGTGAAGTGTGGTTTGAAAATAGGCAAGTGTTTTGTATTGCAAGTTGACAAGTACCTAAGAGCTATCTACCCTAAAGTTCTCAAAGATTTTTGTTATGTTTTAACCCTTTTGACAATTTTGTTCCACCATTGCATTTGGTGGACAATCTTGTATTAGGAGGTGAAAGGGACGGGCGCGGGTCATCGTTTAGGCCATAATTGCAATAGTGCTAAGTATCTTTGGGCAATTTCTCTTTGAAAGGGACTTGATCATTTTAGGCAACTTTTCGAAAGCGTCATCGAGGGACTACGATCATTTGATTGTTTGTTTTACCCAAAGAAACCTAACATGCAATATGGCCCATTTATTTGAAGGCAACAAAGTGGAATACCCTAGGGGTGCAAGTGTGATATGTGTTGTCCATATTTCATGCTTATTTATCTTGAAATTAGGTCAAACTATTTTGTTCTTTTTATTTGCATGCAAACCCTAATTCTAGCATGGTATATTTAGGAAGCGTTTAAAGTGCGAAAAGTAAAATTCCTACACTATTACAACACAATATGGGAAGGGGGGTACAAATGTTCAAATGGGGGGATATTTAGACAAGAAATTTAAACCTAGCTATTACATCAATTTTGGAATATTTACAAAATAATTGATTGCATAAATTAAATGGAAAATAAAATAAAGATGCAAAATGCAAAAAGGGTTTTTATATGTATGAAAAAAAGTATTATTTATGTCAAATAAATAAAATAAAAAAAGGTATTATTTTTGGAGTTTTTGTATTTTAAGGGTAAAACCCTAATTTTTATTAAGTAATATATATATTATTTAATTTATACAAGTATTTGTTTATTATGTACAAAAATAAAATAAAATGAAGTATATTTATAAAAAGTATTTTTTTTATGTTAAATATTAATAAAATAAAAAATGTATGTATTTTGGTATTTTTGTCCTAAGTATATTAATATATATAAATATCCTTATTATTTACTAAATAAATATTATATATGCAAAAAATAATAATATTTAATATTTATAAAAAAAAAGTATATTTTGTATAAAATATTTTCAAAAGAAAAATGAAACACAAATCAGAAATAAAGTATATTTGCACTATTTTTCTAGTTTTTTCTAAATAATAGTATATATATATATATTTTATGCACAAATGATTCCTATAAACAAATAAATGCCTAAAAAATAGAAAAATGGTGTAAAAAATGTTTTTTTATGTTTTTAATATCATTAGGAAAAATAAATAAACCAAAATGAAAAAAGAAAAATCAAAAAATCAATAAAACACACAAATTGGGCTCAGGGGGTGTGAAATCAGAAATATGGTGTGAAAAGAAATTCAGAAGCAAGCCCAGCCCATGAAGCTTCTTCTTCAACCTCTGAACAAAAAATGTTCAAAAAACGCGCGCCTGAACCTCCATTCAAACATCCTGATTCCTTGATCTTTTGCACAAACTTGCAACATAAGAAATGTTAAGCATTGAATCACGATTCTAAATATATAAAAAACTCATCCTAACTCTCAGAAATGAGAGAGAATTTTGACATTCCCAAATCCTGACCTAAGTTTTCTTCCATATTCAGACCTTAAATTCTCACAGCTCAAGCAAAATAAATGAAAAGTAAAAGTATGTACAGGTTCAGGGGCATGAGTAGAACATTTCTTATTCACAAACTTAGAGCTAATGATGCCTAGACTAAGAGTTAAAAGTTCAAGAAAATACCTGTTCAGTTGAAGTTCTATCTGACAATGGGGGAGCTTTCAGAGCAAGATGATGATCTGTACAGCTTGCCTGAAGTGTGGTGATGCTATTCCAATGCTTACTTTGCTTTGAGACACCTTGAATCGAGCTATGGACCTCCAACTGTAAAACAAGAAAATGAAAATGGTGGAACTGGTTAGAGGAATTACAGGTCGTGTTTTAGGTTTTGGTTAGCTTGCATTGATGCTAGGGAATGTGTTTGATGAGCTTTGGGCAAGAAATCATGCAAGGGATGAGAGTTGGCACTCAAACTGCAGTGAGAACTCTGTTTGAGCAGTTTGATGGTGGTTCTGAGTTTGTGGAGGTATTGGAGGTATTGGAGTCGTGTGCTAGCTTAGTTAGGATGATTAGAAGGTGTACAAAATAATTGCTTAAGTGTTCTAATGCTGAGATGATAGTTTTGTTATGTTATGCCACTTTTCTTCACACTTAAGCAAGAAAAGCCAAGTTGATGTTCTAGGCAAGTAGAGGCCCCCTAATCATGCTGCTAACCTTGTCTTGATCAGTGTGTTTTGCTCATAATCTTGTGCCAATTAGATTTCATCTGTACTTGTGGATTTGCAACTTTGACATAAAGCTTGCTTTTGCAAAAATGGCTATTTCACTTTTTCCATAAATGGCTTAATTCAACATGTAATGCACAAACTCATGAAACAAAGCCTTAGCACAATGAACATGCATTAAATTATTGAGTGTTGGATGGTTTAGAGGCCTGTAATGTAGCACAAACCAAGCTGACTTGAAAATGGCATAAGTTATGAACATGTACATGACCAATTCAAAAGTGAGTTTTTGCCATATTGCAAAATTCGAATCTCTCAAGTTATGAGGTTGTTTGATGAGTTCTTAGACATTTTGGAAAGCTTGGAATGTGTACTACAATCCATATTTGAAATGCAAATTGAAATTCCAAGTGGAAGTGTATGGAAAATGGCCTCGAAGTTAGGTAGAAAACCTTGCCAAAATAGGTTAAAATTTCACTAAGTTAAGAATGGTTTAGTACCCTTATTCCAAAAATTGTAACTTGAGATACAAGACTCTTTTGGGAAAACTTTGTGAATCAAAGTTGTAGATTATGCAACAAGATACAACTTTCATGTTTTGACTTTTGCTTGAATCCAAATGAATCTTGGTGAGAAAGTGAGGCAAAGTTGGGAAAAAATTAGGGTTTTTCATAACTTAGAAAAATTCTAAGTCATGAAAAATTCTCATTTCTAACCCTAATTTGCATTTTTTGATTTCTTGGTGAACAAGTTTCATGATTTGGCATGTTTTGATGAAAAATTAATCTTGACTCTTGATTTTGACCAAAAAGTCAAAGTTTGACTTTTCAGCATACAGTCAAAATTGATCAATTGACTGGGAAATTCAACTGTCAATCTTGTGCATTTGGGATCTTTTGAACTTGTTGAGCATGTCAAGATAATTCCATGGGGTCCTTGAGTCCATATGTGAGCTTGGTTTGCCATTGGTTGGGTCAAACAGTCAAAAATTGCCTTTGTGCAGTCAAAACCCTAAAAATGACCATTTTGCCCTTTTGGTGATCTGATCAAATTTCTTGTGGAATTGTGATCCAAACTTGATCAAATGGTTCATATGAGTTCATAATGTTGATGTGGGTCAATTTTCATGAGATTTGATTGTCAATTGGTCACAGTTGACTTTTTCCCCAATACAGCTAATTTCTAGGTCAACTGTCCAATTGACTGGGCAAAACTTGGAATCAAGACTTGAAACTTGATATGGATAAACTTGGGAGTCCAATATGAAGCAAGAAGGGAATCTTAGGCATTTTAGGTCAAAACATCTTTGTGCAAACACAAACCCTAATTTGGGTCAACAATGCAAGAAGAGGTCTTGAGCAGATGAAACCCTAACTGGATCTTGATCTTCAAGGGCTTTGTGGTGAGAAATCAATGAGAAATGGGAGGGAAAATTTTGGGGTACAACACATACGATGGCGAAAAAAAATCTACGGGCAGGCTACTGTTGGTCTACCATAGAAGCAGACTGCTATCAACACTCCCGGACCTATCATAAGTGTCAAATCTATGCAGACAAGGTGCACGTGCCTCCGGTTCCTCTAAATGTCTTAACAACTCCTTGGCCCTTCGCTATGTGGGGAATAAATATGATTGGGGAGATCAAGCCTATAGCCTCCAATGGACACCGCTTCATTCTAGTGGCCATTGACTATTTCACAAAGTGGGTCGAAGTAGCTTCCTTCACATCCGTTACTAAGAATGTTGTTGCCCGCTTCATCAAGCAGAATCTTATTTGTCGGTACGGTATCCCAGAAAGGATCATCACTGATAACGGTACGAACCTTAATAATACTATGATAACTGCCTTGTGCGAGCAGTTCAAGATTCAACATCACAATTCACCCCCCTATCGGCCAAAGATGAATGGTGCAGTCAAAGCTGCTAATAAAAACATTAAAAAGATCATACAGAAAATGACCGTCACCTACAAGGACTGGCATGAAATGCTACCGTTTACTCTCCACGGATACCGTACCATAGCTCGCACATCAACTGGGGCAACGCCCTATTCTTTGGTTTATGGTATGGAGGCTGTCCTGCCTATTGAGGTTCAAATCCCCTCTTTGAGAATTATGAAAGATGCAGGTTTGAGTGAGGATGATTGGATCCAGACCCGACTTGATCAACTAAACTTAATTGATGAAAAGAGACTTACTGCTGTTTGCCATGGTCAAATGTATCAAAAACGGATGATCAAGGCTTTCAACAAGAAAGTCAGACGCCAAGTATATCAAGTTGGAGATCTAGTGATCAAGCGCATCATCTTGCCACAAAGTGATCCCAGGGGTAATTGGACTCCTACCTATGAAGGAACATTTGTAATCAAGAATATCTTTTTCGCTGGGGCAATGCTCTTAACCACCATGGACGGCGACGATTTGCCACACCCTGCGAACGCAGACATAGTCAAAAGATACTACGCATAAGAGACCCGCTAAGTTGACACACCTAGGCAAAACAAGGGCATCCCGGTGAACCAAAAGGTTCGGGAAAAAATTAGGGATAAAATAAAAAAATCTATACACCCGACAAGTTGAAAACCCGAAAGGGCGACTTGGGCAAAAAAGGGTTTCCCGGTGGACTGAAAACCCGAAAGGGCGGTCCAGGAAAAAGTTAGGGAATTAAAGCGTATGACTATGTCTCGTCGGATCACTTTGAGGACAATCTCTTCACTGACAAACTCGGGGCTTCTGATCAATTCAATCATCTTCGGACGAAGCAACGAATAGGAAAGATATTCAGAGATACGGAGGCTATAGAAGAATGGGAACCCCATGGGATTATCGCACATAGTTATCTTTCTTTGTATAAATTTTTCTTATTTCTATGACACCATCCTCTTACTAGGATGTCTGTCTCCTTTGTACAAAATATTTATTCAAAGTGAATACAAAGATATCTCTTTAAAGTACAAAAAACTATTTGTCCTTTTCTATTACACTTGTGTTTTATTTGCAAAAAACGTCCAATGATTCATTAATAAACATATGCATTTGAACATAATTACTGTTTACAAATAAACAAAATGGAAAAGAACAATTACTAACAGGTTGAAAGAATAGGAAAAACGTCTTTAGGCTATTCCATGAGCAATCCCTACAGTACGTCATTAAGATCCCCAGCGGAGCTGAAACTTCAAGCTATTATTCCCCAGTAGAAACCATCCAGTTTCTCCAAATTCCCCAATAAGTTGCCTTGAAGCTTGAAAATAAACCGGATAACAGTTAACTTCTGTTTCTCCCTAACCTAGGGTAATTCCCCGGTAGAGTGGCAGACGACCGAAACTCCTGAACTTTTTTCCAAACAGGAATAAGCTTTTTCTCCACAGAGTTTTCATTGCTCCCCGACAGAACGAAGATTCCCAGTTAAATCCCCAGTAGAAGTCATCAAAATTCTCTAGATTCCCCAAGCAGATTACTCAAGCAGTATACGACATTGCTCACAACAGAATTTTTGTCAATTACTCCAACTTCAAGACATGAAGAATCCACATATCCTCAGCAGCAGTCAAGGATTTATTTTCCTCAACAATATAGTGAATCAGCTTACATGCGCATACATTGCATCCACATATCATAAACATTGATAAAACACATATGTTGCATCATACATTTCATGCAACATAATTATGTGTTCCAGTTAACATTTTACCCTTTTCAGGATAAGATTAACTGCTACTGCTAACAATATGCAATCATGATACAGTTCAGATACGCTCCAGGCATGGAAGCCATTATGTTACTTATTCAGATTCAGCTTTAAGATACAACACATATACGCTCCAGACATGATTACCATTCTGTTACTTATTTAGACTTCAACATTCAGATACAACTCAGATACGCTCCAGACACGGATGCCATTCTGACACTTATTCAATTTTCAAGTTCATGATACATTTCAGATATGCTCCAGACACGGAAGCCATTTTGTTACTCATTCAGATTCAAGTTCAGATACAGTTCGGATACACTCCAGACGCGAATGCCATTCCGATATTCATTCAGACTTCAGATACAGTACGGATACGCTCCAGACACAGATGCTATTCTGTTGCTCATACAGGTTCAGTCTCCAGATACAACTCAGATACATTATAGATACGAACACCATTCTGATACTTATTCTTTTGACTTACAACTTACAATTCAACAAACATTCTTGGATGGCATCTACAAGCCCATCTCCAACAAGATCCTATCACCTCTCCAAATGGCATCTTTATGCCCATTCCCTCAACTACACTTTATCGAGTGCAAATTTACGGGCACTCTAGTGTCCAATCATCTTTTACCTTCGAGTCACGAACGACAAAGCTCGCCAATCTAACTCTTCAGGTTCAAGAAGTTTGAACAGGGGCAGCTGTTGTACCCTAAAATTTTCCCTCTCATTTATTAAGACTTTTCTCACAAGACTTCTTTGACTCAAGACAAGATTAGGGTTTGGTCAGCTCAAGACATCTCATCTTGCACTGATAACCCAAAATTAGGGTTTGAGTTCACACAAGGATTTTTGGACCACCAATGCTTCATGTGACTTTCATACATCATTTTGGACCCCTAAGATTGCTCATGATAAGTTTTAAGCCTTGGATTACACTTTTACTCAGTCAATTGGACAATTGACCTAAAAATCAATTGTATTGGAGAAAAAGTCAACCATAGCCAATTTACAGTCAAACTTCATAATTTTTGATCCAAATCAACATTTTAGACTCATATGTACCATTTTATCAAGTTTGGATTACAACTCCTCAAGAAATTTGATCAAATCATCAAAAGGGCAAAATGGTCAAAATTAGGGTTTTGATTGAGAAAAGGCAATTTCTGATTTTTAACCTAGCCAATGACCATTTGAGTTCAAGCATGATTTCAAGTATTAAATGGCATCATCTTGACTCAATTACATGGTTCAAAACATCTCAAGTTCATTGGATTGACAGATGAAATTTGCAGTCAACTGATCAAAAGTCAACTATACACTGAAAAGTCAAACTTTGACTTTTTGGTCAAAATCAAGTGCCAAGGGTCATAATTCATCAAGATATTTCAAAATTTGAAACTTGTTCATCAAGAAAACCAAATTTGAAAATTAGGGTTTTGAATTTGAAAATTTTCATAACTTAGAATTTTTCTAAGTAAAAGAATTTTCTTATTTTTTCTCAACTTTACACCACTTTTACACCATGATGCCTAATGATTCAAGGAAACTTCCCAACATGAAAGTTGTATACCTCCATGAAATGTACAACTTTTATTCACAAACTTTTCCCTAAAGATGGTTGGATCTCAAGTTATAAATTTGTGAATACATGGTCATGAACTTCTTAACTTAGTGAAATTTTGCCCTAATTTAGGCAGGTTTTGGACCCAACTTCATGGCAAGTTTTCATCTAGTTACAAGAGGTATCTCAAAATTCATTTCAAATATGGATTATAGATCACATTTCTAGCTTTCCAAAATGTCCAAGAACTCTCCAAGATCATTTTTGAGTAGGGAGAATCGAAGAGAGGAAGTTGGCATTTTCTCACTTTTTGTTCAAGCCATTTTCATGAAGAACCAAGTTGCAAATCAAACCTATGCTGGATATTTCATACTTTAAAGGTCCTAAACTTGCTACACACTTATTAATTAAATGCATACTCAGTTGACAAAGCTTCTATCCATGCTTTTGAACCTTTATCCAATTGATAATTCCACTTATGGAAAAAAGGTTCCATTGCCATTTTCATAAAGGGCAACTTTTGCAAACTTTATGATCTTGAGCATTGGACCTGTCCCCTTGATACAAGCAAGTAACACAGACCAAAGGCAACTTGTAGGGAAGAAATACCAACCCTAAGCAAGCTGGTACAAGCATGAGAGTTTTGTCTTGTCACTTTGCTTCAAGTACAAGAAAATTGCAAAAAGGCTAGGGCTTGTACAGCTGATAGAGAGCTGACTTAAAACCATTTCTATACTAATATGCAAAGGATATACAACACATAAAACACCAAGCAAAGGCATGAAACACTTAGAGCAAGAAAAGCACCAAAAACTGTCCAAAACATACAGTTTCTGCACAAACATATCCAGCATCCATTTGGCTCGTGCGTTTTGTGTTTAGATCATCCAAACATCTTACATACAAGATACCTAGTCAATCCAAACCATCATACCGTTCTGTAACCTCTGTTTCACCATTTGCCATTATTAACTTTGAAGCTTGCAGTTGGACTTGGTCAGGGAGTTCTAGCCACTTTCAGAGCAAGGTAGGGGTTGGAATAGATTCAGGGAAGCTCAAGGAAGCTCAAGCAATCATCAGGCTTCCATCAATGTCCCTGCATTTCCATACACGATTCCAGCTGAAGGAGGTAATTTTTCAAACTCTATCTCCTTGTACAGGCAACCTCAAGCCACGATCTGTGAATAAAAAATGTAGTTCTCATCCTAACGAAGCTGTACATATCATTATCTTGCATTTATATTACTTGTGCTAAGAGAATTTGGAGTTTGAAATCTCTGAAAGTTTTAGGTTAGGATTTAGGGATTTCAAAACTCTGTTTGATCTTTGATAGTTAGATTACATAATTTATATGGTTGGAATCGTAAGCTCAAATGCTACATTTTTCATGTTATAAGTTTTCATTTTTATGCAAGCATGAGGAAGTTACAGGTTGAACTGGCCATGGCGTGAGGAAGGAGAAGACAGGACAGTGACGAAGCTGTATTGGGCTTTTTGCTTCCTGGGCTTTTTGTTTTTGCTAGCACTACCACTGAATTGCTATCTCACCCTTGCTAACTCTTTTATATTTTATTTTTTTTCATTTTTATATTTAATATTCTTAATTATTTTCTTTAATGATAAAAAACCCTAAAAAATAATTTAATTGTTTTTACACTTTTATTTTATTTTTTATTATTTCTCACATAAAAAAATTAATTTATTTTGATAGGATTTAATTTATTTTCTTAATAAACTCATAAATATAATTAAATATACTTAATATTTTTATTTTACATTTCATACTTACAAATACCTATTTTTTGCATATATTTATTTTTAATATTTATATACAATATTATTTATTATTTTCATACAAAAAAATGCACAAAATAATAATATAGAAACATTATTTTCTTTTAAATGAAAATTAGGGTTTAATCCCTTTCAAAAGAATTAAATATTTTCCTTATATTCTTAGGTTTAAATTCAATTTTCTTTTACACAAAAATAAGACATAAAAAATCTCTTTACATATACATTACATTGCATTACATTTTAAATATTGTATTGTATTTATTTTAATTCGCGCAAATTCGATTTGGTTGTAATAATTTTAGTTTTATATTTGTGCAAATCCCCATTCAAACTTGTATTCCCCCCTCCCATAAAATTCTTGTAATAGCTTAGTATATTTACATTACGCAATTATTTGCTTTCATATGCCATGATTAGTAATTAGGGTTTGTATGAAAAGAACAAAACAAAACAAATAGAAAACCCTAAATACAAGACAAAATCAAAAGCATGAAAATGATATACTTTGCACACAAGCACCCTTAGGGTTTCTCCCACTTGGTTGCCTAAAATAAAATGGCCATGTTACGCATGCGAAGTATCTTGGTAAAACAAAACAAATTAAAGATCATAGTCCCTCGATGACGCTATTCAAAAGTTGCCTAAACAAAATGATCTTGGTCCCTCAAAAATGCTAAGATACTTTGCAACATTGCTAATCATGGTTATACGATGACCCACACCCGTCCCGTTTACATCCAAAGATAGGGTTACTTACCAACTCAATGGTAAGACAACAATGTCAAAGGAATAGAAAATACATAAGAAAGACATTTGAGTAGGTAGATAGCTTCTAAGTTACTTGCTCCATTTCAAACAAACAATCCTTGCTATTTTCAAAGCAAACACACACATTTCAAAAATACTTTACAAACATTGAGAACATTTTCAAAAGACAAACATCTTTGTATACATTCTTACGAACGAGAATCATTACAAATATTGCCTAAACGAATGGCCTCTTTTACAAAATAATTTCAAAATCACACCAAACACCATTTCAAACAAACTAAAGCAAGTGATCTAAGCAAGTAACTAAGAGCCCATGGAAAACCATGGATGAAAAGGGTGCTAGCACCTTCCTTTTTCATAATCTACCCCCCGAACTCAAGAAAACATCTCAAAGGTCTTTCCTGTGCTTTTTCACCTTTCCTTTTGGATAAAAGAAAAGTCGGTGGCGACTTTTGCTAAACCGCGACATTTGCGACAAAACGCAAAACCTTAAGTCAGTTCTCCCACCGTATCACACTAATTATGTAATTTCTTTGAATTATATTGAATGAATATTATGAATTATGTTGAATAATGTTGATTGATCTGTCCAAATATAAATTAGCATATACACATTCAAAAAGACCTAACAGGTGACTTCACATGTGCACATGCGAACTAAATTTATGAAAACACGTTGATGGTGTGTTTGCATGTGCACTTGCAAATTCTGGGGGTATTTTGGGTTTTTTGCAACAGGTCTAGAAGAAGGGTATTATGTGTGGAAATAAATTCTCTAAAACATTTCATATTGTGGAAACTTCGTTAGCAAGGAAAAAAAGAACATTCACAACTATAAGTTTTCTCTAAACGTATGTACTGATGTTAAGTTCACACCAAAATAAAATGAAACAAAACAAAATAAAATAAAAGGATATTACTATTACGTAATGATTAGTTGTTTTAAACATTACATATATGTTATCAAGATACAATACTTATGTTGTAATATGCTTAAAATTAACTTATTATGGAGATATCAATCGATCAAAGTACACATTTTTAACAATAATAAATAAATAATAAAAGAAAAAAAATACACTGAGGAATATAAAATAATTTTTTTGTTAGAGTTAACAATGAAACTCTATGGATGTACAACAGGAAAAAGATGAAAGATGTAGAGGAAGAGAGAAGAAAGTTTTGTAACTATCTCTAACTAACTTTTCAATCTCAATAAATTCTACATCACACTCTAATAAATTATTTATATACACTTTAAATGAAAGTTGAATGAAAATTAACTGAAAGTTAAATGCAACTATTTGAATCTGAATTACATTTAATATCATCTCTTAATTAATATTCAATATTAAAAATTAACAACACTAATTTTATTTCTCAATTTGATGAAAAGTTTTGTCTTGATTATTTTGATCAACACATCTGCAAGTTACTTCTGAGTGCTACAATGAATAATTTCAAGTACTCCAACTCTAAAGTTGATTGTGCAGAAAAATAAACTTCGTGTCAATGTGTTTGCTCCTTTCTTGTAGAGTAAAACCCTAATTCTCGTCTCGACATAAAATAAGATAATTCAATAAATAAACTCAACCAATTAGAGTGTCACACATGATCCACCAATCATAAAGACCAGAATAAAACAATCTTTTGAAATACGCAATGGAAAAACAAATAAGTTTGACATAAAGGTCTCATAAATTGCAAAATAACAAAATTGGTTTAACAACTCCAAAATGACATAAAACATGCAATAAGAAAAATAGAACAGTCTATCCCCAAATGTTATATATCAGAGTGACTCCACTAAAGACCCGAACAATAAAGCAAATAAGGAGGCATCAACGTTGTCCTCTACTTCAAGAAGCTACCCCTTAACATGATCGTATATACTCTAGAGGAGTACAATCACCACATACAAACAAAAAGAGGTGAGAATACGCTCAAAGATATTAGCGGTGTAAAACATAGCAAGGGTAACATATTCACACAATCACCAACCATACAAGTTATTCATAATTCAATCACAATCATCACCAATACAGTCATAACCATCACCAAGTTGATACATATCATCACCAAATGCAATCATAATTATCACTATTTACATTTATAAACATCATAAAATAATGCAATATATATGTAATGTTCTTATCACCTCGTCACCATATGCATGTGGTACCAATCCTACTCACCGATTTGGATGTCAGACTTATAGAATTGAACAATTCCATCACCAATATTTTGGACAATCAGAGTTATATTACTGATTAAGTCCCATTTCCAAACCCTAGACTTCGAAATACATGATGCATGAAAATGCCACAACAATGTCATATGAGATTCATCACCGATTATCCTTATCGGAGCCATATACTTCACCATAATACATGTGATCGGTGGAAATAGAACTGACTGTTTTGGAATGCTGGTTCGCGAAATGTCGCGGTAAGCAAGAGTCGCCACGTCTTTTATTTTCTCCAACAAAGAAAGGACAAAAGCACAGCAAAATTCCTTTTCGAGATGTTTCTCGGTTCGGGAGGTAGATTATAGAAAGGGAAGGTATTAGCACCCTTTCTATCCATGGTTATCCATGGTTATCCATGGGCTCTTAGGTACTTGCTCACTATGTTTTCAAAAATTGTTTGCTTTTCAAGTGTTTGTGGGTTTTGAAAAAGTTTAGTTTGAAAACTTCTAAGTAACTCTTGTATCAGTCCTCAAGAGTGTATGAAGTATTTGTTTGAAAACTTTTTGAAATTGTAGGTGCGAAAAGTGGTTTTTTGTTTTTGAAAGAGCAAGTACCCAGGAGAAATCTACCTACTCTAAGGAATTAAGCTGTGTAAGAGTCCTTTAGACAGTACTATCCCACTATTGAGAAGTAGGTAGCACCGTCGTTGGAGTTATTCAGGTCAATTCGATTATAGGGACATATGTGGTCACCAAAGCAATAGTAGGACGCCTTAGCGGTAACTCTAATATCTTAGATCCTTTTTATTCGAGGCAACTGTTTCGAGGCAACTGGATCTTTAGACAAGAGGGTGACTTCTAAAACACCCTATACTCAATGACCACGTCAAGGCAACCAAGTAAGGCGTACCCTAGGAGTGGCATGTGCGTGTGTGTCAGGTTCGTGTTAAATTATCTTGTACATGTATCATGGTAATCTACGAGTTGTTTTTAATTTTCATACAAGTCTTGCATGCATAATTAACAGTTAATAGTTTGCGGGAAATAAAGTGCGGAAAATGAATCTATGCTATTACAAGGCGCGGGTATATACATCGCCAAAAACATAACCCTTTGGAAAATATAAATTGTGAGAAAATAAATAAAGCGATAAAGTCCTAATTATCTATTACATCCTCGGAAACAGCTACATCAATATAATCAAAAAATAATAAAGTGCGCGTAAAGAAATTAAATCGGGACGTCCTTAGGGTTTTGACCCTTTTTGAGAAAAGAAAGAGATTTAGTCCTTTTTTGCAATTAAATTAAATATTAAACCTAAAGCTAATTAATTAATTAATTAAAGAAAAAGTATTTTTGTGTTTTTTATGTTTTTAATGAAAATAAAAATAAAAGAAATTAAAAGTCAAAAGAAAAACCTAATTCTAGATTGATTTTATTTATTATGAAAAATAGTCAAAATTAAATCTAATTAAACTAATTAATTTGTTAGTATTTATTTACAAAATAATTAATAGTGAAATTACTAAATAATAATAAAAATAAAAATATTAGTTTTTCTGAATTTTATTAGGAAAATAATTAAGTTGTTAATTATATATTAATAATAGTAATAATTAATGAAAGAATTAAATAGAAATAAAAATAGAAAAAGAAAAAGGAACAAGGAAACCAGGGGGTGATGGGCCCATTAGGAGGTTTTGTTAGCAGATTTCAAGCCCATTAACCCCAAGCCTGCGTTGACTTTCTGAATGGTCTACGTGCATGTTGACTGAGGAACACCATGATCCTCCATCTCTGGCCTTTGGATTCACATTTGTGGCCACTTGGCGCCTGGATGCTGGAGACGCATGGTGGGGTACATTTAGGAAGCCTGCATGTGATTAGGTTAGAAAAAATATGAAACAATTATTTTGGGGGACCTGGGAATCGAACCCAGGTCCCAAGGGACTATGCCTGCACGCCTTAACCAACCCAACTGTCTTGTTCAATTGTTAGTGTAATAAAGACCAAACATAATATATACAAATTAATGCCTATGCTGAAACACAAATAAAACGCGTGCTTTTTGAATTATCCACTCAGAAGCAAACACGTCCTCGTCTTCTCCACTGAACCTGCAAAAGTAATGTTAGATAGCGGGGGTTTTTAACCCCCACAAACTGCAAATGCAAAAAATAGCGAATAGCTCTCTGTCAAATATAAAGATTTCACGAGGGTAGTTTTGCAATCGTCTGAGTCTACTGAATTCAACCATAAGCGTTAGGGGTCCCAATTTTTCCTATATAGCAAACCCCCAAATTCAGAGTTTGAAAACCCTAGAAAACGTTCATGGTGATTTCTGTTTCAGGGTGTTTTAATCCAATTGAACCACACCAAAAGCTTCACCTGAGTTCTATGAACACAAAACAATCCACAAAAGATGTTAAATATGCATGAATAATGAGATGCGTTTCTGGAACAAAAATGGTCAAACCGTGAAACTGTTCTCGCGTGTTTTTGGAGCTTTAAGGCTTAATTTTGATTGCAATATGTTCCTTACACCTCCAGCAATGTATTGGAAACAATAAAAGGCTTTGAATTGGCGTGGAAAGTAGAATTCAGTTTTCAAGTTTATTTGATATTTTTCAATGTTGCATATGGTATTCTTGCAGAGTTTTCACGTGAATAACATTAGGGTTAGGTTGCGCATATGTAATGGAAGGGAATTAGGTCAAAGTTTGGGCCAAGGATCCATGGAATTATGGTTTGTATATTTGATTTTCAATCAAATCTTTTTGCCTCTTTTTGATGGAGAAAACTTGCCAAAATTGGAGATCTTTGTCCCCTTGATGTGCACACGAATTTGCCAGCTCATATTGGTCATATTTGCTTCATAAAAAGATTTAGAAATCATATCTTGGTATTTTCCTACAATTAAATTAATTAAATGAATTAAAAATCAATTAAAAATCCAATTAATTAATAAAAATAAGAAAATAATTCAATTTAATCTCAATGGGTCGTGCATAGGCCTTGGACAATGTTTCAAGAAGGAATTTGAGGCCCATTAGCAAAAATGATGTGTTTTGAGCAAAGTTGACTTTTGCAAATTCCCAAAACATTCCCAACTTCTCCAATGCATATCTTGCTCAATTTTGATAATATGAACATGTTCTTGGACATTTTGGAAAGGTCTTGAAGTCCTCTAACCAATGCCTTTGGTACCATGTCATTTGGATTTATCAATCTCAAGTTATGGTCTTTGACTTAAAATGCCTTTTTGTTGACTTTTGAAATTGACCTATAATGTAGAAATTGATAACTTTTTGTGAGAGCATTTCTTGGACTTGGAATGTGAAGATGAGTTGTAGGAAATGTGATCCCCTTCAAAATGAGCATTGGATGGGATTTTTCTGATGAACCATGAAAACGTTATGCCCTGGTCAAGTTACAGTTGCCTTTTCTACTGTCCCAAAATAATAACTTTTGCATCCTTGATGATTTTTGAGCCATGCTTGTGGAATCATGATCAAAACTTGATCAAATGATGATTGTGAGCTAAAAATAAGATGTTGACCAAAAATTCTGACTTTTGACTGCAAAATGACCATTTTACCCCTATAGTTGATTGTGAACCAAATAGGGCTTTTGACTGTGCAAACTGGCATTGGTAATCTTGAAACTTGGCATGTAGATGCTTGACAATGTATATAGGCCTATGGGACTTGATTGAGCCATTGAAAACCTCAGATTCCCTGAGAGAACCAAAACCCTAATTTTGACTGGCTTAGGAGGCATTTGGACTGTGCAACCCTTGAGGAAACTTGAACCATTTGGAGATGATTCTTGATAAACCTTGAAGAATATGGGAGGGAAAATTTTGGGGTACAACAGTTGCCCCTGTTCAATCTTCTTTGACCTGAGGATGTAGATTGGCTTGCGTGCCTTTCGTGATCCGAAGGTGGAAGATGATTGAACACTAGAGTGCCCAGAAATTTGCACTCGCATAGTAGAGTATCAACAATGTGACATCGGGAATGGGCTTACAGATGCCATTTGGAGATATGGTGGATAGGAGGATGGGCTTATAGATGCCATCTGGAGATGTAATGAATAGTTGTGGAGATGGGCTTAAAGATGCCATCCGGAGATGTAATGGATAGTTGTGGAGATGGGCTTAAAGATGCCATCCGGGAGTGTCGATCGCGTAAGAGATTCCTTAGCGAGAACTTGTATATTTGAGAAAGAAAGATAATTTCCTGGCCTGTTACAGGGGTTGATCTTCAAAATCTTCATGCAGATATGCCCTGGCTAGAAACAGGTATCGAATCTACAATCAATTGCTCACAGATATGCCCTGGCTAGATACAAGTATCGAATCTGGAACTTCAAACTATTTATGAAGATATGCCCTGGCTAGATAGAGGTATCGAATCTGGAACTGGTCGTCTACAGATATGCCCTGGCTGGATACAGGTATCGAATCTCTAAACTCTTCATGCAGATATGCCCTGGCTGGATACAGGTATCGAATCTACAATCAAACACTCACAGATATGCCCTGGCTAGATACAGGTATCGAATCTGGAATTAGTCGTCTACAGATATGCCCTGGCTGGATACAAGTATCGAATCTCTAAACTCTTCATGCAGATATGCCCTGGCTAGATACAAGTATCGAATCTACAATCAATCACTCACAGATATGCCCTGGCTAGATACAGGTATCAAATATGGAATTAGTCGTCTACAGATATGCCCTGGCTGGATACAGGTATCGAATCTCTAAACTCTTCATGCAGATATGCCCTGGCTAGATACAGGTATCGAATCTACAATCAATCACTCACAGATATGCCCTGGCTAGATACAAGTATCGAATCTGGAATTAGTCGTCTACAGATATGCACTGGCTAGATACAGGTATCGAATCTCTAAACTCTTCATGCAGATATGCCCTGGCTGGATACAGGTATCGAATCTACAATCAATCACTCACAGATATGCCCCTGGCTAAATACAGGTATCGAATCTGGAATTAGTCGTCTACAGATATGCCCTGGATGGATACAAGTATCGAATCTCTAAACTCTTCATACAGATACGCCCTGGCTGGATACAGGTATCGAATCTACAATCAATCACTCACAGATATGCCCTGGCTAGATACAGGTATCGAATCTGGAATTAGTCGTCTACAGATATGCCCTGGCTGGATACAGGTATCGAATCTCTAAACTCTCCATGCAGATATGCCCTGGCTGGATACAGGTATCAAATCTACAATCAATCACTCACAGATATGCCCTGGCTAGATACAGGTATCGAATCTGGAATTAGTCGTCTACAAATATGCCCTGGCTGGATACATGTATCGAATCTCTAAACTCTTCATGCAGATATGCCCTGACTGGATACAGGTATCGAATCTACAATCAATCACTCACAGATATGCCCTGGCTAGATACAGGTATCGAATCTGGAACTGCGAAAGTTGATGGTAATCATCTTTTGATTGACCTTTTCCTGAAAAAGGCAAAGCATTAGTTGTATGCAATTTCATGATGTATGAGATGCATGATGTCACGATGTTCTCAAGAATAAATGAGATTGTGTGATGTGATGCGTATATGCATGCATTATGTATGTAAATGTTTATGAATTGTATTTTCGTCTAGGAAGATAAATCCTTGACGAATGCCGGGAAGTTAAATCCTGGGCTGATGTTGAAGAGTAGAGTTCTTCGTTTCCGCAGGGGATGATGATTGCAAGAATAAACCGGTAGGAGAAGATGACTCCGTTGGGGAATAAACTTGAAGAGATTACTCTGCAGGGAATTACTCTGTGGGAAAAGATGCTTCGCTGAGATTTTAATGATAACTCCGCTGGGTATTCCTGTTGATAAATCTTGTTGAGGGGTTTGATGAACTCCGCTGGGGATAGGAAGAACTTCGCCGAGGACGATCCTTCCGTTGTAATTAGCTGAGGATAACCCAGTTATAGGCTCTGGTGGGGAATAACCTCTGAACATGGTCGGGGAGAGATACGTTGGTGCCCTGCAGGGGACAAGCTTCCAGACTCTACTGGGGATAAGCTTCCATAATCTACTGGGGATAAGCTTCCCGAATCTACTGGGGATAAGCTTCCAGAATCTACTGGGGAGGCTTCCAGAATCTACTGGGGAGGCTTCCAGAATCTACTGGGGAGGATGATTCAACTCTCCTGGGGAAACTTTTGAATTGTACTGGGGAAGTGGCTCCACTGGATGTCTGTATTCCACCGGGGAACAATCTTATATTAAGACTGCCGGGGATGCTTGTAGAGGGATATCTGTATACTCTGCTGGGGAATGTTGAGATCTTCTGGGGATACCCAACTTCCTTAGGGCTGTCAATAGCCTAACTCTGCTTGGGGAGAGTGTTGCTGACTTGCTAGAGATACTGTGCCTTTTCGGGGCTGATGGGAGATCAACTCTGCTTGGGGAGAGTATGGCTGATTTTTGTCTTACTCTGCGGGGAGTGAAGGTATCTTGGTCGTATTCCTCAGCTGAACCTATCTTGGTATCTTGGTGGACAGAGCAACTAGACTGTTTGGGCAATTCTTATTGCCCCAGTTTCTGCGGGAGAAGGTACCTGTGGAGGTCTTGATAACTGCCGTTTTGACAGATCTTCTTCTGGTAGACAAGTGACGAGATGTCGGAACATAGTCGTACGCTTTGATCCTTAACTTTTGCCTGGACCGCCCTTTCGGGTTTTCAGTCCATTGGGATACCCTTTTTTGCCCAAGCCGCCTTTTCAGGTTTTCGACTTGTCGGGTGTACAGATTTTTTATTTTCATCCCTTATTTTTTTTGCCCGAACCCTTTTGGTTCGCCGGGAAGCCCTTATTTTTGCCTAGGCCAGTCGACCTAGCGGGTCTTTGATTATGCATAGTATCTTTTGACTATGTCCACGTTCTCAGAGCGCAGGGAGTTGTCACTGTCGGTAGTGTTGTGTTGCCATACTACCATAAGATCTTCGTTCGATCATGCAAGATTCGTTGCTGGAATTCATGTCCGATGCCCCAAGTGACTCAGATGGAGATTTGCCCCTGGCATCTTGAGAGATTCCTTGAATTTTGACTTAACTGCCCCAAATGATGGACAATGCTCATGCCGTGCCCCTTGATTGGAACTGCTTTTCCATTGGAGGTGACTCTTTTGTTGAGGAGATTTTTGTTCACTAGATGTTCGTCGTGCGAATTTCTCTGCTGTTCGAACAAATAGTCATATACAAACAATGTTATTTTAAGAATGCAAAACTTATGTCTGTCTTGAAGTTTTTGAAAATGCATTTTCAGTAAAACAAGTGAATTTTTGTAAAATGTGATGTCAACTCAGGATTTTTAACAGCAAACCTTCAGGAGTCAGGATACCTTCGTAACAGTATGCTTTCGAACTAACCCATGCTTCGGCTAGGACTTTTAAGGGTTATAATGTGGCCTGGTTCACGGTTTAAGAAACAAAGGATAAAGGCTCAAATTCCTTTGTACCCACCCGTTCTTCGTGATGTTCTTCGATCCTAAACTCAGCAAATCGTGCATTAGATCCCGTTTGAGTCTTTGCTCGGATATTCTGGTGATGGTTCGGATATTGATAGTTTATTTTGAATAGGCAGTCATTTCTTTTTTTATTGAGGGTTTGTATGACCTCTTTCTTTTTGATTTTTATTATCCCTGTTTTTTGCCTGAACTGTTCCTTTTTGTGATTACAGTCAGCGGGATGCCCCAGTTTTGTAAGTCTCCTTCATGGGATTTTATTTTGAGAGATAATGACTGCCTGTCTTTATGATTATTCGGAACCATCAATATCTTTTGTTTTGGACGGACTCTTTTGATGCTGTTCATTATGCACTTGGATCAACTGAGAAAACTACCCTGCCCCAGGTTATAATTAAGGTTTTAATTTTTTGTGAAAAGAAAAAATCCTACTTCTTTGGCTCGAAGGGGTTGACGAGGGATTATCTTCCTTATAACTCCAGTGTTTAGGAATTGAAACAACGCCTGTACCTCATCAGCGGGGTCTGTTCAAAAGCATACTGTAAAGATCATGGTATCGTTTTCGTCATCCTCCCTCAAAAGGCTTAGGAATTTGTTCGAGAGTTGATCATCACAAAAAATGAAAGCAATTTTAAACATAGTGAAAATAATTAACTCAAGACAGACACGTGTAATGCATTCATGAAATAAAAGAGTTTAACATGATAATTGTTCGTTTGAATAAGCAAAGTAAAATACAACTTGAACATTCAAATAAAACAAAAGCCTTCAAAATAAAACAAAAGCCCTCAATGATTTGGCATGGGAGCAGTGATTATGTTTGGAGTCTCTGGAGGGTCAAACTGGATCTCTTTGGCATCAATAATGTCTTGGACCTTGTTCTTCAGAGCCCAACATTTGTTTGTGTCATGTCCCGGACTATCAGAATGGTAGGCACACCTTTCATTGGGATAATAGGTAGGAGCAGATGTGTTTGAGTTCCAGAGAGGAGCCCTTAATGTAATCAACCCTGCCTTCAACATTTGCTGTAGCGCTTGAGCCAGTGACATGTTGATCTTAGTGAATTGTCTTTTAGGTGCGATCTCCTTACGTTGATGCCCCTGCTTTTGTTGAGCAGGCGTAGGATCAGAGATCTGGGTTGCCCTCACATGTTGATCATGACGACTCTTTTTGCCATATACAGCATTGGACTCCTTCTTCCCATGGTGGGGCTTTTTCTGAGTATCAGAAGGTGTAGCTTCTTGAATTTTCCCAGACTTGATACCCACTTCAATCCTCTCCCCAGTCAAGATAAGGTCTGTAAACCCGGCAGAAGAATTTCCAATCAGATGGTTAAAGAACGGACCAGACAGGGTCCCCAAGAACATATCCACAAGCTCACGGTCAGTTAAGGGTGGCTGCACCCTCCCTGCAAGGTCTCTCCATTTTTGGGCGTACTCTTTAAATCCTTCACCCGTCCCTAGTGACATACCCTGAAGTTGGGTACGAGTAGGAGCGAGGTCGGAATTATACTGATACTGCTTGTAGAACGCAGTAGCCAAGTCCTCCCAGTTACGAATACTGGCTCCATCCAGCTGATAGAACCATTCGAGTTGAGTCCCTGAAAGACTTTCCTGGAAGAAATGGATCCATAAATTCTTGTCGGCAGTGTAAGGTTGGATCTTCCTTACATAAGACCTCAGATGCAGCTTAGGACATGAAGCTCCGCCGTACTTTGCGAAAGAAGGTGCCTTGAATTTATGGGGAATCACCACCCCAGAGGATAGACCTAGTTCTTCAAAGTCTAGGCCAGGCACTTTCTGTATCTCCATAGATCTCAGGCGGTCCTCCAGCTGTTTGTACCTGTCCTCAGTAGGAGGGTACTGTTCATCATTGTACTCCGTCTCGTTGTCGGAGACCACGGGACTAGGAACCCTTCTCTCTTATGGGCTGTCTTTGCCTATAGATGAGGCAGTCAGCTCAGCCTCATTTCGTAGTCCATTCCCCGATCTGCGTCTAGTGTTGAACAAAACAGTCCTCTTCTTCTTCTTCTTCTTCCTCTCTTTCAGAATCAGAGTTTTCAAGTCCTGTTGACCCTGGGCTAGGCTCATAACCAACTCCTGGAACTGGGCATTCTGGGCCTGGAGGGCCTTGATAACTTGTTCAGCGGAAGGTTCAGTAGACATGATGAAGCGCTGAAATAAACAGCGAAGAAGATAAGAGACCTGTAAAAAGGGTACCTGTAATGCAATGATATGTATGATATGCATGCAATGTTTTCAAGGATCTCGCGGGGTAAACAGGAAACTTGTTAGATTTTGAATTTGGTAGCTTGATTGAAGGAACTTCATGTTGCTGAGAGTCCTTCTTCAAGAGTCAAGGCTCACCATATCAAGTGGGTCATAGCCCCTGACTCAAGTTATCAACCTTGGCTAGAGGAAAATAAATCCCCTTTGCCCCTTGCTAGGCAGTTGGTTCATCATGATTTGCATCACAGACCCTTGAGATCCTTGAAAAGGGTTAGTCCTTATGCAGGATGTATGCAATGGTATGATGGTATGATGTTATGCTATGCGTGGAGTGATGTAAGTAAACCCTGTTATAAGCCCAGATTAAGGACTGTACACAAATCCTGCAAGAAACTCATGTGTCAGATAAGAATATGCAAGTAGTTCAAGTTTGAAGGCACACAAGTCACACAAGACAGCCCTTAGAGTTCAGGCCAGCATGAAGTTTGGGGTACTACCCTCTTGAAGTTGGTGGGCTCAAAACCTGTCCTATCAAAAGTAACCGGGTTCTAAGGAGCTCAATATCATTGGGTTGTTTTCTATGTTCATTGTTTTGATTTAGCCACTGAACTGGCGATCAAAATATTCCAAGAAAACAACCCTCAATGAGTGTAGTATCGAGTATCTACCAACTTCGGACTGCACCAAAGTCGGTCATCTCACTACCCCTAAAGAGGCCAGGATGGTCAAGTAAGGTTCCTAAGGTCAGTTGATGCTTTACGACACCACGCAGCGGCCCCGTACTCTCCTTGACTTGACTCAAGGGTTACCGGTACTCACCAAAGTGCCACATCAACGTAGCAACTGCTTCAACCATGTCGGTATACCCCGCACAGTTCCCTCACAGTTTGTTGCTACTCCTAAATGGTATCCCTAGATCCGGGTTAGGATCTATAAAACTCCGATACAATCCCACAATATTAAAGCATTCAAAGCAAGCAATTGAAAACATAAGTGTTCTTATCCTAAGGTACACCTCACTTATAAAATTCCCCAGCAGAGTCGCCAGTTCTGTGATTGGTGGAAATAGAACTGACTGTTTTAAAGCTGGTTCGCGAAATGTCGCGGTAAGCAAGAGTCGCCACCGTCTTTTATGTTCTCCAACATGGAAAGGACAAAAGCACAGCAAAATTCCTTTTCGATATGTTTCTCGGTTCGGGAGGTAGATTATAGAAAGGGAAGGTATTAACACCCTTTCTATCCATGGTTATCCATGGGCTCTTAGGTACTTGCTCACTATGTTTTCAAAAATTGTTTGCTTTTCAAGTGTTTGTGGGTTTTGAAAAAGTTTAGTTTGAAAACTTCTAAGTAACTCTTGTATCAATCCTCACGAGTGTATGAAGTATTTGTTTGAAAACTTTTTGAAAGTGTAGGTGCTAAAAGTGGTTTTTTGTTTTTGAAAGAGCAAGTACCCAGGAGAAATCTACCTACTCTAAGGAATTAAGATGTGTAAGAGTCCTTTAGACAGTACTATCCCACTATTGAGAAGTAGGTAGCACCGTTGTTGGAGTTATTTGGGTCAATTCGATTATAGGGACATATGTGGTCACCAAAGCAATAGTAGGACGCCTTAGCGGTAACCCTAATGTCTTAGATCCTTTTTATTCGAGGAAACCGTTTCGAGGAAACTGGATCTTTAGACAAGAGGGCGACCTCTAAAACACCCTATACTCAATGACCACATCGAGGCAACCAAGTAAGGCGTACCCTAGGAGTGGCATGTGCGTGTGTGTCAGGTTCGTGTTAAATTATCTTGTACATGTATCATGGTAATCTACGAGTTGTTTTTAATTTTCATACAAGTCTTGCATGCATAATTAACAGTTAATAGTTTGCGGGAAATAAAGTGCGGAAAATGAATCTACGCTATTACAAGGCGCGGGTATATACATCGCCAAAAACATAACCCTTTGGAAAATATAAATTGCGAGAAAATAAATAAAGCGATAAAGTCCTAATTATCTATTACATCCTCGGAAACAGCTACATCAATATAATCAAAAAATAATAAAGTGCGCGTAAAGAAATTAAATCGGGACGTCCTTAGGGTTTTGACCCTTTTTGAGAAAAGAAAGAGATTTAGTCCTTTTTTGCAATTAAATTAAATATTAAACCTAAAAATAATTAATTAATTAATTAAAGAAAAAGTAATTTTGTGTTTTTTATGTTTTTAATGAAAATAAAAATAAAAGAAATTAAAAGTCAAAAGAAAAACCTAATTCTAGATTGATTTTATTTATTATGAAAAATAGTCAAAATTAAATCTAATTAAACTAATTAATTTGTTAGTATTTATTTACAAAATAATTAATAGTGAAATTACTAAATAATAATAAAAATAAAAATATTAGTTTTTCTGAATTTTATTAGGAAAATAATTAAGTTGTTAATTATATATTAATAATAGTAATAATTAATGAAAGAATTAAATAGAAATAAAAATAGAAAAAGAAAAAGGAACAAGGAAACCAGGGGGGTGATGGGCCCATTAGGAGGTTTTGTTAGCAGATTTCAAGCCCATTAACCCCAAGCCTGCGTTGACTTTCTGAATGGTCTACGTGCATGTTGACTGAGGAACACCATGATCCTCCATCTCTGGCCTTTGGATTCACATTTGTGGCCACTTGGCGCCTGGATGCTGGAGACGCATGGTGGGGTACATTTAGGAAGCCTGCATGTGATTAGGTTAGAAAAAATATGAAACAATTATTTTGGGGGACCTGGGAATCGAACCCAGGTCCCAAGGGACTATGCCTGCACGCCTTAACCAACCCAACTGTCTTGTTCAATTGTTAGTGTAATAAAGACCAAACATAATATATACAAATTAATGCCTATGCTGAAACACAAATAAAACACGTGCTTTTTGAATTATCCACTCAGAAGCAAACACGTCCTCGTCTTCTCCACTGAACCTGCAAAAGTAATGTTAGATAGCAGGGGTTTTTAACCCCCACAAACTGCAAATGCAAAAAATAGCGAATAGCTCTCTGTCAAATATAAAGATTTCACGAGGGTAGTTTTGCAATCGTCTGAGTCTACTGAATTCAACCATAAGCGTTAGGGGTCCCAATTTTTCCTATATAGCAAACCCCCAAATTCAGAGTTTGAAAACCCTAGAAAACGTTCATGGTGATTTCTGTTTCAGGGTGTTTTAATCCAATTGAACCACACCAAAAGCTTCACCTGAGTTCTATGAACACAAAACAATCCACAAAAGATGTTAAATATGCATGAATAATGAGATGCGTTTCTGGAAAAAAAATGGTCAAACCGTGAAACTGTTCTCGCGTGTTTCTGGAGCTTTAAGGCTTAATTTTGATTGAAATATGTTCCTTACACCTCCAGCAATGTATTGGAAACAATAAAAGGCTTTGAATTGGCGTGGAAAGTAGAATTCAGTTTTCAAGTTTCTTTGATATTTTTCAATGTTGCATATGGCTTTCTTGCAGAGTTTTCACGTGAATAGCATTAGGGTTAGGTTGCGCATATGTAATGGAAGGGAATTAGGTCAAAGTTTGGGCCAAGGATCCATGGAATTATGGTTTGTATATTTGATTTTCAATCAAATCTTTTTGCCTCTTTTTGATGGAGAAAACTTGCCAAAATTGGAGATCTTTGTCCCCTTGATGTGCACACGAATTTGCCAGCTCATATTGGTCATATTTGCTTCATAAAAAGATTTAGAAATCATATCTTGGTATTTTCCTACAATTAAATTAATTAAATGAATTAAAAATCAATTAAAAATCCAATTAATTAATAAAAATAAGAAAATAATTCAATTTAATCTCAATGGGTCGTGCATAGGCCTTGGACAATGTTTCAAGAAGGAATTTGAGGCCCATTAGCAAAAATGATGTGTTTTGAGCAAAGTTGACTTTTGCAAATTCCCAAAAATTTCCCAACTTCTCCAATGCATATCTTGCTCAATTTTGATCATATGAACATGTTCTTAGACATTTTGGAAAGGTCTTGAAGTCCTCTAACCAATGCCTTTGGTCACATGTCATTTGGATTTATCAATCTCAAGTTATGGTCTTTGACTTAAAATGCCTTTTTGTTGACTTTTGAAATTGACCTATAATGTAGAAATTGATAACTTTTTGTGAGAGCATTTATTGGACTTGGAATGTGAATATGAGTTGTAGGAAATGTCATCCCCTTCAAAATGAACATTGGATGGTATTTTTCTGATGAACCATGAAAAAGTTATGCTCTGGTCAAGTTACAGTTGACTTTTCTACTGTCCCAAAATAGTAACTTTTGCATCCTTGATGATTTTTGAGCCATGCTTGTGGAATCATGATCAAGACTTGATCAAATGATGATTGTGTGCTCAAAATAATATGTTGACCAAAAATTCTGACTTTTGACTGCAAAATGACCATTTTACCCCTGTAGTTGATTGTGAACCAAATAGTGCTTTTGACTGTGCAAACATGCATTGTGAATCTTGAAACTTGGCATGTAGATGCTTGACAATGTATATAGGCCTATGGGACTTGATTGAGCCATTGAAAACCTCAGATTCCCTGAGAGAACCAAAACCCTAATTTTGACTTGCTTAGGAGGCATTTGGACTGTGCAACCCTTGAGGAAACTTGAACCATTTGGAGATGATTCTTGATAAACCTTGAAGAATATGGGAGGGCAAATTTTGGGGTACAACAATACACCACCAATGATAACTCACCAATATAAAATATTATACGACACATCACCAACGTGAGACCACAAAATTCACCACCAATCATATTAAACATACAATTTACATACAAACACTCATCACCGATCAATCATATCATAATTAATTCATCACCAATAATCAATTATTAAAATACAACATAATAGTCAAATTTATATAATTTCTCATCAACAATCATCTCAACATCAACATCAACATCCCTCCTTATGGGATAGTCATTAAGTCATTCAATCAAACAGTAAAAAATATTTTCATCGTCACTAACCATCAAATAGAGTTACACAACAAGTAACACAACAAAATCACATTCTTAAGTACACATTCAACATTTGGGGCCAGATTTTCATACAAATACGATTTCCCTCATCGAAGCACTTTCCGAGCTTTGATTTTGATTTTGTAAAGTCAAATGCTCAGAATTTGACACACAATAATTATATAATATTATACAATAACCAACATAAATTATACATACTCAACATCAATTAATCATCAATCAATCAATCAATCAATCATGGAATTAAGGTTATATTCAAGGCAAAAAATTCACAATAATTGTGTTCATACAATTCATATTAACATAGCAATCATCATACACATTCATATTTTTCATGAAAAACACATAAACATCATCATTGGTGAAAAGAGAAGAAAACTCAGAGGAGGGTGAGGATCCATCCCTACCCTTCATGCATATTACACCTATATTCAAGTAATCCCCTTTACCTTAATTTCCAATAAAAAATCCAAACTCAATGGTGAAGAACACTCAATCTCTTCCATTTTTGCTATGCTAGAGCTTCTCTTCACTTTTCCCATTTCTCTCTATTTTCATGTGAAACAATTTATATCCCCTAATTCACTATTTTTATTATAAATAAATAAAAATATGATTTTTACTTAATTTTCAATTTATTCTGTTTATCCCCTCAAATCCTCTAATAACACTAACTTCTCCCTAATTTTCTCAAGAGTTCTAAATAGCACCCCAACTCTAATTCTTCTTATTTTTCTTACTATTTTATATTAATAATTGAATAAATATTCTATCCATCAATGTAATTTAAATAAACATTTCACATAACAACAACCACAACAATTAATTAATAATAAATAATTAAAAATATTCTAAATATTTCGGGGCGTTAAATCTCTCTCTCTATCTCTCACTTACAAAATTTTCTCCCTCAAAAATTACTTGAATGAAACAGCTTCAGATAAGTATCTTGATAACGAGAAATCATATCGTATAATTGCTACGTTTTTAGTCCTTTTCATACTACATTAATCCATTTAACTCCCGATTGTTCCGAGTTTTTATGTCTTTTCACAGGAACAACATGTTTCAAGTCAATTTAGTGAAAAAGATCATATGAAGAAAGCTAACATGAAAAACAGAAGAAAAGGGACAAATCTGCAAAGTTCTGCAGATTTTGATGCTGTGATGACCGTCACACATCTATTACGATCGTAACGCGCTTAGTTCATGAAGAGTGCTCGTCACACATCATTGACGAACGTAACACACTATTTAAGCATCTTACGACCGTCACCTTAGCCTTACGACCGTCACACGCGTAATTCAACGTTATGAAGAACATGGAGACGTGGGCAACGTAAAGAAAGGATTATTCACTCCTACAATCTCTCAACCTCACCAACACCCAGTCCTGGTTTTTCTCCAAAATAAGTACAAGTCCACGTTCCTATCATTTATTAACTGGCAATTCCTCCTCTATAAATAGGAGAGATTTCAATGAAGAGATATACAGAGAGTTTTTACAGAATTTCTTGCGGAAGCCCTGCCAAATTTACGAACAATCAGATTGCATTTTTTTTCTACTGTTCTTGTTTTATTTCCCTTTACCATTTAATAGCCATTTCCAACATTAGGAAATTGCTATGTTAGTTAGAATTTGTTTTTAGCCTCAGACTTCGTTTCAAGTTCCGATTCCGAAGGTTCCAATCTTGCCGACTTGTGGAAGAGGGAGCTTGAGGAATAATATTATTATTCAGGTTTTTAATCGCATTTAATTTAATTTTAATACAATTTGCTTATGTTAAATTACTGTTATTTATTTATCATGAATGTTTTACTGTTTCCCGATTATGTTTCCTGTCTGTCTGTTTCAAGTACCATGACTAGCTAAATTTCTAGAGTCGGGATGTGATAATAGTAACTAAATGGATTAAATTGTTCCTAAGCTAAAATCCAAATTAACTTAATTTATGGCTGTGACTTTTTATAATTAAAATCAATATTTTTGTTACGAGAGTAAGAAAAGTAGAATAGATTAGGATCAAGACCACGAGAGTGTGAGGTTTTAACCGGATAACTAAAGTTACGCATTTGATTTAAATACAACGAGAGCGCTTTAAAACGAGTTAGATTTTATTAAGTTTTCAAAGAGTATTTTCTAAACACTTATGGGCTAGCGAGAGCAGGCATAGGGCTTTAGGGGTATAATCCGAGAGAAGACCACGAAAGTGTGAGTTGAGGGTTTTTAAACTGATAATTTCTACAGAACCATCTAAGTTAAACATCTTTATATGCTTAGGTTCGACTAGATCTGCTTAGGTTCACTTTATTACATACCGACCGTTTTATTATTATTATTCCCTTAATTCAATTTAGTTTTCCTCTACTTTAACCTCTAAAAAAACCAAACGTGACAACATCCGCCTTAGCTAAACTAGCAGACCTTTATAGCACTAGAGTGATTACAAAGTCCATGTGGGTTCAACATCTTTTTATTACTACCGCGATAGGCTGTGCAATTGCAGTTAAGAAACCGTTAGACACATTAGGTCGATTGCGAACATCAAGTTTTTGGCACTGTTGCCGTGGACTTTGATTTAGTCACTAGTGCACTCATAAAGTAGCACTGTATAGACTAAGGCAACTATTTATTTTCCCCTCTATTGTATGCCAAAAACTCGCTCCCGAAGCGAGCCTTTGCATCTACAAATCAACGATATCGAGCGCTATCTCAGAGTAAGACGCCGAGTTCAAGAATACCGTGATCTCAACAATCTTCCTCCGACTAAGCTTCCTGATATCTCAATCCCTGAGTTAATTGAAGAATCAAAGATGGCTGACGTACTAAATCCACCTCGTGCTCTTAAGGATTACGCAGTCCCTTCTCAAGCGGAACCTCACAACAACATTGCCGCTCTTGCTATCGCTTGAAACGATTTCGAGCTGAAACCTTCGCTTCTATCCACCGTTCAGCAGAACCAATTTTCTGGATCTCCTACTGACGACCCAAACCTACATCTGTCAATGTTTGTGCAGTATGCAGACACTGTAAAAGCGAATGGTGTAAACCCCGAGGCGATACAATTGCGCCTATTTCCTTTTTATTTAAGAGACAGAGCTCGAGCATGGCTCCAATCTCTTCCTTCAAACTCAATCACCACATGGGATGAGTTGAAGAAGGTCTTTTTGGCTAGATATTTCCCACCAAGCAAAACTGCTATGCTTAGAGCCAACATCAATGGTTTCAGACAAAAAGATAACGAATCACTTTTCAAAGCGTGGGAACGCTATAAGGACATGATTAGAATCTGTCCTCGTCATGGTTTAGAAGAATGGCTGATCATTCATACATTCTATAACGGTATCTTGTACAACACAAGATTGACTATAGACGCTGCTGCTGGCGGCGCATTGATGGATAAACCATATACCGAAGCAAATCAACTTATCGAAAGCATGGCTCAGAACCATTATCAATGGGGAAGCGAAAGAGCTAATATGGAAAAAACTCAAACAAAAGGTGGCATGATTGAAGTGAATAGTCTGGATCAAGTCAACGCTAAAGTGGAAGCCCTTACCCAAAAGCTAGAAAATCTTACCACCGCTCCCGCAGCTACCGTAGCTGCAGTAGCTCAAGCTTGCGATCTATGTGGTCTTCAATCACATCCAGCTCCAGAATGCCCACTTCTAACAGGAGTTCCAGCTGAACAAGAGAATTACGTACAGGGAAACCCTTATAGCAATACCTATAACCCTGGTTGGAAAAATCATCCGAATTTTACATATAAAAACAATAATGCGTTGTACGCACCTGGACAAGCTCCTGCCACGCCACCTGGCTATCCAAAAGCTAACCCAAATTACCCCAATAATGGACCTAATACATCCAATGCCCCTAGGAAATCTAATCTTGAAACCATGATAGAACATTTCATTGCTTCCCAATCTCAGACTAATAAAGATGTTCTAAATCAGAATTTACATACTAATGAGCAGATTAAACAATTATCTAGTAAAGTTGACGCTTTAGCTACCCATAATAAGATGCTTGAAACTCAAATTTCATAGGTAGCCCAACAACAAGCATCTACTGCTGCCCCAACTGGATTTTTCCCTGGTCAACCACAACCTAACCCAAAAGGATAAGCTAACGCTGTAATACTGAGAAGTGGAAAAGAACTTTACGGACCTGTTGATCCAAGACTCGAAAATCCTGCCATGTACCAAAAGCAGAACAAGCCAACTGAAAATGAGAATGAACCAAAGGAAAAGGAAAACGAAAACCAAGAGGCAGTGGAGAAAGAGAAGCCTTATGTGCCTCCACCACCCTATAAACCTCCGATTCCGTACCCTTAGAGACTTACCAATTCCAAAACGATGGGCCAATTCAAGAAATTCGTTGAACTTTTGAAACAACTGAATATCACAATACCGTTTACAGAAGCTATCACTCAGATGCCCTCGTATGCTAAATTTCTAAAGGAAATCATATCAAACAAGAAAAAGATAGAAGACAACAGAATAATTACACTTACTGCTGAGTGTAGCGCTATTATTCAAAATGATATGCCCCCTAAGTTAAAAGATCCAGGTAGTTTCTCTATACCTTGTAACATTGGAAAGTTTGTCATAGACAAAGCTCTATGCGACTTGGGAGCAAGTATTAGTGTCATGCCCCTATCTATTTGCAAAAAGCTGGAGATGGGAGAACTTAGACCCACAAAAATGTCCGTTCAATTAGCTGACCGATCAGTTAAATACCCTGTAGGTATACTGGAAAACATTCCAGTTAGAATAGGTCAATTCTATATCCCGACCGATTTCATAATCATGGACATTACTGATGACTCATTTACTCCTATCATATTAGGAAGACCCTTCCTAGCCACAACTGGAGCTATAATTGACGTAAAGAAGGGCAGACTGACATTCGAAGTTGGAGAGGAAAAAGTGGAATTCATCCTCACTCAATTCTTACAAGCACCAGCCATGAATGACACATGTTATCTAATCGACGTTATAGACGAGTGCGTAAGAGAGATGGAAGTAGAACATACCATATACTCTGAAATAATGAAAATCCCAACCCCTCTAATATTCGAAGATGACAATTGGCGTGAACCATATCAAGATAATAGTCTAAGCGAGAGTCTAGCACTTACACCTGATCATATGCCATGTCCAAAAAAACCGGGTTTAGAATTAAAAACCTTACCCAGGAACCTAAGATACGAATTCCTAGATACCAAATCTACGCGACCAGTAATAGTCAATTCCAGTTTAGGAACGCTCGAAACTAAGAAACTTTTAGACGTCCTAAGAAAGTACCCGACTGTATTAGGTTATAACATATCCGACTTGAAAGGAATATGTCCTTCAATTTATATGCATTGTATTATGTTAGAAGAAAATTGCAAAACCTCTAGAGAACCTCAAAGAAGGATTAACCCAATCCTTAGCACTTTAGTCAGAGATGAAATTAAGAAGCTATTAGAAGCAGGAATCATATATCCAATCTCCGACAGTAAATGGGTTAGCCCAGTACACGTCGTACCGAAGAAAGGAGGTATCACTGTTGTGAAGAACGCGAAAGGCGAACCGATAATGCAAAGAGTGGTAAATGGGCATAGAGTGTGAATTGATTATAGAAAACTAAACAAAGCTACTCGAAAAGACCATTTCCCTCTACCCTTCATAGATCAAATGTTAGAGCGATTAGCCAAACATTCCTACTTCTGCTATCCAGACGGTTATTACGGATTTTTCCAAATTCCTATTCACCCTGATAATCAAGAGAAGACTACATTCACATGTCCCTATGGAACATCCGCTTACAGACGAATTCCCTTAGGATTGTGCAATGCCCCAACAACCTTTCAACGATGTATGATGTCAATCTTTGCAGATTTCATCGATAACATCATGGAAGTGTTCATGGACGACTTCTCTGTGTGTGGGCAAAGTTTTGAAGGATGCCTATCAAACCTAGAAAAGATTTTAGAAAGATGTGTGAAAGTAAACCTCGTGCTTAACTGGGAAAAATTCCATTTCATGGTCAGAGAAAGAACCGTACTAGGACATGTTATATCTAATAAGGGAATTGAAGTTGATAAAGCTAAGATATAAGTCATAAAAGAACTTCAACCACCTAAGACCATTCAAGAAATACGAAGTTTTTTAGGACACGCCGGTTTCTACCGAAGATTTATCAAAGATTTCTCGAAGATCACTAAACCACTTACCAGTCTATTAATGAAAGACGCTGAGTTCATATTCGATGAAGATTGTCTTAAAGCGTTTGAAACTCTAAAATCAGCCCTTATCACCGCACCAATAATGCAACCACCCGATTGGAGATTACCTTTTGAAATCATGTGCGATGCAAGTGACTACGCCATAGGCGCAGTTCTTGGATAAAGGAAGGACAAGAAACTTCACGCAATCTACTATGCCAGTAGAACGCTAGACTCAACTCAAATGAACTATGCCACAACTGAAAAAGAGCTGTTAGCAGTTGTCTTTGCGCTTGACAAATTCCGTTCTTACCTAGTAGGAGCAAAGATAATCATTTACACAAACCACGCTGCTATCAGATATGTACTAACCAAGAAGGACGCAAAACCAAGACTCCTCAGATGGATCCTACTTTTTCAAGAGTTTGATCTAGAAATTTAGGATAAGAAAGGAACCGAAAACGTCATAGCAGACCACTTGTCAAGATTAGAAGGTATAAAACCCGAACAAGTACCGATTAACAACGATTTTCCGTATGAACAGCTGATAGCGCAAATAAGAAGCGATCTAGCTCAACTGGATCTAAACATACCAAAAGCCAAGGAAGCCGTGGAAGCGATCCATACAACCATGGGACTGCCATGGTATGCCGACATAGTCAACTACTTAGCTGCAGTCGCGCTCCCACCAGACATAACTTATCAACAGAAAAAGAAATTCTTCCATAATCTCAAGTATTATTATTGGGATGAACCTTTATTATTTAGAAGATGATCAGACGGAATTTTACGCTGATGCATACCTGAAGAAGAAATAGAAGATGTTATTTTTCACTGTCATTCATCTCCCTATGGAGGACATGCAAGCACTTCTAAAACCTGTGCAAAGATCCTACAAGCCGACCTATTCTGGCCTAATCTATGGAAGGATGTCCACATCGATGTTAAAAACTGTGATCGGTGTCAACGCACCGGTAATATTTCAAGACGCGATGAAATGCCTCAAAGAGGAATACTAGAAGTAGAAATCTTTGATGTTTGGGGAATCTATTTCATGGGACCCTTCCCATCTTCTTTCGGAAACAAGTATATACTCGTAGCTGTCGATTATGTTTCAAAATGGATTGAGGCTATAGCCTCTCCTACAAATGACACATGGGTAGTAATTAAGCTCTTTAAGAACACAAACTTTCCAAGATTTGGTGTGCCTAGACTTGTCATTAGTGATGGTGGCTCCCATTTCATTTCAAAGATATTCGACAAATTATTATCTAAGTATGGAGTCAAACACCGCATAGCAACACCGTATCATCCACAAACCAGTGGACAGGTCGAAGTCTCAAACAGAGAAATTAAACAAATCCTAGAGAAAACTGTTGCCATATCTAGGAAAGATTGATCATCTAAGCTTAACGAGGCTTTATGGGCTTATAGGACAGCCTACAAGACTCCTATAAGAACTACACCCTTCAAGCTTGTGTACGGAAAGTCCTGTCATCTCTCAGTAGAATTAGAGCACAAGGCATATTGGGCAATCAAAACGCTCAATATAAACTACACTGCTGCTGGAGAGAAGCGAATCCTCGACTTAAATGAATTGGAAGAATTGAGATTAGACGCTTATGAGAACGCTAAGATATACAAAGAAAGAACCAAAAGATGGCACGATAAGCGCTTATCCCAGAAAAAATTCAGTGTGGGAGACGTTGTACTACTATTTAACTCTAGACTTAGGCTCTTTCCTGGAAAACTAAAATCTAGACGGTCTGGTCCTTTTGAAGTTACAAAAGTATTCCCTAGCGGAGCAATAGAAATTAAGGGTAGGAATAGTGACCCGTTCACAGTGAACGGGCAGCGATTAAAACAATATCATCACATTGAGAATTGAGACTATGCGAATAGTCTAAAACTTTTAGAATTACCCACTATTTCCCCTGAATGATCTACTACTAAGCGCCATGTCAGGCTTATGACGTTAAAAACAGCGCTTAGTGGGAGGCAACCCACTTATTTGTCTTTGTTATTGTTTTCGTTTGTTTCTATTTATTACTGTTGTTTTTCTTTTCCGTTTCTGCATTTATTTCTTTAAAAGCCTTATTTTCATTATTTTCTATTTCATTTTTTTTCTAAAAATATTTATAAAACTGCTGCTGATTTTAAAACAACTTTATTCGCTACAGGTTTTCTGAAAAAGTCTTTTTCTATCCTACCTTCTCCCCTGATTTGTTTCCCCATTTAGCATTTACTATGGAAACCACTTTTAGAGGAAGGAACCAAATGAGGATATTTGAGGAATTGTCTCAAAGGAACATCGGTATGACTTTGTATTATGATGAACCGACCATGGACACCTTAGGTATTAAGGATAGTGTCCTTTATCTGTTTAACCAACTGGGATGGGAAAAAGCCCACATTAAGCATAAGTTTGTTACATACCGCGAGCTTACCCTTGAATTTTTTAGCTCCCTAGTTCATATACCTGAGCGCGGTTTCGGAATCAGAAAAGGATTTATAGCTTTCAGACTATTCGGTATTGAATTCGTTTATAATCATAAAGAATTAGCTGACCTACTAGGATTCCCTAGAGGACCTTTTGCTTTTACTACCACCCAGGTGGAATTAATGGATTTCGAGCTAGATTACTTTTGGGGAACCTTAACCGGAAACTATCACCCTGAGCCGGATATCATGGACAATAATGAAATACACAACCCCGCTATCCGCTATTTCCATAATATTCTAGCCCATACTGTATTCGGAAAAGAACAGAACCGTACTGCAGTGTCTAAGGATGAGATGTTTTTACTGTAATGTATGAACCAAGGCCGACCTGTTAATGCTGTGCCGTTCTTGATGCAAACCTTTTCTCGCATTGTTCAGGACCCTAATGAACCTATCATCGTAGGAGGCCTAGTCACAATGATTGCCAATGCCCTCAAACTTAGATACCAACTACATAAGTGTACACAATTTGGTTCAATCCTCCCTATGAACATTGATTTATGTTTCGACCCACGAATAATAAGAAATCTAGGTCCTGCACCTTTCGAATACCTGATAAGGGATGAAGTTGTCACTTTATTTACACTTCCAAACCATGCTAAAGTGAGTGCCCACAATTGCGACAACTGGCTTTATGAGCTAAACCCTCCTGATCATCCTTCAAGACCTGAGACACCATAACCATACCAAGTTATTGATGCTAAGATGTCTGATGAGAGTGATCCTGAGACCCCTTCTGGTTACTATGACAATAACAACATTGCAGAGGATATTGATGCCCCTGAAATAACCCAAGGAGAATACGCTGGAAATTTGAACAAAATCTTTACCACACTGGATGTTTATCAAACTGACATTAATGGAATCAAGGACGAGTTGAAGAGCATGCGTCTGGACATAATAGGCTTGACTGATATAACTGCGGAGCAATTTTATCACATAAATGCAGCTTTCGAAGATTTAAAAACGCGACTTGGATGAAGTAGCAGAATCAGCATTTGTTTTTACTTTTCTTTATGTTTTATGTTTCTAGGTAGTTTCCCTTTTAAGATTTCATTTTAAACAAGTTTACTTTCTGCAATTTTTTAAATTTCTGTTAAAAACAAATATTTATTTCAATTTCAGTTTGTTTTTATTTCATTAAATTTAGTGCGTGCTACAGCAAAATTAAATTCACTGCATATTAATTATCATTATGCAAATATTGTTATAAGGTATGTTGGAATTGATCTGCATGTTTATTTTGATGAATTATTTTGTTATAAGGTGTGTTGGAATTAAACTGCTTCATTTATTTCGTGCAATTATTTGTAGCTGTGACGGTCGTAACAACCCTGTGACGAGCGTAACTCGCGTTTCACCGTGTTACGCCCGTCAGCCTCCTGTGACGATTGTCACGCGCGTTTGAAAACGTCTTCTGCTATTACAGAAGCCGTTCTCCTTCCCACTTCTACCTTCCTATTTTCCCAAACCGTTCCGCCACCCATTCAATATTTTCTTAAATCACCCGCTCCAACAATTAAACTCCATTTCCCCACTCACATTCCAACCCCTTTCACGATTCAACCTCTTGCATGCAATATGGCCAACAACCAGCAAATCCCCAATCTCACTTTCAGAGCAGGCGACCAAGGTGAAACCCAGTGATTAAAATTCCAGAAATTCCAACGCCGCGGTCTCCAACCAACTCGGTATGTTGACCTCGACTGTCTGAGGAATTTGGGACTGCTTGAGAGCGTCCGACAACTTTTGCAGAATGTAAACTTGTGGAATCTGTGCCGCCAACCGCAACCCATCTACAAAACTCTGACCTTGGAGTTTCTGAGTTCATTTTCCCACATTACCCCTACTGGAGCCACCAACCAACTCTCTGGCGTGGCCAAATTCCGTATGTTTGGCACTGAGTATCAGCTGTCACAAACTGATATTGCGCGGCTGCTCGGTTTCAGTTCCGACGAAGGTGTCCACCTTTGGGTGCCAAATAATTTTGGCGAGGAAGTATTTAATTTATGGCACAACATGACAAACATTCATGTCGGCTCTTACGACCACCTCAACGCCACACATATCCATAATCCGGCTATCCTATATTTACACCGCATCCTTTGCAACACCATCTTCGCCCGAGATAGCAACCACAAGCTCAACTGCAAGGAGCTTTTCTTCATGCACTATGCATTCACCGGCCAGAAGATCAACGCCGCTCCATTTCTATTGGCCCATATTCACTCCATCTGCACTAGAGGCGGCAAACCCTTCTATTTCGGAGGGATTGTCACTTCTCTTGCTATAGCTTTGAATCATGGTGCCGCTCTCACTGATATGCCTTCTATGGCGCCGACATTGCTTACTCTGGACCACTGCAAAGCTGCCCACCTCATCTATGAGCGGGAGGATGGCAAATTCCATCCTGTGATCCGAAACATCATTTATAATAACATTACTTTGCCTTTCAGGGACCAAATCGATCCTCAAAACAGAGCTAATTGGTTATTCGATCTTGCAGCTCCCGAGGGCCATGTTCCTATTCATGAAGACCAGCCTGATGCCCCCGCGGACGAGATACAAGAAGAGCTGGACAGAGCTGCCCCCGTTCACGACATTCCGGGACCTTCATCCGCACCACCTCCTATCTCTCTTGAAGACATTCTTCAAGCCATCCACCAGCAAAATCAAATGGGTGCCGCACTTGAAATAAGACAATAGGAGCAGTATGACTATTTATATGCCCAAAACGCTCAGATTTTGAGTGGCCAGCGGAGCATGAACGAGAGGTTGGACGAGGCCCTGTCTGAACTTAACGCTTTAAGGTTGGAAGTAAGCACGCATGGTTTTCATGACACTAATACCGAGGCCACGCCTACCAGGCGATCATGCACCAGGAGCAGAGGACGTGGACATCAGTAGTTTTATTCTTAATTAGTTTGTTTTTGCTGTTTCTTTTTGTATTTGTATTTGTATTTCCCCGCCTTTATACCACAACATTGAGGACAATGTCGGATATAGTGTGGGAGAGGTACCTTTCCATTTTCCATTAAACAAGTAATTTTTACGATATTTCTAAGTTTCAATTCTTCTCCGCTTTATTTAGCCATACCGAATTTTTTTTGCTTTATCTTCGCATAGCCCGACATACCTACCTTAACGAAATCCTAGTTAGGAAGCCGAGAACGATTCAACAAGATCTATACGGTTATGACACCTTAGACTTCCTACTTACGCGATCCGTTTCAATAACCGTTATACCTATATCTTGAGTTTTAGTTCTAAAGTAACCCCTAGTAGTTTATACTAGCAGTTAGCACTGTCTTGACACAAACCACGTGGGGAGCCGATGAATATAAGTGTTTGATGCCTAATCAATGAAATAACCTTCTTATCTCGCTGCTGAAAAGGAAAATTTGCACCAAAATACAAGGTTGCATATACGAGATGAGCAAACAATGAAGGAGTCCATTGTTGGTTGGTTCAAAGGTATCTGGTTCTGAACTTGGTAGGGCGTGCTACGGCTCGATCCCCCACAACCTCCAATTTGGATAATACGTGTAGGGTTGCCACATTCGTGTACCAGACCCCGTGCTAAAAGGATCAAAGTCACTAACCGGTTACTCCACTACGTGCGTGCTAAGACAAAGGGCTTAATGTGATTGCGCTAGAACGAACCAGGTGAAATAGGTACAAGAGACTCTGGGCAGAATTGTAACAGAATTATTGGATAGTTTGTTTAAAATGGAAGTCCACGACTTAACTTATTGCTTGTGTCATTAGCGTATCGCTAGTGTTTTACTTAAGTATCGGTCGAACTAACAATTGATTTCCCGTAATTGTTTTGAAAACCAAAGGTATGTTATGCATGTGCGTCTGATAAAACTTGTCCGATCTTTCTAAATGATTATTTGCTTGAGGACAAGCAAAGGTTTAAGTATGGGGGAATTTGATAACGAGAAATCATATCGTATAATTGCTACATTTTTAGTCCGTTTTCATACTACATTAATCCATTTAACTCCCGATTGTTCCGAGTTTTTATGTCTTTTCACAGGTACAACATGTTTCAAGTCAATTTAGTGAAAAAGATCATATGAAGAAAGCTAACATGAAAAACAGAAGAAAAGGGACAAATCTGCAAAGTTCTGCAGATTTTGATGCTGTGACGACCGTCACACATCTATTACGACCGTAACGCGCTTAGTTCATGAAGAGTGCTCGTCACACATCATTGATGAACGTAACGCGCTATTTAAGCGTATTACGACCGTCACCTTAGCCTTACGACCGTCACACGCGTAATTCAACATTATGAAGAGCATGGAGACGTGGGCAACGTAAAGAAAGGATTATTCACTCCTACAATCTTTCAACCTCACCAATGCCCAGTCCTGGTTTTTCTCCAAAAGAAGTACAAGTCTACGTTCCTATCATTTCTAAACTGCCAATTCCTCCTCTATAAACAGAAGAGATTTCAATGAAGAGATATACAAAGAGTTTTTACAGAATTTCTTGCGGAAGCCCTGCCAAATTTACGAACAATCAGTTTGCATTTTTTTCTACTGTTCTTTTTTTATTTCCCTTTACCATTTAATAGCCATTTCCAACATTAGGAAATTGCTATTTTAGTTAGAATTTGTTTTTAGCCTCATACTTCGTTTCAAGTTCCGATTCCGAAGGTTCCAATCTTGCCGACTTGTGGAAGAGGGAGCTTGAGGAATAATGTTATTATTCAAGTTTTTAATCGCATTTAATTTAATTTTAATACAACTTGCTTACGTTAAATTACTGTTATTTATTTATCATGAATGTTTTACTGTTTCCCGATTATGTTTCCTGTCTGTCTGTTTCAAGTACCATGACTAGCTAAATTTCTAGAGTCGGGATGTGATAATAGTAACTAAATGGATTAAATTGTTCCTAAGCTAAAATCCAAATTAATTTAATTTCTGGCTATGACTTTTTATAATTAAAATCAATCTTTTTGTTACGAGAGTAAGAAAAGTAGAATAGGTTAGGATCAAGACCACGAGAGTGTGAGGTTTTAACCGGATAGCTAAAGTTAGGCATTTGATTTAAATACAGCGAGAGCGCTTTAAAACGAGTTAGATTTTATTAAGTTTTCAAAGAGTATTTTCTAAACACTTATGGGCTAGCGAGAGCATGCATAGGGCTTTAGAGGTATAATCCGAGATAAGACCACAAAAGTGTGAGTTAAGGGTTTTTAAACTAATAATTTCTACAGAACCATCTAAGTTAAACATCTTTATATGCTTAGGTTCGACTAGATCCGCTTAGGTTCACTTTATTACATACCGACCGTTTTATTATTATTATTCCCTTAATTCAATTTAGTTTTCCGCTACTTTAACCTCTAAAAAAACCAAACGCGACAACATCCGCCTTAGCTAAACTAGCAGACCTTTATAGCACTAGAGTGATTACAAAGTCCCTGTGGGTTCGACATATTTTTATTAGTATCGCGATAGGCTGTACACTTGCAGTTAAGATACCGTTAGACACATTAGGTCGATCGTGAACATCATATTTCTCATCCGACTCTCTAGCTCCCACGCCATGCTTCCTCCAACAGGTCATCCCCATACCACCTTCACCAAAACAATCTATTTACCCCTCAAGTGCTTTACTTCACGATCTTCAATCCGCAAAGGTGGTGCCTCAACAGTCAAGTTCTCTCGAACTAGCACATCATCCAACTGGATCACATGAGACGAGTCAGGAATGTACTTTCTAAGTTGTGACACATAAAATATATCATGAAGATTCGAAAGATACAATGGAAATGAAACTCTGTAGGCCACCTCTTCTGTTGGTCTGAAGAGTTCACACATAAGAGAGGGTGAATTGTGTGGTTTGGAAAAATATGTGTTTTTAAAAAACTTTTGGAAATTTTATCAGAGATTGAAAATGTTTTCTAAGTCTAAGCAGGGGGATTTAAATAATAACATAAAGTGCAGAAATTAAAGAGTAAAGGGAAAAAGAAGAACACTAAAATTTATATGGTTCAATAAAAAATGACTTAGTCATGTCTCAAAGATTTGATCTTGAGAGTTTCTATTAACACTTGAGAACTTTTAGTAGGAAAATCTCACGAGACCCCTAATACAAGGAAATTGTGGTTGTCCTACAACCATAATAATACAAGACGATAGATATGGATGTTTTCATCTTTTCCAATAAATTGCTGAGATTGAAGTGGCCAAGCTTCCCTCCCAAATATAGATTGAAGCAGTTAGTCTTCTTTCTATGAACATGAACCTTGTAGCAGTTAGTCTTCAAGTTCCATATATATATATATATATATATATATATATATATATATATATATATATATATATATATATATATATATATATATATATATATATATATATATATATATATACATATATATATATATAAGCTTAATTGGTATAACAGGATTACCAAACAACCTCTTGAGATTTTCATTGGACTGATCTCAAAACCTATTATGGTTTTAACCGGGATAACCATGAACAAATGTTAAGATCTTCAAAGCTAGACGATCTTCAACTTATATATAAAAAACAGTAGGAACTGATCACACAATCCCCAAATGCTACCCTTCTAGAATTACAATGAACATCTCACTCATAAATGGAACTTTCCTTACAAAAGCATTTCGCTATAAGAACTAGTGAAAGAAAGTGAATAATAAAATTTAGAGAGAGAGAGAGAGAGAGAGAGAGAGAGAGAGAGAGAGAGAGAGAGAGAGAGAGAGACAAAATGGGTGTCAATACACAAATCGAGTTCTGGATGGTTTGAAATAAGAAACGAGGCATCTATTTATAAGCAAGAAGAATACCCAAAACGGAAATCTCATTTAATGATTTTGACCGTTGGATAATCGATTGGACATTTGTTTTAATCGATTAGATCTTAAAATTATAATTGTTGTTTCTCTTTTAAAAGGAAAAGGGATATTGATAGACGTTGTACATAATTAAGGCGTTATTTGAATAACTTGGGGCTTACGTTTGAGTTATTCTAATTGATTAGCATAAAGGTCTAATCAATTATATTAGTCAGATATTTCCTTTTAGTTATTTCCACCGTTGCTAAGTCTTCTGACACAACTTAAAGACACTTCTAAATATATTTTCTTAGTTAAAGCATTTGAAAAAAGGTTTTAGTGTGTGCGCGTGTGTGCTTATAGCTATATACTCTTACAAAAAATCCCTTTGCTTTTAGAAATGGTCCCCCACTTACTAAATTTAAATTCTAACTCCTTCTACAAGCTTTTTACAAGATATCATCTTCTGAGTTGACACTGATTGAGATCTCTTGAGGCTATAGATAATTCATCTTGGTTTGCCTTCTTCTTTGAATAGGCAAGTTCATCAAACCTTTACATTCATTGTTTGCATCTTTAACTACTTAAGTTCTCTTTGACTTATCCGTTGTTGTACTATTATCATGATGAAGTCTTATTAGTATTTTAGTTTGTAGTTGTCATCATCAAAAGAAAACCTATTACCTACAAAATAAGGTTCCACATTCTCCCCCTTTTTGATGATGACAACACATCTCTCAGGGAAGGTGGTAAAATAAATAAAAAAATATATTTTGGAGTAATAATACTCCCTCTGAGTTAGATAAAACATACACCATTCCCCTAAGAGTATAATTCTCTCTCATTGTCATGATCAAAAAGGCGGATAAAATATGCAATAAATATAAAAACATGGTTAAACATCATATGTTTTTTAGGGTATGCATGTAGTATCATATGACTTTGTTTGCATTTATTAGGGTATGCAAATATAGTGTCAAAACCATACTTAAGCATATATAGTGTACATCCTGAAAATCCTTAGGGAGAAATATAAGTCAGACACGAGGTATTGAATGAAACTAGATCACTATTAAGTAGCCAGTATGTATTACAAAGGCGAGATATAAAGTCGGGCCATGTGAAGGATACCCCTACCCGGAAGATGAGGTGTATATTCAGAGAGGTCAAGGGCATGACAAGTCAGATTGCCGAGATTCTAGACTGGTATGACAGTTATGATAGTCTAAAAGTTACATGAGGGTTACAAGCCTCAATATAGTGCATTATGCCTCATGATTATGGTGGCGAGAGTTAAACCTCGTCATTTATGAGGGGATTTCAGAGGTTATATCTTAATGAAGGAAGGTTAAAAGAGTAGAGGTATAAAAAGGAACCTCCTATAGAGGGAAAGAGGAAGCATACATCACGTATAAGCAAGATATAAATCACGAATACACATAATAGTTGCAATCTCTCCTGATTCACTTCGAAGGGTTATCCAAACGTGCTTTACAGGAACATTTAGCGCCCACCATGGGGCCTAGGTAAAACTTTCTCAGGCCACACAATAATATCTTACTATCTCAAGGATGTATGGAACATCATCCACGAATGAAGATCCTCTACTAGACATGGCACAATTGTTGGCCGTCATGAAGGATCAGCGTTAATAGTTCGAAAATATGTTGGACAATGTCTAGGACATTCAGGCACTCATCCAGTCAGACGGGGACACCAGGAAGTGCTTCTGGATCCCCAGCCATTGACTGAAGCCATATGGAATAACGTGGTATCGAAGAACTTTAAGTTACAGTTGTTGGCGTCTTTCGATGGCAAAAGGGACCCCCAGGAGCATATTATTTCCATAAGCAATCTGATGGCGATAGTCGATGCCTATGACTCCCTGAAATGAAAACTCATGGTCTGAACTTTCAAGGATGTCTCTTTGCGCTGGTACATGAGCTTGACGAGGTTTTCCATCACTGGGTACTCAAACTTAACCCAGAAAAGGGTCAATCATTTTGCGGCCAGCAAACACAATAAGGTATCCATCACTAGCCTGCTCAATCTATGACAGGGTCCCTCTGAGTCCCTCTACAAGTACATGGCGCGTTTCAACTAATATACCATAAAATTATCGCACCCAAATCAAGAAATGTTCATATGGGTTTTCAAAAATGTTTACGGGTCGACTATTTCAACGAGTCCCTTGCTCAAAAGCCGACCTCTAACATATATGAGGTAATTAACCAAGTAGAGGGTTACATCAAAGGTGAGGAAAGTAACATAGAGAATAAATCTAGGGATGCCAAATAAAAGCCCCGTGCTAGATCGGAAGGGTAGGCATAGAGAAAGGAGAACCAAATATTCTCAGTCCAGAATCGTAGTGTGGCACCCCCGAACCGAAGGCCGTATGACAACTCCCCCGAGGTATTCACGGAACTCAACACCAGGATAGCAGACATATTATATGAGGTAGATCAACTCGAATTTATAATCACATTGCCACAGCCTAAAATATTGGGCGTAGTGACAGGAAGAAAGGATGACCTGTGGTGCTCTTTCCACCGCATGAAGGGGAATCATGTGGAGGATTGGCAGCAACTAAAGAAAAAAAATCAAAATACTCATCCAGTGCGGTAAAACGATATCATATGTGAAGGACAATGAGCGGGTCAGCAAGGAAGAGAGGCCCTTCTCGGGTGGAGTCCAAGTCTAACCCGTAAAATCTGTCCACTAAGAAGGGTGAAATTTCTGGTACAAGTAACACATATTAATACTGATATCTCAACATCAGAACAATGTCAAGACAAATGTTAAATTATCTGTTGAAAAAATAAATAGATTTATCAATTTGTGATTGATACTGAAAATAAATTGCAAAATGATAAATAACACAGAATTATTAATCCATTTCAGTGCAAAATCACCTACATCTGGGGGCTACCAAGCCAAGAAGGAAATCCACTATTAGTAGTATCAATTCAAATCCTAAATAGTCCATGTTTATAACTTCTCACTTAATCCATACTTAGTGCAACTTCTACCTAAAAATCACCATCTAGATATGAGAAATCCCATCTCACTTCCTAATCACCTCAGTGATATCTAACAGTCCCAATCCCAGTGACTGTATCAAGAACAACTCAACAAGAATATTACACTTCCAATACAAAAACTCAACTCTTTGCTTAAAAGCTTTAGAGTGAGAAAAATAACTTGATAATCTATCAAGTAACAATTAGTCTACCATATAGTATCAAAAGATACATGGGTGACTTACACCCACACAAGAGACTCTCAAAACCTAAGACTCCTAGCTTCCCCTAATTTAAAAATTATGAAAAACTTAATTCAAATAATTGATACATTAGGTTTAAGTCTTCTCTTTAAATACATAATTTCAGTCCATGGGCTTCGAAATTTTCATCCATATATTTCTTGATCCACGAGCTGAGTGATGCACCAATTGTGCAGCAAAATATCCTTAAATCTTGGAACAAACAATACCAAGTTTCCTAAATTGTCTAAAGGCCCAATTTAGTAACTCATGTATAGCTAGAGATACAAAGCTTGTTCTAGATTAAATCCTCTTGTCTTGTGAAATTTAGTGATACATATTTTTTGTACTCCAAAATTTTCCCTCCCCTTTCTCAAGATATTTCTCACAAGATCTCCAAAAGCTCAAATTTGCACAAGCGTTGACTAGGTCAAACCATCTCCTTAATATTGATGCCTCAAATTAGGGTTTTGATTTTCACAAGGGTAATTGGACTTATAATTCCTCAAGTTACTTTCATGGATTATTATATACCTCCAAGAATACTCATGTCAAGTTTCAAGTCTTGAGTCACAAATCTGCTCAGTCAGTTGACCAGATGACTGAAAATCAACTATATTAGGTAAAAAGTCAAACTGTGGTAAAATTACTGTCAAACTTAAAGATTTTTGGTCCACATCAACATTTTAAAGTTATACGCATCAATTGATCAAATTTGGATCGCAATTCCTCAAGAAAAATGTTCAATTTACCAAAAGGGCAAAATGGTAAAAATTAGGGTTTTTACTGTAATTGACTGATCATTGACTTTTGACCTAATACATGATCCAATGGCTTGAAGTATAATATCAAGGATTCTAATACAAAATGTTTACCTAATATCATGGCTCAAATCATCTTTCAAAATCAATGGATTGATAGTTGAATTTTGGGTCAATTGACGAAAAGTTAACTGATGCACAAAAAGTCAAACTTCGACTTTTTGATCAAGGTTTGATTTCAAAGATAACAATTCATCAAGACATTAAAAAATATGAAGCTTGATCATCAAGAAATCAAGAAAATCAAAATTCAATTTGAAAAGTCAAACTTCTCAAGACTTAAAAAAATTTCAAAGTGTTTTAAACATGATAATTTCACAACTTCATGACATTTTTTCACCAAGATACAAGATGATTCAAAGAAAACTTTTAACATGAAAGTTGTAGAACTTGATTATATCTACAAATTTTCTTTACTGAACAAGTCCTATAAGTGCTTGTATTTTGAGTTATAAATTCATGAAGTCATGCACTTTTTCTAAAACACTTAGTAAAAATTTGACCTAGTTTAGGCAGATTTTTGACCTAACTTCTTGGCCGATTTTCATCAAGCTCCAAAATGATTTTTTCAAAATGGAAAACATGAAGGTTTTAGATGATGTTTCAAGATTTCCAAAATATCAGAGAACTTGAAGAGATCATGCTTGAGCTAGAAGTTACGAAGAGATGAAGATGGCCTCATAAACTTGAATTATCGGTCATTTTCTTGATAAACATTTGATCCAATCTCATAGCCATGCTGCATAATCTTACTTTGAAGGATTCTAACTTGTGTTTCATTCCATAATTAATTAAATACACAACTTATAGATCCATTATCCAATCAATTAAGCCATTGTCCAAGCTACATTGCCATTTTAGGAAGAAAGGCACCATTATTATTCTTGAAAAGTTGCTTTAATCACAAAGTCAACTGGTCTTGAGCATTGCACTTGTTCTTTCTTCACAAGCATCCTTTACAAACTAATAACAAACATGTTAAAATTTGATAGCCACCCTACAAGCCTTGTACCTTGCCTTGAAACCATGTTTGTTAAGCTTGCTTCAAAAACAAGTCAAAATCCTATAACTTGTGATCTTGTGATTCTGATCACTCCAAGTCTCCAAACCTTTCCCTATAAATAGAAGATGTTATTTGAAAGCCATACACGAGATTACAAGCACTAAAATTCCCTCAAACTATCTCAAACTTAGGATCATCAAAAACATCTCAAAACTTGCTATTTCTGATTTTTGATATCCATTTCATAATTCCCTAGTGATAGAGAGCGCGTGCGTAAGGCATTACTGTAGAAGGTCCTGAGTTCGAGCCCCAGCGAGACCTTTTATCATTTTTTCTAACATTTTTCCTTATTTTTGAACAGGCCTGGGCCTCCAGCATTGGGCCTGACTTCTTTTATTGTCTCTAACCCCCCATTTCATTTTTGCACACACCAGGCCCAAATTATTTTCTTTTACTATTAAAATTTATTTGTTTTGTTTTATCATTTTTATTTTAAATCATAAAATCCTAAAATCACAAAAATAATAGACTTAGGTTTTTATTTAATTAATATAACTTTTGACATAAACATTAATTTATTTTAATCACCCTTTATTTTATTATTTAGCTTGTAAACTACTTAGAAACTTTTTGACAAATCCAAAAATATTATTTAATTTATTTTCATAAATAAATTAAATTATCACATCCATCTTTTCATTTTTATTTTGCAAATAAAATAGAATTAGGGTTTAATTTCTAATTATTTTTCATTTCAAATTTCAAACATCTCTTCTCAAACAAAAACAAACAAAAATATTTCTCCCAAAATACTTAAAATCTTTTTAGAGTTTATCATATTACCCCTTTTCCTATCTTTGTACATTATTTACTTTTTTTCACTACTTTACATTTATGAAATTATTCATCAATTTGTAATAGTAAATTAGGGTTTATTGCTTTCACCCCCCATTCATAAACTTGTACCCCCATCCCCCAAAACATTGTAATAGCGTAGGACATTTAAATTCCATAATTTATCGCTTTCCTTATTATTTCTAGTAATTAGGGTTTGTATGGTAAGACTAAAATCAAGCCTTAGAAAAACCCTAAATCTCAAGACGAAAATGCATGCAATCAAAACACTTTGCACACTTGCACCTCTAGGATTAACCCACACTTGTTGCCTTAGAATAAAACAGTCATGTCCCTTGAACGTGGGATACTTTAGCAAAGACTCTCGAATACAAGATCATAGTCCCTCAATGACCCTTCGATGTTACCTTTGATAAACAATATTAGAACCTTATGACAAATTGCTAAAGTATCCTACAATGTTTCCTTCTATGACTATGATGACCTACGACTGTCCCTTCACATTCAATGATATGGTTGCTTACTAACTAATGGTAAGATAACACTATCTAAAGAAGGAGGAAAAGAACTAAGACTTTTTGAGTAGGTAGAACGCTCATAGTTGCTTGCTCACAAATAAAACCATCTCCACACTCACACTTTCAAAACATATTTCCAAAAGCAAATATCTCTTTGAACTATTTTCAAAACCAACACTTTGTATACATTCTTATAGAGACAAGAATCATTACAAAGTTTGTTGAAAAAAAGGCGTTTTCAAAATATTTTCAAACTTACACAAAACACAAAAATATTTTTCAAGGCATTTCAAAGTGAGCTAGCAACTAAGAGCCCGTAGATAACTACAGATGAAAATGGTGCTAACACCTTCCCTTTTCATAACCTACCCCCCGAACTGAAGAAAATCCTTAAAAGGTCTTTCCTGTTCTTTTCACCCTTTCCTTTATTGGATAAAAGAAAAGTCAGTGGCGACTCTTGCTATCCGCAACAGTTATGATAAAACGTAAAACACCCAAGCCAGTTCTCCCACCGTATTACAGAACTGGCGACTCTGCCGGGGAAAGTAAAAGTGGGGTTACCTTAGAGACTAGATCAAATTTAAATTCTTTCATTTGTTTGACTTGTTTGATTTACATCTTTGGGCCTATGTTTGGGTTTCTTGTATAGATCCTCTACCCGGATATGGGAACATTATTAGGTAAGTAGCAATGGATTATGGATACTGTTCGACATAGACCGATATGGTTGAAGCAATAGCTACTTTAGTGTGACACATTTGTGGGTACCGGTATCCCTTGTGGAGAATCGAGGAGAACACGGGGTTGCTGTGTGGTGTCATGAAGCACTAACTAACTGTAGAACCTTTAGTTGAACAACTTGGCCATTAGGAAGTAGTGAGATATCCAACTTTGGTGCAAAGCTGAAGATTGGTTGATACTCGATACTACACTCATTGAGATTGGACTTTTGGGACATTTTGACTGCAAGAAAAGATTGATTATGCTAAAACAATGCCCAATGAAGAAAGATCGATGATATTGAGATTCCCTAGAACTCGTTTACTTTCTAGGACACGTTTAACCAACTAAACATCAAGAGGGTACTTACCTATGAAACCCATGCAAGCCTAAACCTAAGGTCTTTGTGTGCTTTGTTTGTGATTATTATTCATGACATCATAAACATCATAACATTATAAGAAATCTCACTAACCATTTCAAGGATTTAGGAATTTATCTTTGTTCTTATTTGTAGGACATGGCTTCTACTCGTAGAAATACCATCCGAGTCAGCTTTGTGATAGTGCTTCCTCAACTTCAAGAGTTAGCATTGAGGGTGCCTGTAGATTCTCCCTTCACCAAGAAATATGGTCGACTTCTCAACTTGGCTACCTCAAACTTCCAAGAAGAAATGATGTGTGTGTTCTTCCAATTCTTTGATCCTATGCACCATTGCTTTACCTTTCCCGACTACCAATTGGTGCATACATTAGAAGAATTCTCTCAACTTCTAGGAGTTCCCGTGCTTGATCAAATACCATTCACCATTTTAGAGGAAACTCCAAAGCCTGAAGTCATTGTCAAAGCCTTGCATTTGAAGAGATTCGACATTGTGGCAAATTGGGAAACAAGAAGTGGGGTTAAAGATTTCTTAGCCAAGTTTCTGTTGGAGAAGGCTCGTTTGTTTTGGGAAGATATGGATTTACAAGCAATTGAAGATGTCTTGGCCCTTCTAATCTATGGTGTGGTTCTATTTCCTAATCCAAACCAACTCATAGATGTGAATGTCGTCAAGGTTTTTCTCTCTCGTAATCCCATACCTACTTTGCTTGGAGACATTATACATTATCTCCACACTCGCTACATGAATAAGAGAAGAACTCTTTTGTGTTGTATTCCATTATTGTCTAGGTGGTATATTTTGCCCCTACCTCGATCAGTATTGAAGAATGAACAAGGCTTGACATGGTCTCAAAGGATGATGTCGCTCTCACACTCGGATATTCATTGGTGTTCCCGATATTTGGAGAATATTACCATCATTGACCATTTTGGGGAGTTCTCTAATGTTCCGCTCTTGGGAATTGGGGGAGGTATTACCTATAACCTTTATCTTGCATTACGACGGTTTGGGTATGCGCGAAGAGATGGTCCCCATGATGCACTCATCCAAGGTTTGGTATTCGACTATGTGATACGGTGGGAGAACTGACTTGGGTGTTTTGCGTTTGATCGTAAATGTTGCGGTTAGCAAGAGTCGCGACCGACTTTTCTTTTATCCAAAAGGAAAGGAGAAAAAGCACAGGAAAAACCTTTGAGATTATTTCTTGAGTTCGGGGGGTAAATTATGAAAAGGGAAGGTATTAACACCCTTTTCATCCATGGTTTTCCATGGGCTCTTAGTTACTTGCTAGATCACTTGATTTTGTTTGAAATTGTGCTTTGTGTGGTTTTTGAAAGTATTTTGTAAAGAGGCCATTATTTAGGCAATCTTTGTAATGATTCTCGTTCGTAAGAATGTATATAAAGATGTTTGATCTTTTGAAAATGTTTTAAAGTTTGTAACGTGTTTCAAAAGTGTAGGTGTTTATTTTGAAAATAGCAAGGATGTTTTATTTTGAAACTGAGCAAGTAACTAGGAGCATTCTACCTACTCAAAAGTCTTTCATGTTCATTTCCTTTTTCCTTTGACATTGTTATCTTATCATTGATTTGATAAGTAACCCTATCTTTGGATGTAAATAGGACGGGCTTGGGTCATCGTATAACCATGGTTAGCAATATTGCAAGGTATCTTATAATTCTCTTTTAGGGACTAAGATCATTTGAAAGGCAACATAGATAGCGTCATCGAGGGACTATGATTTTATAATTTGCTTGTTTTTGCTAAGATACCTCACATGCGTAATATGGCCATTTTGTAAGGCAACCAAGTGGATTTACCCTAGGGGTGCTTGTGTGTAAGTGTATTGTTTTTCATGCTTGGTTTTGTATTTGATTAGTGTTTTCTAATTGATTGGTTTTAGTCTTTCCATACAAAAACCTAATTACTAGCATTTGTATATAAAAGCGATAAATTGCCGAATTAAAAATTACTACGCTATTATAATACTTGTGGGAGGGGGTGTACAAATTATAAATGGGGATTGCAAGAAAATAAACCTAGTTATCTATTACAACCATATTGAATTTGTACAAGAATTGAAATAAATAATGTACAAAAATGGATAAATGTACAACAATGTAAATGTAAAGTAAATGGATGTTTATTTGGATTTTTTAGGAAAAAGGGGTTTTGATTTTAACCTAATTAACTAAAGGGAAAATAATTAATTAAAAGTAAAACCTAAATTTACTAGGAAAAGAAATTAAATAAAACCCTAATCTATTAATTGATTAAAAAGAAATTAAGTTTATAAGAAAAGTAATTTTATTTTTTGGTATTTTTCTCTTAAAAATAATTTATAGTATTATAAAATATTTTTGGTCTTTTTAAATATTAAAATAATATATTTAAATTGTGTAAAGGAAAATAATTAAAACCCTAGTTTTTAATTAAATTTACAAAATAATTAGTGAAATAAATAAAGTATGATTAAATAAAATAATTTGTGTGTGAGAAAAAATAAATAACTATGTCAAAATATAAATCTAATATTTTTATATTTTTCATGATTTTTTAGTATTAGAAAAATATTTAAGAAAACAAATAAATAAAAATAAGAAAAAAAGAAAAAAAAAATGGGCCAGGGGTGTGGGTAGCCTGCAAATGGGGGGTTAACAGTAAGAAAAAAAACAAAAAGCCCCAAGGGAGGCCCAGGCGCCTGTCCAAAAAAAGTCAGAATGTGTAAAAAATGTATAAAAAAACCAAAAGAGTACCACTGAGGCTCGAACCCAGGTCCCTCAAATCACAGGCGCGCGCTTCTATCACTAGGGTGGCTATACATCTGTTTATGTAATCAAAATAATAAATATATGATAGTAAATAAGTCCATGGCCTGAACTTTATCTTCAACCTCACGCCCAGCCAGAGCCTCTGTATCTTATTCAAATCTCAACAAAAATGAAAACTGTAATCATGAAACTTATAGCAAATTTCCTCACGGTTTCAGAAATGCAAAGCAATAAAATTATAGATCAAAGATAAGCATGAATTTTAATGGCCCTAATCTAAACCCTTAAAATTTAAGAAACTTCAATCTTAAAATTCTCTAAGCTCAAGCAAAATTAATGAAAACTATGGACATGGTTAGCTTTAGGGAAATGATATCTACATTTTTCATTCACAAATAAACCATTAATGATGCCTGTGTGAAAAGTCCCAAAGTCAGAAAACTTACCTTGCAAGAGGGTATCGGGTTTGGAGTTTGAGTAGCTTTCAGTGAGTTCCAATGATTGGATTAGCTTCCTCAAGTTCCCAGGAAGTTAATGGGGTGCTTAGCTTAAGCTGAAAGTGCCAGAGGAGTTCTGGAGAAGTCAAGGTGCAAGGTTCTATTTTTGAAAATGGTGGATGATGATGGAGGTGTTACAGTGGTGCTGCAGGTGTTGGGATTGTTTATGTATGTTGTTTAGAAGCTTTTGAAAGTAAAAGGCCAAGAAATGCACGAGTGAATTTGGAGATTGGATTCAAAACTCAGAAATGACAAGTTTTGAAGTGTTTTCGGTGATTCTGTGTTCTTGGTGTTTTCAGGGGTCAAGTATGCGTGGGATTTGTGGCAAATGGCTTGTGTATGTATAAGCAAAAAGGTTTGAGTTCTTTTGAAAATAATAAGTACAAGTTACAAGTTATTTGCTATGTTACTTGATTTTCAAGAAAAGTGGGAAAATAAATTTCAATGTGTAGTACAAGCATGGGCTGGATGATTGTAAGTGTCTAACAAGTTTCTCTTGAGTTATAAGACATGTATGATCAGAATATAACAAGTGCAAGGCTCAAGAACAAGTTTTGTGCAAAAAAGTCACTTTATCAAAATGGCAATGTGCACTTTCTTCCCAAAATGGATATAAAGCATGGCCTTGTATTGAATGCTTGAGATGAGACCTCTAACAACTGTGCAAGAAATTAATTATGGAGTGCCTAACAAGTTTGAGGCCTGAAAAGTAGAGGTTATGCAGCATAACTTTGAATTTGAATCTTGTTCGTCACAAAATTCCTTGTAATACAAGTGATAAACCCTAACTTCATCTCTTCGATTCTCCCTACTCAAGAATGATCTCAAGGAGATCTTGGAAATTTTAGAAAGCTTGTAATGTTATCTACAACTCATATTTGAATCACTTTTGAAAATTCCCATTGGAACTATATGAAAAAGTTCCATGAAGTTAGGTCAAAATCCTGACCAAATTAGGGAAAAAATTCACTAAGTGTTTTGTTTCATGACCATGTATTCTTAAAATTATAACTTGAGATGCAAGCACTTTTGGAAGGATTTGTGTAAATCAATGTTGTATATTTCATGGAGATCTATAACTTTCATGTTGGAAGTTTCTTTTGAATCGTCGTGCATCGTGGTGAAAATTTTGCTCAAAGTTGGGAAAAAATAAGAAATTTCCAACACTTAGAAAAATTTCCAAGTTTAGAAATTTTAACTTTTCAAAATGAAATCTTGAATATTTGATTTCTTTATGAATAAGTTTCACATTTTGACATGCTTTGATGAATTGTGATCTTTGACATTTGATTTTGACCAAAAATTCAAAGTTTGACTTTTCACTATACAATTGACTTTTGATCAGTTAACTGAAATTTCATCTATCAATCCATTGGACTTGAGAAATGTTTTGAGCCATGTCATTAGTTCAAAATGATGCAATTGTACTCTTGAGATCATTCCTAAAACCAATTGATCATTTTCTAGGTCAAAAATCAGAAATTGCCCTTTCTCAATAAAAACCCTAGTTTTGACCATTTTGCCCTTTTGAAGATTTGATCAAATTTCTTGAGAAATTATGGTCCAAACTTGATCAAATGATACATATGAGTTTAAAATTTTGACGTGGATAAAAAATTATGAAGTTTGACTGTAAATTGGCCACAATTGACTTTTTCTCCAATACAACTGATTTTTAGGCCAACCGCTCAATTGACTGAGCAAAAATGTTATCCAAAGCTTGAAACTTGACATGTGTAATCTTGGGGGTCCTTAATGATCCATGAAAGTCATATGGGGCATTGGAAGTTCAAATATCCTTGTGCAATCTCAAACCCTAATTTTGGTCATCAGTGCTTAAAGAGGTGTCTTGAGCTGATCAACCCTAGTGCAGTATTGAGCCAAAGGAGATCTTGTAAGTAAATTCTTGATAAATGAGAGGGAAAATTTTGGGGTACAACAGATGCCCCTGTTAAATCTTCTTAAGCCTGCAAGTTAGATTGACGAGTTTTGCCATTCATGACTCGAAGGTGGAAGATGATTGGACATTAGAGTGCCCAGAAATTTGCACTCGGTGATGTGATGGTCGATGGTAGGGGGAATGGGCTTAAAGATGCCATTTAGAGAGAAGATGAGAATTTTTCGGAGATGGAATTGAAGATGCCATCCAAAAATGATTGTTGGATTGTATCTGAAAGAGAATCTGAATGAGTGTCAGAATGACGTCCATGTCTGAAGCGTATCTGAGCTGTATCTGAAAACTGAATCTGAATGAGTATCTGAATGGAATCCGTGTCTAGAGCGTATCTAAACTGTATCTGAGAAGCTGAATCTAAATGAGTATCAGAATGGCGTCCGTGTCTGAAGCGTATCTGTACTGTATCTGAGAGAGAATCTGAATGAGTATCAAAATGGCGTCTGTGTCTGGAGCATATCTGAACTGTATCTGGAAGTTGGGTCAAAATGAGTATCAGAATGGCCTCCGCGTCTGGAGCGTATATGTACTGTATCTGAGAGAGAATTTGAATGAGTATCAGAATGGCATCCGTGTGTGGAGCGTATCTGAACTGTATCTGGAAGTTGAGTCAGAAGAAACCCGTGTAGGATTACTTCATCTGGTCATGTAGATAATTGTCTTGGCTTATGTCGGTATCAATTTCTGACCTTTTTAAATGATGATGATAACCATCTGTTGACTGATCTTTCCTGAAAATATGAAAGATTAGTTGTATGCAATGTCATGATGTATGAAATGCATTGTACAATGGGATTGTGATATATGCATTCGTGTTATCGATGTTTATGATATATGGATGTGATGTATACGTATGTGAGATAATCTGCTGTACTGTTGTTGGATTGGGGAAAATAAATCCCTGACTGCTGCTGAGGATATGGAGTGTAAGTCTTCATGTTGCAAAGTTGAAGTGTTGATGAATTTACGCTTAGAGAAATAAACTCTGTTGTAAGGGAAACACCGTGTACTGCTTTGTGAAATCCCGTTGGGGAATCCTGAGAAATTAGACGACTTCTACTGGAGATTGATAACTATTAAAGCCATTAGTGATTGTCTTTCTATTTTGTTAATTTGTAAATGGTAATTACGTTCAAATGCATATGTTCAAAAATAAATCATTGGACGTTTTTGTAAACAAAACACAAAAAAAAAGAAAAACAAATAGTTTTTCACTTTCAAAGGGGTATCTTTGTATTGACTTTAGTAAGTATTTTTGTACAATGAGACAGACATTCTAGTAAGAGAATGCAGTCGTAAAAAGTGAAAATTTGATACAAAGAAAAGATAGCTATATGAAATAATCCCATGGGGTTCCCATTCTGCTATAGCCTTCGTGTCTATGAGCATATTATCCATTTGTTGCCTTGTCCGAAATTTATTGGATTGATCAGGACCGTCGAGTTTGTAGGTTGAAGCCAAAGATTGTCCATAAGGTGATCCAATAGAATATAGTCATACACTTTAATTCCCTAACTTTTGTCTGGATCATCCTTTCGAGTTTTCAGTCCACCGGGATACCCTTTTTTGCCCAAGCCTCCCTTTCGGGTTTTCAGCTTGCCAGGTGTACAAATATTTTGTTTTATCCCTAATTTTTTCCCGAACATTTTTGATTCGCCGGGATGCCCTTATTTTTCCTAAGTGTGTCAACCTAGCGGGTATATTTATGCATAGTATCTTTTGACTATGTCCGCGTTCACAGGGTGCGACAGGTCGTCCCCATCCATGATGGTCAAGATCATTTCTCCACCGGAGAATATGCTTTTAATCACAAATGGTCCTTCGTATGTAGGAGTCCATTTACCCCTGGGATCACCTTGCGGCAGTATGATACATTTGATCACCAAATCCCCGACTTGATACACTTAGCGTTTGACCTTTTTGTTGAAAGCCTTGATCATCCATTTTAGATACATTTGACCACGACAGACATCAGTAAGCCTTTTCTCATCAATCAAGTTTAGTTGATCAAGACGAGTTTGGATCCAATCTTCTTCATTCAGCCCTGCATCCTTCATAATTCTCATAGAGGGGATCTGGACCTCAATAGGCAAGACAACCTCCATGCCGTATACCAGAGAGTAGGGTGTTTCCCTGGTTGATGTGCGTGCCATGGTACAATACCCGTGGAGGGCGAATGGTAGCATCTCATGCCAGTCTTTGTAGGTGACTGTCATTTTCTGTATGATCTTTTTGATGTTCTTATTTGCGGCTTCGACAACACCATTCATCTTCGACCAGTAAGGGGAAGAATTGTGATTCTGGATATTGAATTGCTCGCACAGGGTGGTGATCATAGTATTGTTTAGATTCGTACCATTATCTATGATAATCCTCTCCGAGATACCATACCGACATATGAGATTCTGTTTAATGAACCGGGCTACAACATTCTTAGTAACAGAAGCGAAAGAGGCTGCCTCAACCCACTTTGTAAAATAGTCAATGGCCACTAAGATGAAGCGGTGTCCATTGGAGGCTGTTGGTTTGATTTCCTCAATCATATTGATGCCCCACATGGCAAAGGGCCAAGGAGCCGTCAAGACATGCATAGGAACCGGAGGTACGTGCACCTTATCAGCATAAATCTGACACTTGTGGCAGGTTCAAGAGTGTTGATAGGAATCTGCTTCCATGGTAGACCAGTAATAACCAGCCCGTAGGATTTTCTTTTCCATTGTATGCCCACTGGAATGGGTGCTAAAAGTTCCTTCATGTAGATCAGCCATGATCTTTTCTGCCTCAACCTTGTCTATGCAACGGAGCAAAACAGAGTCATGGTTGCGTTTGTAGAGAATGCCATTACTAAGGAAAAACTTAGCACATAATCTCCTTAAGAACTTCTTATCAATGACTGAAGCTCCTTCTGGATATTCTTGAGCCTCGAGATACCTCTTAACTTCGTGAAACAAAGGATGGTCCACTACTTCTTAAGTATTAATCTCGTGACAGTGAGCTGGTTCATCCATTCGTTTAATGGTGATCTGGGGAGCCTCGTTATCCATTTAAGTTTAAACATGGATGAGATTGTGGCTAGTGCATCTGCTAGCTGATTTTCTTCTCGCGGGAAATGCTCGAAGGTAATCTTCTCAAAATGCAGGATCAATGTTAGCACATGTTATTTGTAGGGGATAAGGTTAGGGTGTTTGGTGTCCCAATCTCCTTTGATCTTGCTGATGACCAAAACTGAATCTCCGTATACATTTAAGGATTTGATCCCCAAATCTATGGCAGCTTTGAGGCCAAAAATGCATGCTTCATGTTCTTCCATGTTATTTGTACAATTGAAGCATATTCTTGCCGTGAAGGGGGTATGACATCCTTCGGGAGATATGAGTACAACACCAATACCATTGTCGAGTGTGTTGGACGCCCCATCAAAAACTAGGGTCCATCGAGATCCTTGTTCAGGTCCGTCATATGGTCTGAATTCTTCACAATTGTTTACCATCATGATGTCTTCATATGGGAATTCGAACTCCATGGATTGATAGTCTTCTACAGCTTGGTGAGCCAGGTGATCAGCTAGTACGCTCCCCTTTATTGCCTTCTGGGTAGTATACTGTATGTCATATTCTGTCAGGATCATCTGCCATCTCTCTATTCTCCCAGAGAGGGCAGATTTCTCGAAGATGTATTTTATTGGATCCATTTTGGATATCAATAAGGTTGTATGGGTCAGCATATACTATCTTAGCCAGCGAGCAGCCCATGCCAGAGCGCAGCAAGTTTTCTCGAGCAGTGGATATCTTGTTTCACAGTCGGTAAACTCTTTGCTCAGGTAATAAATAGCATGCTCTTTTCGGCCAGACTTGTCATGCTGCCCCATCACACACCCCATTGAGTTTTCCAAAACAGTTAAAAACACGACCAATGGTCTTCCCTCGATTGGTGGCATCAAAACATGAGGATTTTGCAGGTACTCTTTGATCTTGTTGAAAGCAGTCTGGCACTCATCATTCCATTTGACTACTTGATATTTCTTCAGTAATTTGAAGATTGGTTCACAAGTAGCTGTCAGGTGAGAAATGAATTTGGCAATGTAGTTTAAACGTCCCAAAAATCCTCTGAGTTCCTTCTCGGTACGAGGAGCAGGCATCTCTTGTATCGCTTTCACCTTGGCGGGATCCACTTCAATACCTTTATTGCTGACGACAAAGCCTAGGAGTTTACTAGACCTCACCCCAAATGTGCATTTATTTGGGTTCAACCTCAACTTGTATTTCTTTAGCCTCTCAAACAGCTTCTGCAAATGGTCAAGATGTTCCTCCTCGATTTGAGATATGGCTATGATATTGTCCACATAGACCTCTATTTTGTAATGTATCATGTCGTGAAACAAAGCTACCATGTCGCGCTAATAGGTTTCCCCAACGTTCTTCAACCCGAATGGTATAACCTTGTAGCAGAATGTGCCCCACTGTATGACAAAGGATGTTTTCTCCATGTCCTCAGGCGCCATTTTGATTTGGTTGTAGCCTGAGAAACCGGCCATGAAGGAAAACACTTTATGTTGCGCCGTATTGTCAACTAGAACATCAATATGGGGGAGTTGGAAATCATCCTTAGGGCTTGCCCTATTCAAATCTCTGTAGTCTACACACATTCGTACCTTGCCATCCTTTTTGGGAATGGGAACAACATTGGCGACCCACTGTGAATAGGAAGTGACGGCCAAGAATCCGGTGTTGAATTGTTTCATGACTTCCTCTTTGATCTTTTCTGACATGTCTGGTCGCATGCGACTGACCTTTTGTTTTATCGGTGGACATTCTTCTTTTGTTGGTAGACGATGTACCACGATATATGCATCAAGTCCTGGCATGTCTTCATACGACCAGGCAAAGACCTCAACATAATCGTGTAGCAACTGAAGCAGACGCTCTTTGACACTGGGTTCCAGATTGGCACCCACCTTGACCTCTCTTTTGTCTTCTTTGGTACATAGGTTAATCGTGTCCACTAGTTCTTCGTGGGGATGAATGGTCCTCTCTTCTTGTTATAGTAACCTGGCGGGTTCCCCTGGTACTTCACAATCTTCCTCACCTTCGTCTTCGACTTGGTAGATTAGACTTTCAGAATCACAGAAGGCCATACCAGAATCGTTACCCATGGGATCCCGAATGGATGTAGATCTGTAATTTGAATGTGAGTGTGTGTAAGAGTATAACTATCTTTGAAAGAAATGAAAATGTAAAAAGAAAAACAATGAGCACAAAGTTTGTATGCAAAAACGTCCATGATTCATTGATGTCATATGGAAATGAGATAATAACCCTTAAAATGGACCATTGTGCCTCGGGTAAGACACACGGTTTTAAGAGTCTGAATTGTTTTAATATTACAGATCTGACAAAATTTAAAGACAAATTACTGTGGGATAAAAGTGATCGAGACGAAATATCTAGCTTCCCAGTTGCTGAGTCCTCCATTGACAGTTGGGAAAATCTAGTCCTCCTGGTTACAACTGTCTTCATCATCCTCCACGGTGTTGACTTCGCGGTTGCTGATTTTCAAGGGTGGTCTTCCGGCACGAGCACGGCGTACAACACTCTGGGCTCCTGAAGTGAAACCCAAACCAACATTTTCAGATTTGTATGCGATATCTAGGAGTTTGCCCCAAATAATGCACCCACCTTCTTCTATCACTACCTTGGCATCCTTCAAAGACGACATCTTGAGCGGAGGCCTCGTAATCTTTGGGACTTGAGAAACAACCTTGGTTACTGCCACATCTTACGGGACTTCTTCAAAGTGCTGGAATGGAGTTTCAATAAATTCACCATCTAATTCCACATATCTGAAGGAATTTAGATGGCTGACCATATACTCTTCTTTTCCATGAACAATGATGATTGTCCCCTGAATCGGACATTTCAGCATTTGATGCAACGTGGAGGTAACGACACCAGCATTGTCAATCCACGGTCGGCCTAATAAGAAGGAATATGAATGGCGAATATCCATTACATAAAAAGTTGAATCAAATGTTTGGGCTCCAACTTTTATGGGGATGTCCACTTCCCCATGCACCATCCTTTTTGAGCCGTCGAAGGCCCTCACTATTATATTGCTAGGTTTCAAGGTCAATCCTTCACAGTCAAGCCTATCAAGATCCTTTTTAGGCAACACATTCAGAGACGAACCGGTGTCAACCAAGACATGAGCCAAAGTCGTGCCCCTGCATTCGACTGAGACATGTAATGCCTCATTATGCTTCCTCCCCCTTGGTGTTAAATCAACATCTGAAAATCCTAATCCATTATCCGCGGTCAAGCTGGCTACGCAGTCTTGGAACTGATCAGCAGATGTTTCTTGGGGTACATGGACAGTTTTAAGGAATTTTACCAAGGCCTTTGCATGAGCCTCAGAACATAACAATAAATCCATCATGGAAATTTTTGATGGAGTTTGCCCTAGTTGCTCGACTACGTCGTAGTCGCTTCTTTTTATAATCTTTAGAATTTCCTCCATCTCTTTTAGGAAGGTCTCAAGGATAGCTACTGATTGTGCCTTTTTCTAGACATGCTCAACCAGAATACCTTTTCCTCGAGTCTCAGTTGACTCGGCAGTAGGAATGTCAGTAGGGGTTATAACAGGGATTGTAACAGTTTTGTCAATAGGAGTATTAGCAGAGATGATTGTAGGACTAGGAATAGCCTTTGGAGGAGCAATAACAACATGAATGATTACGGGTCCAGAAATAACTTTTGGAGGAGCAATTTATGGAGAGAAAACCCTTCCACTTCGGGTTATCTTACTAGTCCCTGCGATGTTATTGATATCAGATTCAACTTTCTCAGAACTTGAATCTTCAATAGCTGGCCAATCTTGCTTGATACCGTGGGACGGTTTTGTCTGACGAATACGGGATTGGTCCAGGCATTGTAATTATCAACAGAGCTACTTTAGGAACTGATATAATTCTAACGGGTCTTTTGGTGGAGATCCTGGAAGAATTGTCAGAAATGGTTACGATGGAAACATCATTATAAGAAACAGTTGGAATAGAAGTCTCCTCGAATAAAATCTCCTTGTCATCTATAAGGCATTAAACGCCTGCTTTTAACAAATGATAGCTGGTTGGTGAGGATAAACAGAAATGACAACTTTCATCACAGTCGGGGAATACACAGGCATTCAACAAGTTCATTTTGATAGTCAGGAGTGGGGTCACAAGCTCATCAACCAAGGTAACAAACATATCTTCCTCTACGGCGTTGACATCACGACCGTGCTTGGGCATAGGGGCCGTGATAACATTTGGCATTTCTGGAGCGTCGAATTTAATCTCTTTAGCTTCAAGGAGGTCTTGTACTTTATTCTTCAGAGCCCAACAATTGTTGGTGTCATGGCCGAGACTCTTAGAATGGTATGCACAGCGGGCATTAGGATGATAATGAGGAGAGATTATGTTAGAATTCTTTGGAGCTTCTTTCAAAGTCACTAGATTGGATCTTAACAAATATGCAATATTTGAGATAATGTCATATTAATTCGGGTGAATTATCTGATTGGTCTTTCCGTTCTTGACTGGTTTCTTCTTTGTTGGGCAGGCGCATATTTAGGAATCATGACAACCCCCACCATTGGACGGTGTTCAGTCCTATCTTGATTTCTCTTAGGATATATAACAACAACTTCTTTTTTCCAATGAATGGTTTCCTTACAGCAGCAGAGGATGCATCTTTTTGAATCTTCCCATTCTTTATCCCGACTTTCACTCTTTCTCCGGTCAATATTAATTCAGTAAAACCCGTCGAGGAGCTCCCAATTAATTTATTGAAGAAAGGACCGGACAAGGTGCCCAAGAACATGTCTACTAACTCTCTTTCAGATAGGGGAGGTTGGACTCTTCCTGCTAAGTCCCTCCATTTTTGCGCGTAGTCTTTGAAGCCCTCACTTGAAACCATGGCCATACTTTGGAGTTGAGTACGGGTGGGATCAATATCAGCATTGTATTGGTATTGTTTGTAAAAGGCAGCGGCCAGGTCTTCCCAATTATGAACATTGACTCTTTCTAACTGATAAAACCAATCAAGTTAAGTTTCAAACAGGCTGTCTTGAAAGAAGTGTACCCATAAGTCCTTGTCAGCAGTATGAGGCTGTATTTTCCTCACATAGGACCGAAGATGCATTTTAGGGCACGAAACTCCGTCGTACTTGGCGAACACCAGTGCCTTGAATTTTGGAGGAATGACAATCCCAAATACTAATCCCAACTCCTCAAAGTCCAGTCCAGGTACGTTTTGGATTTTCATTGCACTTAACCGTTCTTCCAGATGCTTATACTTGTCGTTGGCTGGAGGATATTGTTCTTCTGAATAATCTTCTTCTTCCTCTTCCTCTTCTGAATCTGGATCGACAACGGCTTCCTTGCCTTTCCCGTCTTGATTGTCTTTCTCACCAGATGACGTTGCAAAGTCTAGGGTCCTCCTTGCTTTTCCTTGTAATCTTCTTCCCATGTTCATAACTCTGGTTATTTTCTTTTTCTTCTTTTTCTCTTCAATCAGCAAGGTCTTCGACTCTTCTTGTCCTTTGGCTAGAGTTAAGAACATCTGTTGAAACTGAGCATTTTGTGATTGGAGGTCCTTCACCGTTTGTTCGAGATCTATCTTAATGAAATGAACAGTAGAAAGATGAGGAGTCTTGTTGCAAGAAACCTGCTTATGTTATGATGAATGGTAGACGCGTATGCAATGATTTCAAGGATTTTAAAAATATTCAAATTTGTTTTAGACAAAAAAAGGAAACACACGTTATATTAATAAATTAAAGCTTGAGTACATTAATGCCTCTTTGGGAAAAACAATACAAAAACTCTAAGATAAAAAGGTGGTACGCATCCTCTTTGGTGCGATGTAGGCATTCAGAGTCTGCTCCTCATGAAGTTGCTTACTGAGTTCCAAAACCTTCTTCTTGCTAGCATGGAATTGGGCTTCGAAAGTGTCTCGCTCCCCTTTTAGTCGTATCCAATCTCTTTGTAAGTCTTCAAGAGAGGTGGGCATGTCAGGATGCAGGATAGTATATGGAGCATCTCCTTCCATAACAGGCTCAATGATTACCGGGAGAATGGAGGGATAAGGCATCATAAGACTCCGAGCACGAGTTCGTAACCACTTTAGGTAAGGCTCAAGAGGGATGGAATTCTTATGCCCCAATGTCTTGCTACCTACCTTGTTCAACATCCTCCAATCTCGGATAAACTTCTGGCGATGACCTTGATCGTTGTTCTCGTAGTCAAATACCAAACCTTGAATCAATATTTCATGTGGACCATCCCTTCGAGCGTAACCAAACTCTCTTAAAGCTAAGAAGGGGTTGTAGGTAATACCTCCCCTAATTCCAAGTAAGGGGACATTAGGGAACTCTCCACCACGGTTGACGATGATAACATTCTCTATAGATTGGAAACACCAATGGATGTCTGAATGTTTGAGCGTCATCAACCTTTGTGACCACCTTGAACCTTGCTCGTTCTTCAATACAGATTGGGGAAGATGCGAAATAAACCATCTTTCCAAAAGAGGAGTACAACACATAAGGATACCTCTTTTCCTCATAGTGCGAGTGTGAAAGGAATGTAGGATGTCTCCTAGCAAAGTAGGAACTGGGTTACGAGATATGAAGAATTTGAAGGTGTTCATATCTATGAGTTGGTCAGGATTTGGAAACAAAACCATCCCATAGATGAGGAGAGCCACAATTTCCTCAAAAGCTTGCAAATCCAAAGAATTCCAATAGTTTTGGGCTTTCTCAAACAAGAACTTTGCTAAGGAACCTTTGACACCACTCCTTATTTCCAAATTAGTTGTGATATCAGATAATTGCAAGTGTAGAGCTTGAGCAATCTCTTTTGGCATTGGATTTCTTTCCGTACCGTTGAAAGGTAGTTGATTGAGAATGGGAATCCTCAAGAGTTGGGAGAATTCTTCCAAAGTTGGTACAAGTTGATAATCGGGAAATGTGAAGCAATGGTGTAAAGAATCAAAGAACTAAAAGAACACCTTCATCATGTCTTCATCAGTGTTAGAGGTGACCAAGTTTAGTAGGCGGCCATGTCTTTCGGTGAACAGAGAATTCTCAGGAATCCTTGAAGCTAGCTCTTTGAGTTGAGGAGGAATCCTTACGAGATTGACTTTAATAGTTTTCCTACGAATAAAATCCATGTCCTATAAAACAGAACAAAGATAAATCCCAAGATCCTTGAAATGGTTAGTGAATGAGTATGATGTTATGATGTTTATGATGTTATGTACAAGTAAATATACACAAATAAAGCAAACAAGTCCTTAGGTTTAGGCTTGCATGGAGTCTCATAGGTAAATACCCTCTTGAAGTTTAGTTGGCTCAAATCTGTCCTAGCAATAGTCACCCGGTTCTAAGGAGCTCAATATCACTAGTTTGTTTCCTTGGTCATTGTTTCAGCACATGCCTCTTTAATGGCGACCAAAATATCCCAAAAAACCAAACCTCAATGAGTGTAGTATCGAGTATCTACCAACTTCGGACTGCACCAAATCCGGTCATCTCATTACGTCCTAATGGCCAAGTTGGTCAAGTAAAGGTTCTAAAAGTTCATTAGTGCTTCATGACATCACTCAGCGGCCCCATATTCTCATTGATTAACTCAAAGGCTACCGATACCCACAAATATGTCGCACTAACATAGCTATTGCTTAGACCATGTCAGTATACCCCGCACAGTTTCCACAACGTATTGCTACTTACCTATAAGGTATCCCAAATCCAGGTAGAGGATTCAAACCCAAACAAAGAACCATAATGTAAAGCATACAAGTCAAACAATGAAAGCAAGTAAATATGATCTAACCCTAAGGTAACCCCACTTTTTAGAATTATCCCCAGCAGAGTCGCCAGTTCTGTGATACGGTGGGAGAACTGACTTGGGTGTTTTGCGTTTGATTGCAAATGTTGCAGTTAGCAAGAGTCGACACAGACTTTTCTTTTATCCAAAAGGAAAGGTGAAAAAGCACAGGAAATTGTGCTTTGTGTGGTTTTTGAAAGTATTTTGTAAAGAGGCCATTGTTTAGGAAATCTTTGTGATGATTCTCGTTTGTAAGAATGTATACAAAGATGTTTGATCTTTTGAAAATGTTTTCAAGTTTGTAAGATGTTTTAAAAGTGTAGGTGTTTGTTTTGAAAATAGCAAGGATGTTTTATTTTGAAATTGAGCAAGTAACTAGGAGCATTCTACCTACTCAAAAGTCTTTCATGTTCATTTCCTTTTTCCTTTGACATTGTTATCTTATCATTGATTTGATAAGTAACCCTATCTTTGGATGTAAACGGGACGAGCGTGGTTCATCGTATAACCATGGTTAGCAATGTTGCAAGGTATCTTAGCATTCTCTTTAAGGGACTAAGATCATTTGAAAGGCAACATAGATAGCGTCATCGAGGGACTATGATCTTATACTTTGCTTGTTTTTGCTAAGATACCTCACATGCGTAATATGGCCATTTTGTAAGGCAACCAAGTGGATTTACCCTAGGGGTGCTTGTGTGCAAGTGTATTGTTTTTCATGCTTTGTTTTGTCTTTGATTAGGGTTTTCTAATTGATTGGTTTTAGTCTTTCCATACAAACTATAATTACTAGCATTTGTATATAAAAGTGATAAATTGCCGAATTAAAAATTATTATGCTATTACAAAACTTGTGGGAGGGGGTGCACAAATTATAAATGGGGATTGCAAGAAAATAAACCTAGTTATCTATTACAACCATATTGAATTTATACAAGAATTAAAATAAATAATGTACAAAAATGGATAAATGTACAAGAATGTAAATGTAAAGTAAATGGATGTTTATTTGGATTTTTAAGGAAAAAGGGGCTTTGATTTTAATCTAATTAACTAAAGGGAAAATAATTAATTAAAAGTAAAACCTAAATTTACTAGGAAAAGAAATTAAATAAAACCCTAATCTATTAATTGATTAAAAAGAAATTAAGTTTATAAGAAAAGTTTTTTTTTTGTATTTTTGTCTTAAAAATAATTTATAGTATTATAAAATATTTTTGGTCTTTTTAAATATTAAAATAATATGTTTAAATTGTGTAAAGGAAAATAATTAAAACACTAGTTTTTAATTAAATTTACAAAATAATTAGTGAAATAAATAAAGTATAATTAAATAAAATAATTTTTGTGTGAGAAAAATTAAATAAGCCATGTCAAAATATAAATCTAATATTTTTATATTTTTTTATGGTTTTTTAGTATTAGAAAAATATTTAAGAAAACAAATAAATAAAAATAAGAAAAAAAGAAAATAAAATGGGCCATGAGTGTGGATAGCCTGCAAAGGGGGGTTAACAGTAAGAAAAAAAACATAAAGGCCCAAGGGAGGCCTTGACGCCTGTCTAAAAAAAGTCAGAATGTGTAAAAAATGTAAAAAAAAAACAAAAGGGTACCACTAGGGCTCGAACCCAGGTCCCTCAAGTCACAGGCGCACACTTCTACCACTGGGGTGGCTATACATCCGTTTACATAATCAAAACAATAAATATATGATAGTAAACAAGTCCATGGCCTGAACTTCATCTTCAACCTCACGCCCAGCCAGAGCCTGTGTATCTTATTCAAATCTCAACAAAAATGAAAACTGTAAACAAGAAACTTGTAGCAAATTTCCTCATGGTTTCAGAAATGCAAAGCAATAAAATTATAGATCAAAGATAAGCATGAATTTTAATGGCCCTAATATGAACCCTAAAAATTTCAGAAACTTAAATCTTAAAATTCTCTAAGCTCAAGCAAAATTAATGAAAACTATGGACATGGTTAGCTTTAGGGCAATGATATCTATATTTTTCATTCATAAATAAACCATTAATGATGACTGTATGAAAATTTCCAAAGTTAGAAAACTTACCTTGCAAGAGGGTATCGGGTTTGGAGTTTGAGTATCTTTCAATGAGTTCCAATGATTGGATTAGCTTCCTCAAGTTCCCAGGAAGCTAATGGGATGCTTAACTTGAGCTGAAAGTGCCTGAGGAGTTCTGGAGAAGTCAAGGTGCAAGGTGCTATTTTTGAAAATGGTGGATGATGATGGAGGTGTTACAGTGGTGCTGCAGGTGTTGGGATTATTTATGTATGTTTCTTAGAAGCTTTTGAAAGTAAAAGGCCAAGAAACACACAAGTGAATTTGAAGATTGGATTCAAAACTCAGAAATGACAAGTTTTGAAGTGTTTTTGGTGATTATGTGTTCTTGGTGTTTTCATGGGTCAATTATTCATGGGATTTGTGGAAAATGGCTTGTGTATGTATAACCAAAAGGGTTTGAGTGCTTTTGAAAATCAGAAGTACAAGTTACAAACTATTTGCTATGTTACTTGATTTTCAATAAAAGTGGGAAAACAAGTTTCAATGTGTAGTACAAGCATGGGCTGGGTGATTGTAAGTGTCTAACAAGTTTCTCTTGAGTTATAAGATATGTATGATCAGAAGAGAACAAGTGCAAGGCTCAAGAACAAGTTTTGTGCAAAAAGTCACTTTATCAAAATGGGAATGTGCATTTTCTTCCCAAAATGGATATAAAGCATGGCCTTGCATTGAATGCTTGACATGAGACCTCTAACAGATGTAAAAGCAATTAATTATGGAGTGCCTAACAAGTTTGAGGCCTGCAAAGTAGAGGTTATGCAACATAACTTTGCATTTGAATCTTGTTCATCACAAAATGCCTTGTAATTCAAGTGATAAAACCCTAACTCCATCTCTACGATTATCCCTACTCATGAATGATCTCAAGGAGTTCTTGGACATTTTTCAAATCTTGTAATGTGATCTACAACCCATATTTGAATCACTTTTGAAAATTCCCCTTGGAACTATATGAAAAAGTGCCATGAATTTAGGTCAAAATCCTGACAAAATTAGGGCAAAAATTCACAAAGTGTTTTATTTCATGACCATGTATTCTTAAAATTATAACTTGATATCCAAGAACTTTTGGAAGGAGTTGTGTAAATAAATGTTGTAGATTTCGTGGAGATATACAACTTTCATGTTGGAAGTTTCTTTTGAATCATCTTGCATCATGGTGAAAATTTTGCTCAAAGTTGTCAACAAATAAGAAATTTCCAACACTTAGAAAAATTTCTAAGTTTAGAAATTTTAACTTTTCAAAATGAAATCTTGAATTTTTGATTTCTTGATAAATAAGTTTCATATTTTGACATGCTTTGATGAATTGTGATCTTTGATATTTGATTTTGACCAAAAACTCAAAGTTTGACATTTCAGTTGACTTTTGATCAGTTGACTGAAAATTCATCTGTCAATCCATTGGACTTGAGCAATGTTTTGAGCCATGTCATTAGGTCAAAATTATGCAATTGGACTCTTGAGGTCATGCCTTAAACCAATTGATCATTTGCTAGGTCAAAAATCAGAAATTACCCTTTCCTAGTCAAAACCCTAATTTGGACCATTTTGCCCTTTAGAAGATTTGATCAAATTTCTTGAGGAATTGTGCTCCAAAATTGATTAAATGATACATATGAGTTTAAAATGTTGACGTGGATAAAAAATTATGAAGTTTGACTGTAAATTGGCCACAATTGACTTTTTCCCCAATACAGCTGATTTTTAGGTCAACTGCTCAATTTACTGAGCAAAAATATGATCCAAAGCTTGAAACTTGACATGAGTAATCTTGGGGGTCCATAATGATTCATGAAAGTCATATGGGGAATTGGAAGTTAAAATATCCATGTGCAATCTCAAACCATAATTTTGGTCATCAGTGCTTAAGGAGGTGTCTTGAGTTGATCAACCCTAGTGCAGTCTTGAGCCAAACGAGATCTTGTGAGAAAATTCTTGATATATGAGAGGGCAAATTTTGGGGTACAACAGACTACGAAGACGACATCCAAGGCTATCATCAAAGGATCATACGAGCTTGGAAAATGGTAAACAAGGTGGATAGCAAGACTCTGAGGCATACAAATTCCATCCCTCTTAAGCCTTACCTCAAGTTGGTACAAACTCGTGCTCAAAATATCATGATGCCTTACCCAACCATCCTACCTGTGATTATGGAGCCCGTTGTTAAGGGAGACACCCCTTACACTATTCTCCATCCTAATATGCCTACCAACTTCGAGGAATTACAAAGAACGTGGATTCAATTCAAAGGGGAACGAGATACCTTTGAATCATAGTTCTATGCAAGCAAGAAGAAGGTTTTGGAGTTCACGAGGCAACTTCATGAAGAGCAAAGCCTGAATGCCTACATTGCACCAAAGAGGATGCGCCAATGGGAAACTTAAGCCTTTCTCTTTTGTTTTAGGAGTTTATTTTGTAACCTTTGTAACCCCAAGAGGCATTTGTAATTCATGAACTTATTAATGCAATTAATGTTTGTTATCTTCTCTTTGTCTAGCAAATTTAAATTCCATAAAATATTTGAAAACATTGCATTTGCATAACATGCATCATATCATAAGCAGGTTTTCCGACACACGTATCCTCATCTTTTTAGTGTTTATTTCAGTACAAGATAGATCTCGATAAAACTGTGAAGGACTTGCAGACTCAAAACTCTCAGTTTCAAGAAACACTACTCAACTTAGCAAAGGGGCAGTAAGAAATGATGACACTTCTTGTCACGAAAAAGAAGACAAAGAAGAAAGATGTAATCAATATGGAGAAGATATTCAAAGGCCCCGCCCGACAAGTTTAAGTTGAAGAAGACTCCTTCGAGGAGGATGAGAATTAAGACGAAGATGTTAGGAGCACCCGTTCTGGGGGTGGAAACAATCAAATCTCTGAAGATGAAGATTATTTTGATGAGCAATATCCACTGGTTGATGACAAGTATAAGCAACTAGAAGACAAATTGAAAGCTGTAGAAATCCAAGTTGTGCCTGGCTTGGACTTTGGTGATTTGGGTTTGGTTCCTGGGGTAGTCAATCCCCACAAATTCAAAATCCCTACTATTGCCAAATACGATGGTGTCTCATGTCCGAAGCTTCACCTAAGATCTTATGTCCGCAAAACTCAGCCGCATACCGCTGATAAGAAACTGTGGGTGCACTTTTTTCAAGAAAGTCTATCTGGGATGCAGTTGGAGTGGTTTTACAAATTGGAAGGGACTAACATCCATACTTGGGAGGATTTGGCCACTGCTTTTTACCGCCAATATCAATATAACGCTGATCTTGCACCAACTAGGGTGCAATTGCAAGGAATGACCATGGGATCAAATGAGGGCTTCAAAGAATACGCTAAAAAATGGAGAGACTTGGCTGGCAGGGTGCAACCACCATTAACTGATAGAGAGTTGGTAGATATGTTTATGGTAATATTAACTAGACCATTTTTCAACTTACTAATTGGAAGTTCATCATCTGGATTTACCGAATTGATCTTGACTGGTGAGAGGGTTGAAAGCGGTATTAAAAGTGGGAAGATACCCATGGCCTCCACCTCAAATATTGTGAAAAAGCCATTTATTGGTAAAAAAGTGTCTAATGTTGTGTATGGGTCAAGAAGCCATGCTAAGAGTGACCGTCATTATTCAGTAGGGGTTATACTGATTTCTAATCCAACTCCAACTCAACGACCATGTCAATAAAATAATCAACAAAGACCGGATGTCCAAAGAAGGTAGTTTACTAAAATCAACATGCAACTATCTAAATCTTTGCAACACCTATTGAAAAATGATTTGATAACCTTGTGAGATCCCCCTTCAAACCCTAATATTGCTTCTCCAAAATACAACCCCAATGCTAAATACGCTTACCACTCAAACAGTCCCGGACATGATACCAATGATTGTTGGTCTCTAAAGAATAAAATCCAAGACCTAATTGATAACAAGACAATTAAATTCGACCCTCCACCAACTCCCAACGTAATAATTACACCCATGCCAAATCATGGTAAGGGTGTTAATGCTATTGAAGATGCCTCTTTTGTTGCCTCCATCAATGACTTGACCACTCCTTTGAAGGCTGTTAAAGAGAATTTGTTGAATGTCGGGGTATTCCCTGGTTGCCTTGAAGAGTGTTGCTATTGTGCTGCACAAATTAATGGTTGTGAATGGATGAAGAAAGGTGTCCAACACCTAATGGATAGCCATGAGATTCTATTTAAAAAAACTCCATCTGTGAAAAGTATGACCGAATTTGTTTCTCAAGAATTTGAAGATGTGTCCATCATTACTATCTCAAACAAACCTATTAGGATCACCTCAAAAGGTCCTATTAGGATTCCCATTGAACTAAGAATAACTCCACTAATTATCACCACACCGGGGACAGTCCCCTACTCTTCTGATAAGGCTGTGCCCTGGAATAATGGGGCGGAAGTATACTACCATGGTATCAAACAAGATTCGTGGATTGATGAAGATGAAACTGATGACATTACAAACATTGCTAGATCAAGTAAAGTTACTAGGACGGGGAGAATCTTCTCTCCAAAAATTTCACCTCCGACGAACACTACTACACCCATTTATATTACTGCTGTTAAACCTATTGCTGATACTCGAGGAAAGGAAAATATGTCTGAGTCTGCCCTAACAGAGGCTCCAACAAAAGATATCACCATTGAGGACCCATCTATCCAAGAGATGAAGGAGATTCTAAAAATCATCAGAAAAAGTGATTACAAGATAGTGGAACAGTTGGGGCAAACACCCTAGAAGATTTCTATGTTGTCTTTGTTGCTATGTTCTGAGGCGCATGCCCAAGCACTGATAAAGTTCCTGAAAAATGCACATGTCCAACAAGAAACTATGGCCGACCAATTTGAAAATTGTGTAGCAAGCTTGACTGCCGATAATGGTTTAGGGTTCTCTGATGCAGATTTGACCCTGATGGGGAAGAATCATAACAAAGCTCTCCATATCTCCATAGATGCAAGGGCACTACCATGGCACATGTATTAGTGGATACTGGATCTTCTCTCAATGTCTTACCTAAAGGAGCTTTGGATAGACTAGACTATGATAGACTGGTGTTGAAACCTAGCGACATTGTAATAAAGGCTTTTAATGGTTCTAAGAGGATTGTCCATGGAGAGGTTGATCTCCCTATCAAGGTTGGGTCTCAAATCTTCAACTCAACATTCTATGCGATGGATATCCGTCCTGCTTATTCTTGCATGCTTGGACTCCCATGGATACATGGGGCAGGTGCAATGACTTCCACACTACATCAAAAGCTGAAATACCCAGTCAAAGGGAAACTTGTCACTGTATGCGGAGAAGATGAGTTTATGACAAGTCATCTAAATTCATTTAAATATGTTGAAATGGATGGAGAGTTCATTGAAACTCCTTATCATGCCTTTGAATTGGTGTCTCCCATGGTTGTTGTTTCCAAGGCCACTCATGACACTCCCGAAGCTGCTAAAGATATACCAAGGATGGCTTCTCTCAAAGATGCTCGTGTTGTTGTTAAAGAAGGAGGTTGCACCATTTGGGGACAACTTCCTGATTTCCCTTTCAAGTCAGAAAAATTCGGATTGAGTTTCACTTCCAATGCTCAAAAGGAGGTTCGACATGCTCATGCACGGAAACCACCTCTCCGCATTACTAACCATGAGGTTCATGCCCTTGAAGACTCTGATGTTAGTGACTTTGATGACTGGATCTACCTGACTGCTGATGGAGGACTCAACAAGTGGAAGACCATGGACTTCATTCCAATCTCCTACAACTAGGAGTAATTTCCATTTACTGTTTTTATTACTTTGAGAACTTTGTTTGTAATTTCCATTAAAACAATGACTTTAAGCCATGTGCCTTGCCAGAGGCACAGTGGTCCATTTGTTAATGGTTTGTCATTTTCATATGCAATATGCTCATTTTAATGAAAAAACATTGGACTATTTTGCATTAAAATTTTGCATTAAAATTTTGCACCCTTTGTCTTTCTTTAATTTATTGCATTTTCAAAAAAACAGCCATGTGATTTTACATGCACACGCACACACATTTACAGATCCACATCCACTCCGGATCTCATTAACAACGACTCTGCTATTTCCATCTATGACTTTGAAAATCCAATCTATCAAGCCGAAGAAAAAGGTGATGAAGATTATGAAATACTTAGGGAACTCGCCAGACTTCTGATACAAGAGGAAAAGGCTATTCAACCACACGAAGAGTCAGTTGAAGTGATAAATCTAGGTACTGAGGCAGACAAGAAGGAAGTCAAGATCGGCGCCAATTTAAGAGACTGTGTCAAGAGAAGATTGGTACAGATGTTACACGACTATGTCGAAGTGTTCGCTTGGTCATATGAAGATATGTCGAGGCTTGATATTGATATCATAGTTCATTGTCTGCATATGGATGATTGTCCTTTGGTCAAGAAAAAAGTTTGTTGCATCCGGCTAGACATGTCCGAGAAAATAAAAGCTAAGGTAATGAAACAGTTCGATGAAGGTTTCCTGGTAGTGACGTCATACCCTCAGTGGGTGGTAAATGTTGTTCCATTGCCAATGAAAGACGGTAAAGTTCGTATGTGCATAGACTACATGGATTTGAATAGGGCAAGCCTTAAATATGATTTCCCGTTACCTCATATCAATGTCTTGGTTGACAACACTGCTAAACACAAAGTTTTCTCCTTTATGGATGGATTCTTCAGTTACAACCAAATCAAAATGGCACCCGAAGACATGGAGAAAACCACTTTTGTTACACAGTGGGGCATCTTCTACTATAAGGTCATGCCTTTCGGTTTGAAGATTGCAGGCGCAACCTATCAACGGGCTATGATAGCTTTATTTCATGATATGATTCATCATGAGATAGAGTTTTATGTTGATGACATGATTGCAAGGTTACAAACTGAGGAAGAACACCTTGATCACCTCTACAAGCTATTTGAGAGGTTGAAGAAATACAAGTTAAAGCTGAATCCTAACAAGTGCATCTTCAGAGTAAGGTCTGGAGAACTCCTACGCTTCGTCGTCAGTGGAAAAGGTATTGAAGTCGACCCTACAAAAGTCAAATCCATACAAGAAATTCCATTTCCCTATACTGAGAAAGAGGTCAAAGGTTTCTTAGGTCGACTCAACTATATTGCCCGGTTCATATCTCACTTAACTTCCACTTGTGAGCCAATCTTCAAACTGTTGAAGAAAGATCAAGTAGTTAGATGGAACAAAGATTGCCAAGCAGCTTTTGACAATATCAAGGAGTACCTACATGAACCTCCAATCCTGATGCCTCCATTTTTAGGAAGACCTATGATTATGTACTTGACTATATTAGATAATTCAATGGGGTGTGTGTTGGGGCAACATGATGAGTCTGGCCGAAAAGAGCATGCAATATACTACCTTAGCAAAAAGTTTACCGACTGTGAAACTAGATATTCACTACTCGAGAAACCTTGCTGCACTTTGGCATGCGTTCCTCGTCAGCTAAGAAAGTATATGTTGAATCACATCATTTTATTGATTTCTAATATGGATCCCATCAAGTATATCTTCGAGAAGCTAGCTCTCTCCGTATGAATAACTAGATGGCAAATGATATTGACTGAATACGATATCCAGTACGCTACACAAAAAACAATAAAGGGAAGTGTATTGGCGGATCATTTGGCTCATCAAGCTGTTGAGGACTACCAATCCATGAACTTTGAATTGTCAGACGAGAATATCATGCTGATAATCGACTGTGAAAAGCCTGGACCGTATGACGGACCTGAACAAGGATCCCGATGGACTATGGTTTTTGATGGAGCTTCCAATGCATTAGGTAATGGAATTGGTGCTGTGATCATTTCTCCCGAAGGTTGCCATACACCTTTCACTGCCAGACTTTGCTTCGACTGTACAAACAACATGGCTGAGTATGAAGCGTGCATCTTGGGTCTAAAGGCTGCCATTGACCTAAGAATCAAATTCTTAAGCATATATGGAGATTCAGCCCTAGTAATCAGTCAAGTCAAAGGAGAGTGGGATACCAAACATCCAAATTTGATCCCCTACAAAGAGCATGTGCTAACCTTGATACCTTACTTCGAAGATGTCACCTTTGAACACTTTCCAAGGGAAGAAAATCAGTTGGCAGATGCTTTAGCAACTATGTCGTCTATGTTCAAGGTCAATTGGAACAATGAAGCCCCCAAAATTACTATTGAAAGATTAGAAGAACCTGCATACTATTATGAGATCAATACTGATGAGGAGAAGCCATGGTATCCTGAAGTGAGAAGGTACCTTAAAGCACAAGAGTATCATGAGAGAGCCTCCATCAATGACAAGAAATTCCGGCAAAGGTTCTCAGCCAAAGTTTTCCTAAGCAATGAGATTCTGTACAAGCGCAACCATGATTCTACTCTGCTCTATTGTATTGACAAGAAAGAGGCATAGAAAATAATATAAGACATGAATGAAGGTATCTTTGGAACTCACTCTAGCGGGAACACTATGGCCAAGAAGATTCTGAGGGATGGTTAATATTGGTCGACTATGGAAACTCATTGTCACCACCATTCGAGGACTTTCCATAAGTGTCAGATCTATGTCAATAAGGTTCATGTGCCTCCAATACCCTTGAATGGAATGACTGCTCCACGGCCATTTGCAATATGGGGCATTAACATGATTGGAGAGATCAAGCCCACTACCTCTAATGGGAATCTCTTCATCCTCGCCGCCATTGACTATTTCACCAAATTGGTTGAAGCTGCTTCATTTTCATCAGTCACTAAGAATGTTGTATCCCGGTTTATCAAGCATAACATCATCTGCCGGTATGGCATCCCTGAAAGGATCATCACCAACAATGAAAACAACCTCAATAATGCTATGATCACTGAACTCTGTACATAGTTAGAAATCAAGCATCACAACTCTTCTCCTTACAGACCTAAGATGAATGGTGCAGTGGAAGCTGCCAATAAAAACATAAAGAAGATTGTGCAAAAGATGGTGGTGACCTACAAATATTAGAATAAGATGCTACCATTTTCTCTTCATGGCTACCATACCTCGACATGAACATCAACCAGGGCAACCCCATTCTCCTTAGTCTATGGCATGGAAGTTGTCCTGCCTATCGAAGTTCAGATTCCTTCCTTAAGGATTATGAAAGAAGCAGACTTAGGAGAAGATGAATGGGTTCAGACAAGATTGGATCAGTTGAATTTGATTGATGAGAAGAGAATGTCTGCTGTCTGTCATGGTCAAATATATCAAAAGCATATGATCAAGGAATTCAACAAGAAGATCAAACCTTGAGTATACCAGGATGGAGACTTGGTAATAAAGCGCATCATTTTACCATAAGGAGATCCCAAGGGAAAATGGGCTCCCACTTATGAAGGGCCATTTGTTATCAAGAAAGTATTCTCTTGTGGAGCTATGATGCTAACCACTATGGACGACGAAGATTTCCCGCAACTTGTGAATGTAGACATAGTAAAAAAAATACTACGTATAAAGAATGACCCGCTAGGTTAACATACCTAGGCAAAAATAAGGGCATCTCGACGAACCAAAAGGGTTCGGGCAAAAATTAGGGATATATACAAAATATTATACACCCAGCAAGTCGAAAACCTAAAAGGGAGGCTTGGGCAAAAAAGGGTATCCCGGTGGACTGAAAACCCGAAAGGGCGGTCCAAGCAAAATTTAAGGATTAAAGCGTACGACTATGTCTAATTTAGTCACTACAACCAGCTTTATTACCAAGGTCAAAAGTTCAAATGGTACAAAACCAACTCAATCAACCTTCTTTGACGGAAAGGGATGATGTTCGAAGACGTATGGGCAATAGTGGAGTTAGAACCCAACGAGATCACTTCCACATGGCTATACAATATTTGTTTTGTATTCTTTTCATTTTTAGACGACTTCCTCTTACTAGGATTTCTATCTCCCTGTACAAAACACTTGTTTTTAGGCAAATTATCAATACAAATATACTTTGAAGTGCAAACTTTTTGTTTTTTTTCTTCTGTTTTGAGTGCAAAAACGTCCAATGACTAAAATTGAATGAACATATGCATATGAACATGATTAACTGTTAATAAATGTATGCACAAGAATATTAATAAGCATTTGCTCAAGGATTTGGGATATCCCCACATAGTTACTTCAATGAGATTATCCCCACGGAGTAAATTCATACATCCAGAGTTCCAATCAGCATATTTCCTGGAAATTCTCTTCCCCAGCCAAGTAATTCTTCCTGACGAATTTATTTATCCAGTAAGATCTTTAGAATACCTTCCTCGACAAGGTTTATTTCTCCAATAGACTACAATCTACCTAGTTTGATTTTACTCCTTGGACTATTACAAATCAACGGACAACACCCTTTGTCCCCAACAGAGTTTCCCCAAATAGCAAACAGGAATTCCCATCGGAAGCATTCTAAACAAGGTTGAAGAGATACATACTCTTCGTCTCCAACAGTAGTCCGAGATTTAGCTTCCTAAAAACTCCCCAACATTTGTCAAGCATTTATCTTCCCAGACAAAGACACACTTGAAATAACAGTTTACATTCATACATCATGACATATACATACAAAACTCATATAGAACAATCTCATTCATTTTGAGAACATCATTACGCCTATGCATGCATCATGACATTGCATTACAACTAATTCTTTACCTTTTAAGGAAAGATCAGTCACCAGATGAATACCATCAGCAAAAAACATTTTATCTACTGGTTTAGTTTAAACCGACCAATGATTTATCCTGATTTCGATCTGGTAGACACTTTCTCTGGTTCAATTAAATCGCTCCGAAGATTTATACTGATTCGTTATCTAGGTAAAGATTATTCAAGACCTCTGCTGGTTCAGTTTAAATCAACCAATGATTTATCCTGATTCCGTTCTTGTAGACACTTTATCTGGTTTAGTTAAATTTCTCTGAAGATTTATACTAATTCATTATCCAGTTAAAGATTATTCAATACCTCAGCTGGTTCAGTTTATATTGGCCAATGACTTATCCTGAATTTGTTCTGATAGACACTTTCTCTGGTTCAGTTTATATTGGCCAATGACTTATCCTGAATCTGTTCCGATAGACACTTTCTCTGGTTCAGTTAAATCATTCCAAAGATGTATACTGATTCGTTATCCAGTTAAAGATTATTCAAGACCTCTGCTGGTTCAGTTTAAATCAACTAATGATTTATCCGGATTCCGTTCCGGTAGAAACTTTCTTTGGTTCAGTTAAATCGCTCCGAAGATTTACAATGATTTGTTATCCAGTTAAAGATTATTCAAGACCTCTTCTATTTCAGTTTAAATCACCCAATGATTTATCCTGATTCCGTTCTGGTAGACACTTTCTCTATTTCAATATAAATCGACCAAAGCTTTATTCTTATACTTCTTCCAATCCTTACTAGTAGTCACTTAGTATGGTATCTATAAGCCCATCTCCGACAACATTCTATCACTCTCCAAAGGGCATCTTTAAGCCCATCCCATACACAACCAACCAACATCATTATTTCTTGTGAGTGCAAATTTCTGGGCACTCTAGTGTTAAATCACCTTCCACTTTCAAGTTACGAATGGTGGACCCGCCAATCTAACTCTTCAAGTTTAAGAATATTGAACAGGGGAAAATATTGTAACCAAAAATTTTCCGTCCCCTTTCTCAAGACATTTCTTACAAGATCTCCAAAAGCTCAAATTTGCACAAGTGTTGACTAGGTTAAACCATCTCCTAAATATTGATGCCTCAAATTAGGGTTTTGATTTTCACAAGGGTAATTGGACTTTGAATGCCTCAAATGACCTTCATGGATCATTATATACCTCCAAGAATACTCATGTCAAGTTTCAAGTCTTGAATCACAAATTTGCCTAGTCAATTGACCAGATGACTGAAAATCAACTATATTGGGTAAAAAGTCAAACTGTGGTCAAATTACTGTCAAACTTCAATAATTTTGGTCCACATAAGCATTTTGAAGTTATATTCATCAATTTATCAAATATGGATCACAATTCCTCAAGAAAAATATTCAACTTACCAAAAGGGCAAAATGGTCAAAATTAGGGTTTTGACTGTAATTGACTGATCATTGACTTTTGACCTAATACATGATCCAATGGATTGAAGCACGATCTCAAGGATTCTAATACAACATGTTGACCTAATCTCATGGCTCAAATCATCTTTCAAAATCCATGGATTAATAGTTAAATTTTGGGTCAATTGATGAAAAGTCAACTGATGCACAAAAAGTCAAACTTTGACTTTTTGATCAAGGTTTGATTTCAAAGATCACAATTAATTAAGACATTCAAAAATATGAAGCTTGATCATCAAGAAATCAAGAAAGTCAAAAGTCAATTTGAAAAGTCAAACTTCTCAAGACTTTAGAAAAATTTCTAAGTGTTTTTAAACATGATAATTTCACTACTTCATAACATTTTTTCACCAAGATGCAAGATGATTCAAAGAAAACTTTCAAAATGAAATTTGTGGATCTTTATGAGATCTATAAATTTTCTTTACTGATCAAGTTCTATAAGTGCTTGGATTTTACGTTATAAATTCATGAAGTCATGCACTTTTTCTAAAATACTTAGTGAAAATTTGACCTAGTTTAGGCAGATTTTTGACCTAACTTCTTGGCCAATTTTGATCAAGCTCCAAGATGATTTTGTCAAAATGGTCAACATGAAGGTTATATAGGATATTTCAAGCTTTCCAAAATATCCAAGAACTTGAAGAGATCATGCTTGAGCTAGAAGTTTCGAAGAGATGAAGATGGCCTCATAAACTTGAATTATAGGTCATTTTCTTGATAAACATTTGATCCAATCTCATAGCCATGCTGCATAATCTTGCTTCGCAGGCTTCTAACTTGTGTTTCACTCTATAATTAATTAATTGCACAACTGATAGAGCCATTATCCAAGCAATTAAGCCATTGTCCAAGCTACATTGCCATTTTAGGAAGAAAGGCACCATTGATATTCTTGAAAAGTTGCTTTAATCACAAAGTCAATTGGTCTTGAGCATTGCACTTGTTCTTTCTGCACTAGCTTCCTCTAAAAACTCATAATAAACATGTTTAAAGTTAATATCCACCCTACAAGCCTTATACCTTTCCTTGAAACCATGTTTGTCAAGCTTGCTTCAAAAACAAGTCAAAATCCCATAACTTGTGATCTTGTGATTCTGATCACTCCAAGTCTCCAGACCTTTCCCTATAAATAGAAGATATTACTTGCAATCTAGACAAGAGATTACACGCACTAAAATTACCTCAAACTATCTCAAACTCAGGATCATAAAAAACATCTCAAAACTTACTATTTCTGATTTTTGATATCCATTTCATAATTCCCTCGTGCATTTTCCATTATAAGCCTTCAAACATCATATATAACACATATAGACACCATCCCAACACCTGTTACACGACTGTAACTCCATCTCCACCATCTTTCATTTTCAAAAACAGCACCTTGCAGTTGGACTTCTCCAGCACGATTCAGTCATCCTCAGCTCAAAGTAACTATTGCAATAGCTTCCCGGAGGTTCAAGGATGATAACCAGATCATTACAACACCTTGAGAGTTGATCCAACTCAAAACACGATCTTCATCTGTAAGGTGAGTTTTTTGAACTTCTATCTCTTTATAAAAGCATCATTTGTCTTCCATTTTCAAAGATAAAATGTAGGTATCATAGCCCTGAAACTAACCATGTCCTTAGAATTCATTTATGTTGCCTGAGTAGTGTGAATTTTAAGTTTGAACTTTCTGAAAAAATTAGGTTTTATTTGGTACCAAAATAAATTCTCATTCATCTTTGATTTATAGTTCATAAAATTTATATGGTTAGATTCTTATTGAAATTTCAAGCAAGTTTCATGTTTACATTTTCATATTTGGTTGAGAAATGAGGAAGTTACAAAAGTCAAAAATATATCAATGGCTTCTGGCGCGAGAAAGAAGATGAAGTTGTCTTCAGGAAGGAGTTTGTTATATAATATGTTGGTTGTGCATAAATCAACTGATGTATAGCCACCCCAATGGTAGAGAGCGCGCGCGTAACACGTTACTATGGAAGGTCCTGAGTTCGAGCCCCAGCGAGACCTTTTGTCATTTTTTCTAACATTTTTCCTTATTTTTTTTTTGTTTGAATAGGCGCTTGGGCCTCCAGCATTGAGCTTGACTTCTTTTATTGTCTCTAACCCCCCATTTCATTTTTGCACACACCAGGCCCAAATTATTTTCTTTTACTATTTTAATTTATTTGTTTTTTTTAATCATTTTTATTTTAAATCATAAAATCCTAAACCTCACAAAAATAATAGACTTAGGTTTTTATTCAATTAATATAATTTTTTACATAAAAATTAATTTATTTTAATCATCTTTTAATTTATTATTTAGTTTGTAAACTAATTAGAAACTAGGGTTTTGACTATTTCTTTTACACATTAAAAATATTTTCCTAAAACAAATCCAAAAATATTATTTAATTTATTTTCATAAATAAATTAAATTATCACATCCATCTTTTCATTTTTATTTTGTAAATAAAATAGAATTAGGGTTTAATTTCTAATTATTTTTCCTTTCAAATTACCAACATCTCTTCTCAAACAAAAACAAACAAAAGCATTTCTCTCTCAATATACTTAAAATCTTTTTTAGAGTTTATCATATTACCCCTTTTCCTATCTTTGTACATTATTTACTTTTTTGCATTACTTTATATTTATTCAATTTTTCATCAATTTATAATAGTAATTTAGGGTTTATTGCTTTCATCCCCCATTCATAAACTTGTACCCCCATCCCCCAAAGCGTTGTAATAGCGTAGGACATTTAAATTCCAGAACTTATCGCTTCCCTTATTATTGCTAGTAATTAGGGTTTGTATGGCGAGACTAAAATCAACCCTTAGAAAAACCCTAAATCTCAAGACAAAAATGCATGCAATCAAAACACTTTGCACACTTGCACCTCTAGGGTTAACCCACACTTGTTGTCTTAGAATAAAACAGTCATGTCCCTGGAACGTGAGATACTTTAGCAAAGACCCTCGAATACAAGATCATAGTCCCTCAATGACCCTTCGATGTTACTTTCGATAAACGATCTTAGACCCTTATGACAAATTGCTAAGGTATCCTACAATGTTGCCTTCTATGACTGTACGATGACCCACGCCTGTCCCTTCACATCCAATGATATGGTTGCTTACTAACTAATGGTAAGATAACACTATCTAAAGAAGGAGGAAAAGAACTAAGACTTTTTGAGTAGGTAGAACTCTCATAGTTTCTTGATCATAAATAAAACCATCTCCACACTCACACTTTCAAAACATCTTTCCAAAAACAAATATATCTTTGAACTATTTTCAAAACCAACACTTTGTATACATTTTAATAGAGACGAAAATCATTACAAAGTTTGCCGAAACAAAGGCGTTTTCAAAATATTTTAAAACTTACACAAAACACAAAAGTATTTTTCATGGAATTTCAAAGTGAGCTAGCAACTAAGAGCCCGTAGATAACTACGGATGAAAAGGGTGCTAACACCTTCCATTTTCATAACTTGCCCCCCGAATTCAAGAAAAATTTCAAAAGGTTTTTCATGTTCGTTTCACCCTTTCCTTTAATGGATAAAAGAAAAGTCGATGGTGACTCTTGCTATCCACAACAATTACGATAAAACACAAAACACCCATGTCAGTTCTCCCACCGTATTACAATATCCAAAAGGAATATCACATAATCCAATTAAATCTGTCAAGATTTAAAACAGCCTGTACATGTTCTGGTACAAAACGTCACAACATCTGACATAACATATTTCTTTAATGGACCTGCCCAACATGTTAGAACATATCCTATAACATCTTTGTTATGAACCATGTTTTAGCAAAATTGTTGCCAATCCAAAAACCATGGTACTAACAATCTCCCCCTTAGGAAAATTTTGGCTAAAACAACCAAAGCCCAATTAAACTAGAGAGAGGAATAAGACCACATAGGAATAAACTACAAACCAAACTACACAAAAACATATATAAAAGATACAAAAGTTACACAAACAAGATACAACAGTTATACAAATACAAGCTACATGCTAAACATGTAAACTTTGTACATAAGGAAGAAGATAAGCATTACTCCCCCTAAAACACATTACCAATTCTTTTCATAGAGAGATAAAGCCCCTTAAAAAACTCAATACATTAGAAGAACATACAACAAAAGTAGCACACATTACTCAGAGAACGAGACACAACAATGCTCATAACTAAGAACACAAGACACAAAAGACATTACTCAAACAAAAAAGACAGAACAAACAGGATGTTATAACATCTAGTAGGACATCTTGCTAACAACTACAATAGAAGCAGCAACATAAGTAGAAATAAGACAGACTCAAGACTCACATGATAAACAATCATGCTTCCCCTAAACTGTTGCATATAGAAGGCAACAACACTAGACAATACTCAATGACACTTTTATCCCCCTTTTTAGCAAAAAATTGACAAAACAAAGTTGAAAAGAAACTGACACACAAAATCAAAAGAAGACAAAAAACTGACTCAAAATAAACAGACAAAGGACAAAAAGCAAACATACCCTATACTTGATATAAGACTAATTGCATCAAATTGGATCAAAATAAATAACAAAAAGAAACATAAAGAAAGAACAGACTAACCCAAAGAGACAAAAAAACTAATACTCACCCAAGGAGACAAAACTAAGGGTTTTAAAAAAAAGACTCAAAACAAGGACTTAAACTAACTCAACTAAATAACATAAACAAAAAGAAAACAAAGAACTCAAAATGACTCAAAGAAAGGAAACAGAAAATACACCTTTTTTAACTTTGTTTTTTTAAATTTTTATAACAGATAACAGACACTAGCTATCCAACACTACCTCCTGAGTCAATTAAGTTGACCCAATCTTCATCAACATCTGAGTCTGAATCAAGTATTTGATCATGCTTTTTTGAGGGACTTCATCTTTGTTACACATGTTTTCCCTGTTCTGGATTTTCAGTAAATGTTCCAACATTTGTTACAGTGTTGGACACTATGTTTGAACCAGAACCCACTTCCTTCTTGGTTTCCAGCAGAAGGGCCTTCTTTGCATCAACAATTCTGGAAGATTTGCTCATGTCACAACACAACTTGTGAGGACGATGAGGTTGTAAGGCCTTTAAATACAAGGAGACTTACCTAGATTGTAATGACACTTTGCTTGTAACTACAGTCCAGTCAATGAGAGCATATTTAGAAGAAGATAAGATCCACCTTAGTAACAATGCACCACTCACCATAGGAGAGAGACACGTTCTTGTTCAATATTCCCTATTTCCAAGCTTTGACTGCTGGAAAATTTTACAACATTTGAAATGACATTCTCCATGCTATTAAAAATGATTCTTTTGAGATTTCACACACCGCTAGGTGAAGGAACATAGTTGGAAAACCGTCCAAACAATTACTACTATAATTATTCAGTAGTGCAATTCCATAATTACCCCTCATATTCTCAATGTAACTTGCACCTCAAGTTATGATGAAAATTCTTCCTAAAGCTTCTCAGCCATACTAATCTTAGGAGTGGCAATATAAGCATGTAGTAAGATCCCTGGCACAATGTTGACAAAACCAATGACTTTTTTCTGCAAGCAGATTAAAATCCTTGTACCTTGATTGCAGTAGCATGTCACACTATAATGTCATGACATTCAATTTGACATTGTACTCTTTTAGTAATCAACCCAATAAAAAAAATCTTCCTTTAACAATGTACCTAATATTAAAGATATACCATGATTCAATTAATTATAATCCAAGTGACCAGAATATCCTCCAATAGTACAATCTTCTTCAGACTTAGCCAATAGCTTTTTACTCCAATACTCACCCTCATTATATATTTCATATCTGAAACAAATTATGATCACATACCAAAACTCTAAATAATGAACTCTATTTTTAAATAAAATGTTGTTTTCTTGAGATTGTTCTTATTCAATGCATGTCATCCCTTTAGAGTCTTCCACGATGTCTGGAGTATCAAACTGCTGCACTGATATTACAACATCTAGTTGTACATCAATACCTTTCTCAATGAACACATCACTGATTTTGGTCCTGAAGTTAACATCACTAAAAGTACTTCTCTTAGTAGAGTAATCCAGAAACATACCTTATTCTCATTCAAGGACTAGATAAGAACCTTTGCAGACTTCATAGATGCTAGATTTTTATTTGCGATAGATCACAAAAAAACATACATATATGTCTCTATCCCCCAGGACACTCACCTTACATTGGAATAAATAGATCCATAGAACATGTTCTAGAGCTTTTGCAACCGTCTTATGTTGCACCTTCTGGTGTAACATCTTGACTTCATCTTCCCTGAACATCAAGCAAAAGGATAAGAAATTAAATAATTGTCGAGTCCACAAATAGAAATTATTTCTAAATCCTCTTAAGAAATCTATACATCTCTTTAGAGACAAAAGATTATTCCTTGATGACATGTACCATCAGACCTTGATCTTACAATTGACTTATGTTTAACACAATAGTCATCAGTCCTTTAGTAAGAAGACAACTTAAGAAAACTTAGATACTTCATCCTGTATTCTTTAGATACCCAATGCCCTTAAACTTACCTTTTAGAAGCAACAACAAAAGTAACAGTTGATAGAGTGAGACTAAACAAACCACAAGAAACACTTTTACTACAATCAAGTGTCTGGAATAGTCAATGCTAAAATACTAATCATCTTAGTTGAAGTTCTAAGAAAGGTATGATTAATAAGGCAATTATCACCTTCTCTAAGTTTTAACCCTTTCCTGGTTAACCCATGCTGAATTTGACCTCCGAGGAAGTAAACAAAACTATTAAGATCTACTTTTCACAGAAGAGACATCTTCAGTTTAAGTATATGCCTTTAGCTTGAGTATTCTTATGTTTAGCACAATGTTGAGGCATTAAGATTGACATCATTGACTCAACTTGCCTTTTGGTAAAAATAGCCTTTTGTTAGTTAAGTTTTCTCTTTGCCGGTTATAGCTTGAAAACTCTATCCTTTTTAGCCTTCCAATCATCTTTTCACTTGAGGTACCTCCTCCAACAAAACTGAACTAACCTTACAGACTTGATCATGATATCAAGTTTGAAGGATGATAAAGTCACCTCACCATGCAAATAATAGATAATAAACAATCCTTCCTTCTCTTAAGACATAAGATAAGTAATAGTCACCTCCTATTTTCTTCTATGTTGGAAACCCTCTTTATTCTAGATGCACATATATTTGAATAAACAATCAGCTCACCATGAGATAATTCTTCAAAACAAAAATCTTCGTTATAAGTCCATCTTCCATTCAAACCAGTAATATACTTGGCAGATCTATAATCAGGATTATTTTCCTAATTAAACCAAGAAATAGAAAACTTATATAGTTATTCTTGAGATAAGTAGGTCATTATGCTCCACAAAGATCCAAGGTCTTCATACTCATATGAATGCTTTGACATTGATTGATCTATACTTCAGTTCCAGCCTTTTCTAGAGCATCACAGACTTGTTGAAGTCTGTACAGATGTTCTGGACATTTGGTCTAGACATTCTATCCAATCTCCTTAACACCTAGTTGGATTTCCTTCCAAGGAACACAATAGTAATAAGAAACCCTTCATTAGAGACCAGGACACAAGTTCCTAAAAGTTGGAAACAAAAAGAATTATCTTGTTGTTCTTCAATGGCTTGTCACTTTCATATCAAACCTCTTGAGTAGAGACCGAAGTATCTTCTTCTTGGACAAACTCTCATCTAAACTCTTTTCTCCATAATACACTTAGATGTTCCTTTATGGATGGACTTGAGAAATTCTCAAGTATCTTTGGATACAATATAAGTGAAACAAAGTGCTTACCAATTCCATAGATCATGAAGTTGATAATTTCAGAGTGACAAAGAGCCAACTCAACCTCTTCCCTTTTATCTCTCAAGCACCAGGATTCTCCTATCCTGACACTTCTTCAAGATTTGTTGTCCATCAATAACCACAATGCTTTTGTTCAAGCCTTCCAAAAGGAACAGTAGTACCCGAAAAATACTCCCTGAAGCTCACCCAACACACCTGGGTGCCTGCTCTGATACCAATTGAAATTTTAGTTACAAGCAACACATATTAATATTGGTATCTCAACATCAGAACAATGTCAAGACAAATGTTAAAACATCTGTTGACAAATTGAACCGATTTATCAAGCTATGATTGATACTTAAATTAAATTGCAAAATGATAAATAACACATAATTGTTAACCCAGTTTGGTGCAACATCACTTACATCTAGGGGCTACCAAGATAGGAAGGAAATCCACTATTAGTAGTATCAATTCAAAGCCTAAACAATCCATGTTTATAACTTCTCACTTAATCCCTACCCAGTTTAACTTCTACCTAGAAATCACCATCTAGATATGAGAAATACCATCTCACTTCCTAATCACCTCAGTGATCTCTAATAGTCCCAATCCCAATAATTGTATCTAGAACAACTCAACAAGAATATTACACTTCCAATACAAAAACTCAACTATTTTCTTAAAAGATTTAAAGTGAGAAAAATAACTTGACAAACTGTCAAGTAACAATCAGTCTACCACATAGTATCAAAAGATACATGAGTGACTTACACTCACACAACAGACTCTCAAAACCTAAGACTCTAAGCTTCCCCTTATTTACAAATTATGAAAACTTAATTGAAATAATTGATACATTAGGTTTAGGTCTTCTCTTTAAATACACCATTGCAGTCCATGGGCTTCAAAATATGCATCCAGATATTTCTTGATCCACGAGTTGAGTGATGCACCAATTGTGCAACAAAATCTCCTTAAATATTGGAACAAACAATACCAAGTTTCATAAATTGTCTCAAGGCCCAATTTAGTAACTTATTCATAATTGGAGATACAAAACTTGTTCTAGATTAAATCTTCTTGACCTGCAAAATTTACTAAGACATATCCAAAAGAAATATCACAAAATCCAATTAAATTTGCCAAGATTTAAAACAACCTGTACATGTTTTGGTACAGAATGTCACAACATCTGACAGAACATATTTCTTCAATAAACCTTCCTAGCATGTTAGAACATCTCCCATAACATCTTTGTTGTGAACCATGTTTTAGAAAAATTGTTGCCAATCCCAAAACCTTGGTACTATCAAAGGTCAAAGGTACATATACAATACATGAAACCCTTGTGGCACGCCATACCCTAAACACTATCTCAGGAGGATTCGTCGGGGGAGTTGAGACCAGGTCGACGAGAAAGAAGTACGTGCGTACAATAATGTACATTTCTCAAGAAATATCATCTAAGACGACAAAAGAAGAGTCGATTTCATTCAGCTTTTCAAGAAGGGACTCAAATGATGTATTGGATCATGAAAGAGACCCAATGATGATAAAGGTTCAAATACACGATTGAAGTGTTAAACGTGTGCTAATTGATCCCGACAGCTCTATCGATGTCCTTTACTGGGACACTTTCAAAGGTATGGGTATGGATGCTACAAATATGTTACCTTTTAAAGGTACTAGTCGGGTTCGTCAGGGAGCAAGTGTAGGTCTCGGGGAACTTACCAATACTAGTTGTATTTGGAAGTGGAGAAAATGGCAAGTCCATCATTGTAAGGAACCTTACTGTGAATACAATGTCACCACACAATATAATAATCAGCAGACCAACTTTGAACGTCTTTGAAGCCGCTCTATCCACTCTCTATCTTACCATAAAGTACCCTTTGCATGATGGACGACTCAGATTTATTAAGGGCGACCAGGAACTGGCTCGTTAGTGCTATAAGGACAGTTTGAAGCTGAAAAAAAGGTCGATAGAAGATCAGACCAAAGAAGTCAACCCGTTAAAGGTGAATATGGTGGATCTTGACCCTAGGGAAGATTTGGCGCCTGATAGTATGACACCTATAGGAGACTTGAAAAAGGTGCAGATCAGGGTCGAGGAGTTTCAAACCATGCAAATTGGTTCGGATTTGACCCGAGAAGAGGAGTCAAACACCATTTAAATACTGAGGAGAAATATGGACATATTTGCATGGAAGCCTTCCAACATGCCAGTAATTAACCCATAAATTGTCTTCCACCAACTATCCATTAATCTGACACTCAAGGCGGTGGCTCAATGAAAGCGCAAGAGTGGGGAAGAGAAAGGGCATGCTATATTTGAGGAAGTCGGGAAGCTATTGAATGCAGGATTCATAAGGGAAATAAAGTACCCTATATGGCTATCTATCCATCTCTGAAAGGGTGGTCTATTTTGCGTTGGTTTAGGATAGAGAGGCGGGAGAAAAACCATTATACTTCGGGAGCAGAGGTACGCTATCAGAAGATCGAAAAACTGGAACTAGTTGTGGTCGTAACAGTTGTAACCCAATTTTTGCCCCTAAGATCCCTTCATCATATCATATCAATTCAATCACAACAAGATCACATATTAGGGTTTGGTTCTTCTCCCTATCTTTAGCTTTGCTCTAGGAGGAATCACCAAGCACCTTTAACTTGTACTTTATGATCATCTATGTTTTGTATTGATTATCCTTTAACTAATAAATACAATGAGTGTTTTCCCCAATTATTGATGATGTAGATGAAAGAACAATACATCCCATCAAGATTGATCTATGGATTCATGAGTTTATTTCTATGCCTTTCTCAACAAAGCTTCATTGAGATTCAAGCCTTATAATTAAAGATGTTTGGAAGTAATATCATGACAAGGTATTTCATGATTCATCATGCCTCAAGTTTTCAAGATTTAGTTTATGGGTACAAGAGTTGATTGAAGAAGTTTGACTCAAATAGACAAGTCTTTGATTTTAATGATCACAAGTGACCATCTCCTTCAATTATCAAGACAAGGAAGTGGTTTTGGTTGCAATATTTTCTATTTATCATCCTTAACAACTTATAATCATATAAAAAAATATTTGTGCAAGAAGTTTGGTCAAAGTTGCAAAGGTTCCCCAAGGCATTTTCTGGCTTTATGAGCTAGGGTTTTGAACTTCAAAGGGGTATATCTTGCTCATCTTTTGGTATTTTTGAGTGATTCCAAAGAGATCCTTCTCTTAAAATGATTATTAACAAATCACTTCAAAAGTTTCAAAGAAATTTTGTATGGAAGAAATTTGATGATGAAGAAAGATTACAAGTCATCCAGATGGACCATAAAATTCCTTTATGTGACTTCAAATGACCATAACTTGATCAATTTTAATCACCTTGAGCCCATTATTTTTCCATAATGATCTTGAAGATGTAAACTTCAACCTTACTTTTATATGCAAAGCTTGAAAATGGATGGAAGATGCCCTAAGGATGCAAAATATTTTAGGTCATTTCTTGAATTTTTGCCAACTTCAACAAGTCACAACTCTCTCATTTTTTGGAGATTTTGAATGGTTCAAGTATCAAAATACCATTCAATAGGTCTATTTCATGCCATATTTTTTGGTCAAGAGAAAATTTCAAGTGGAAGGCTATGTTTGGATGCAAGACATTATAAGTCATTTTTGAAGAAAAACTTAGAAATTTTCTAAGTATGGAAAGTCAACTTCTTTTTCCTAACTTTGACTCATCGCAACTTTCATCTCACCCAACCATTTTATCGCATTCTTTGCACATTGCAAAGCTTGTAACATCATCTTTCTAAATCTTCAATAATCATGTCTTAAGACCCCTTGAGTTGAGAATGCCAATGGTTTGAATTTGGAAATTTGAAACTGATTTTTTCACCAAGTCAAGAATTTGAAATCTTTGTTTTGGCCTCTAATCAAAAAATTGCTGCACATTTTTACTTCTAAAGGTGTTTAGTGAACTTCCAAAAATGATTAGCATATTAAAATTCAAAGTTTGGATAAGTTTTGATCAAAATAGAAGTCACACTTTTCTTGTTTGCAACTTCACACGATTTCCCTCCAAACCTCATCATTTCACACGCTTGAGCATTCCATTTGATTCCCTATAAATATAGGATCATCCCTCATTGATTTCCTCAAGCTTATAGAGCCATAATCACCATGCCAAACTTCATCTTGAACTCAATTTTCTGCAACTTCGAATTTGCTCTTACAGCCTTTCTCAATCATTTTTATTTGTCAATTCACCTTCCTTGATCCTCATTGAAGCTAACAGAAGAATAATTAAGCACTAAAAATCCCTGAATTGTGCTAGCCAAGTCCAGTTTCAAAGCTCTGCAACTTAACTTCAATAGGTAGATTCCTTCACCAATTCTCTCAAACTTTGATACTATTGTGAAGCTCTCATCATCCTGGTTCTAGTTGCAACACTTGTTTTTAACTGGAAGCACGTTTTGACCATAAAATTTCAAATCCTTTTTCAAAACTTCTCTTCTAAATTATTTGAGCTACAATTTATATAAATTTTTCGCGAAGGTGTAGTTGTATTCGTCTTGATGAGACGAAGCGAATGTACCGGTCTTGAGCTACAATTTTACAGTTTGAGCGACCTAGTTTTGAGACTGGCTGGAGGTCGAAGATGACCAGCGTGTGATCCTTCAACCAATGAAACATCGCCATTTGGATTTTTTGAATTTCTGATTTTATAATTGATTCAGTGCTTTATTCAGTAATGACCATGATATGTACAACACGCCAGATCCCTTGGATTTGATTAATAATGGGTTTTGACTCTCATCCAATGGTCCACATATTTTTGACTTTATTTTTTGTTTCTGATTTTTATATTTAATTGTTTTAAATTTCAAAAATTCATAAAAAATTCATTTTAACTCCAAAAAATCTGAAAAAAGTAGGAAAATACTTTTGATTTTTCTCCTCCTGATTCTTATTTTTTCACAATTTTATTTTGCGTTTTGAAATTTTTTAATAATTTTTCACTTTATTTGAATTGTATAAATGTTTAAAAATACTTTTATTTATTTTTAAATTCTGAAGAAAAAAAAAGGGAAGGATCCAATGACATCGTGACAAATATTGGTGACTTCATTTATTTTTTATTTCTTACTTTACTATTTTTCATAATTTTTGGTTTATTTTACCTATTTCTTTTAAGTTTAAAAATAGTTTCTGACTTTAAAAAATTACCAAAATTTTATAAAAATATTTGAGTTCATTTCTGATTTTTCTATGGTCTTATTTTTTCTTGGTTAATTTGAATATAATTACTATTTTTCTCTCTTCTTTCCATTTTATAATCATTTTAAAAAAACCATTTTCTTTTATTTTTAAATACAATTTTATTTTTGTATAATATTCTGGCTGATCTTGGATTGAAATGTTGATCATGAACTTTTTTAACATCATTGGATCCATGGTGTTGAGTCTAACTCCATAAAAACAGATAAATGATTTTAATAATAGTTTGATTAAATTTTTGGTTCAAATGTGGTTTATTCATTTCCCCTTCCCTCTTCATCTTATCCCATTCTTATTGTACCAAATGCTATTGGAGCATGATTTACATATAAAGTCTCAAAACATGAGGTGTATAGATTTCTATTGATCGGCCTCAAAATAGGTGTGACTTCTATATAAGTCCACTTACGATTGCTTAGCATAGCACTAAATTTTCTCCTGATTTGAGAGAATGGTCATTCGTGGCCTAAACCTATGTTTGCAAGCCCAAGTATGTTAATTTAACTCTTTGATCCAATAACCTTGAGATACATTGTTTGGAGGCTTTGGTTATACCAATCCTCTAATGGAACTTCATCAATTTTGGTCAAAGTGGACCAGTTAAACATCATTGATCATTAAGTGTTACTTTGAGATTCTTAAATGGATGATATACTTGACAAAAAGCAAATGCAACTTATTATTGAGAGACTTTCTTTCTACTAATCCTATAATGAGTTCCAAATGCAAGTTTCAAGATGGTCATCCAACAAACCACTAATTCCTAACAATTGACTTTATTTTGTTTTTATTTTATGTTTTTTCTCTATGTACCATTTACTTTAGCATTTACATTCCATGTTATTTTTCATCTTTTCTCACTTGGGCATTTACTTTTATATCTTTTTATTTTTCTCACTTGAGCCTTTCACTTTCTTTTTTAAAGATACCTAATAGCCAACTTAAACCATAAAAAACTTTAATGTTACTTGGACTATTTGGTTACTATCCTTGGCATTTTGGAGTTATGGACTTCTTGGACTTAGGAATAGAAACATTGACCTATTTTGGAGACCTTATGACCTTAATTGTTATTTTGTCTGGAGTTCTTGGGGTTTACCCCAAGATATTGAGTTGTTTGTTTATTTTGTATGCAGGTTATTATGGTTACATGCTTTATTTGTAATCTGGAATTCATCTGTGGACAACTGTTACTCTGCTCAATTTTTTTTGAAGACTTAATGAAAATTGAAGCTGGTATTCTTAAGAGGTTTATTAATTGTTTGCTTGGTTTCAAATCCAAAGTATGGAATTCTACATTGACTCATTATGTAAAGTGTTGGCTTCTTGTTGGTTAGATGGTCTTTTTCCCTAGCTTTTAACTTTATGCTTTAGGATAGTCCCTTCATCTCCTCCCATATTCTTTAATTTCAAAAATATTCTCTCTCCTTTTGAAAACTCTTCTTGTTTTAAATTTTGAACCACTTTCATAATAAACTTAGACTTAGATCCATGAATTTACAAAACCATTTTCTTAATCAAATTTCAATAAACTTAACAATACCTTAACATTTTTGTGAGAAGACTAAAAGTCAATCAATCTCATTCAAACTATTTTGCCATTTTGGCTTTTATCTTTAAAAATTTTTCTCAAAAGATTAGACTCTTGTCAATCCTTGTAGTGATTAAAACAACTATACTTCTACAATATGTAATGAAGAGAGATATCTTCCACTTGGGTGTTGAGTGAGGTTTTGTTGATTTTAAAATCCAAGCTGTAGCAGTAGAAATGTTTAAGACTAAGCCATTGGATTAACTAGACTTACACAGATCAAAATAAAAATCGCCACCACGCTTTATTGTTTCCAAAGGAATGTGATAAGATCAAGTAACCCAAAAATAGGGGGAAAGATTCTAGGTAAGGGGGTTGGTTATGAAAAGGGAAGGTATTATCACCCTAAACATCTATGATACTCCGCAGAAACCTCTTTGTAAAATCTGTATATTTTGGCTATAAAATATTATATAAAAATAGATGGTGGAGGTGAGAAAAGAAATGTATTTTTATGATTTTTTTTGCACCCGCCGCGGTTACGTACCTTTAGTGCCTAATACAACCTTTGATGCAATAGGGGATCAGGGTACACATAGTTCACCTTTAAAAATCTTAAAACACAAGTGCGCTGGTTAATTTTATGAGATAAGACATCATCATCATTGTCCGTGCGGAAAACATACTTACTACCCACAATCATGAGAAAAGAGTATTTGCATCATCTCAAAGTGGAGGATATGGCTTGGATTTTAAAATCAACAATGCCTCACTCAACACCCAAGTGGAAAATATCTCTCTTCATTACATATTGTATAAGTATAGTTGTTTACATCACTACAAGGATTTACAAGAGTCTAATCTTTTGAGAAAGGTTTAAAAATATAAAGCCAAAGTGGAAAAATGGTTTGAAATGAGATTGATGGACTTTTAGTCTTCTCACAAAAAATGTCAAGGTATTATTAAGTTGATTGAATTTTATTTATGAAAAGGTTTTGAAAATGCATGGACCTAGGTCCAAGTTTATTACGAATGTGGTTCAAGTTTAAAAAACAAGAAGAGTTTTCAAAAGAAGGGAGAAGAATTTTGAAATTAAAGAAGATGGGAGGAGACGAAGAGACTATCCTAAAGCATGAGGTAAAAGCTAGGGAGAAGAACCATCTAACCAACAAGAAGCCAATACTTGATATTATGAGTCAAGATAGAATTCCCTTTCTTTAGATTGAAACCAAGCAAGCAAAGATATTAGACCTCTTGAGAGAACCAAACTTAAAGTGTATTAAGTCTTCACAAAAATTGGGCAGAGTAACGGTTGTATACGAGTGAATTCCATATTACAAACAAAGTATATAATCACAATAACCTGCACACAAAACAAACAAACAACCCAATGTCTTGAGGTAAACCTCAAGAACTCCAGACAAAATATCAATTAAGGTCACAAGGTCTCCAACATAGGCCAATGTTTCTATTCCTAAGTCTAAGAAGTCCAATACTCCATAATGCCAAAGATAGTAACCAAATAGTCCAAATCATTAAAGTTTTTTATGTTTTATGTTGATTATTAAGTATCTTCAAAAAGAAAAGAAAATCTCAAGTGAGCAAAGATGAAAATAGCATGAAATGTAAATGCTAAAGTAAATAGTACAAAAAGCATAAAAATAAAAGCATAAAGTAAAGTCAATTGTTAATAATTAGTGGTTAGTTGGATGACCATCTTGGAACTTGCATTTGGAACTCATTAGAGGATTGGTAGAACCAAAGCCTCTCAACAACAAGTTGCATTTGCTTTTTGTCAAGTATATCATCCATTTAAGAATTCTCAAGGCAACATTTAATGATCAACGATGTTTAAGTGATCCGCGTTGACCAAAATTTATGAAGATCCATTAGAGGATTGGTACAACCAAAGTATCCACACAATGAATCTTAAGGTTATTTAATAAAAGGGATCGAATTAACATACTTGGGCTTACGAACGTAGGTTTGGGCCATGAATGATCATTTATTCAAATCGGGACAAAATTTAGCACTATGTTAAGCAATCGTAAGTGGACTTATGTATAAGTCACACCTATTTTGAGGCCGGTCAATAGCAATCTATGTATTTCGTTTTTGGATAAATGATATATAGATCATTATCCCATAACATGTAATACAATAAGAAAGTGGAATAAGATGAAGAGGGAAGGGATTAGAGTTTCAAATATCATCAACATCATTCGTCCATTTTAATGGATTTGGTTTATCAACCTATCAACACCCAAGACCCAATGATGTTGAAGAATTTGTATTAAGATATGCCCCAAGTAAGTACCACATGCTATTTCAAGAGCCAAACAAGAATCATGTACAAAAGTTTTCAATTACAATCATTAATCAAAGGTAAAACCCCAAAATACAATCTTAAGTCAAAAATAACTTTAAAATATGAAAATGACTTTAAAAATTATTAAATTAATACCCTAACTTTCTAAAGTCCTATAAACGTCAGAAATAAAATTTGGAGTCCCTGGATTGAGGTGGAAATTTTCTTTAGAAATGCAAACTTGGAAACTAGCAAGTTTAAACCTTAAACTACATGGTTTTGGAAAATAATTTGTGAAAAATATGAAATCACATTGTAAAATTCCAGAAAAATGATTTTTATGGCTTCAACATATTCAAGCACTCCAAAAAATTTCATCTCTAATTTTATAGGTATACTAAGTTAGAAATTTAAATCAATTAATGTTCATGATCAAGCAAAAACCCTAAAAAAGGAAAATAAGTTTAAAAATCAATCAATTAGGTCCAAAGGTCAAATAAATTTGATGTAGAATAACCTAAATGTTAAGAAAACTCTAAGGATCAGAAAACATATTTTCTTTGATTTTAACTCAAAAGGAAAAAAGAAACAGAAATTTATTTAAACAATTTATTAAAAAAAACAAGGAAAAGGTGGATATGTTCAATTAAATGATTTAATTTGTAATCCAAAATTTTTATAAAATCGGATAAAAAATATTTTCATGTAATAAGCCTAGAGAGGAGTCCAAAAATATTTTTTGTGGATTTTTTTACTTAATAGAAATAGGAAAATAAAATTCAAGATTTAAAAGAAATATTAAAACCCTAATTATTCACATGATTTTATTTAATCAAGAAAAATGATAAAAAAAAATGAAATAAAAATCAAAATATGGAAATATACTGAAAAAGGAGTTTAAAATATTTTTTTGATAATTTTTGAAATGAAGAAAATATTAAAATAAAATTAAAGAAAACAAAAGAAAAATTAATATATGAAGCCTTTTATACCTGTTATTCTCAATATGCGCTGTAAAAAATAAATGCATCATGTTCGACCAGGCAGGGACAGTCATCGTCCCTACCAACATGCCAAAACCCAAAATGCATGCAAGAATCAGTTCAGCAAGGCAACTTCCAGCTTCAATTTCTCTCTTATTTCTCAACCATTTGAGATGATTCAAAAAGCAAACATGATCACCAAACTTCTAAGAACATCACACATCTTTTAGGTTTCAAAAACAAGGCAAGATCAAAGAGAAATTGGAGCTAAAAGCCATTGAAAACTAACTTGAGCATGATTTGCAGAAAACTCAAAACACCATTGAAGCTTGAATCGAGCCAAGTGTATACATCAGACCTATTGTCTGGCTAGCTAACAACATGTATGCAAGATCTCAAGCATTGAATTAAGCTAGCAATCGAGAAATCCAAATCTGAATTTTACCTTTCAAGTGAAAAATAAATCCACTATGCCTCTGAATCCAGTGATGAGAACCCCAGAGAAACTTGTTTCTTAAACTCCAAATATTAAGAAATGAGAGAGAAATGAAGGCTGGAGCAAGAGTAAGAGTTGCTTCAAATAAGAGCAATTTTGAGAATTTTAAAGAGAGATCAAACTTGCTTTTGTGAGAATGAGGATGCGTGCCACTGAATGAAGGCAAAGGCTTATTTATATAGAGTGAGAAAATAAGGGTAGTGAGGTCATTGGATCAAACAAATCCGTGGGGGGACCTTTTGGAAGAAATTGGAAAGTTTGGAAAATTTAAAAGGTGGCATGCATTTTGTGTTGTTTGCTGAGCAACTTAAGATCGTTTTGAGCAACAAATGAATAGTGGAAATTGAGCAAGGAAGGCATGAGGGGTGAGCTGGCAGGCTGAAGCTTTGGTTTGGCACAAAAATTGCATGCATTTCCATGCAGGCTTTTCTATTTCATGATCATATCTTCACCTTATTATATCTCTCTCCATGGTTCATGAAATGTCACAAAGTTTGAATAAAAAATAGAGAGGACATTACATACTCCAACTTTGATGTTCAAAAATTTTCAAAGTGAAGCTTGAATTAATGAGATAATTGGATATTAATGCATGCTTACAAACTGCTTGATGGAATATCAGGCCTGAATGGGCATTCTATGCGCGCGTGAGGCCTGGCTGGGCAAAATATTTCAGCTTGCATGATGCCTTCTTCTTTTAATTACATCTCAAAATTTATGGAGAATTTGGAAAAACTTTTCGAAGCAAAATTGTTCCTCACATTTAGGGCTTCAACTTTGATGTTGGACATTTCTCAAAATAATTAATATTTCACATAGAAAAGTATTGATGAATGCGCACCCACAACATGTTTGATGAAATGACTGCCTAGCGCGCGTGACTTGCCTTGTGCTGGGCAAAAATTTAGTTTTTAACTCAAAATCCTAATCACCATATCTTTCTCTACACTTAACCATTTGAGATGATTCTTGAATGAAAAATAAAGAGAATACTTCAATCTACAACTTTCATGTTTCCAACTTTTTGATTTGAGTCCAAATGGTCATTCAAAAATGGACATGAAGAAGTCAAATTTTTGCATGTTTAACAAAAATTTCACTAAGTGTCAAAAATCTTCCAAGCTTCATAACTTTTTTTACTTTCATTTTTTGGACTTGTGGCCACTCCTACAAAGTTGGATAATTTTTCATCCTCTTTCTAGGCATATAAAGTTTGCACATTTTCAATAAAAATTGAGAAAGTTATAGCCAGTCAAAATTCAGCCCTATGGATACTTAGAAAAATTTCAAAACTTCAAATAACTTCCTTGACAAGTTAACTCCAATTCACACTTCCTCTTGATATTTTTGCACTATTGACCATGAAATATGAGAATAGGGGTATTAAATTTATGGTTGACCAAAAGTCCACTTGGTCAACAATTGATTTTGACTGTCTTCTGACAAAATGACCATTTTACCCCTTTTCATCAATTGAACCCCTTCAAGCCAAAGTTGATGATCAAACTTCCAATGATAAGTGATCATGACTATGTAGAGAAATATGGGATCAAGAATTTCCCAAAAATCCAAAGATCTCCTGATTAAACTCCAAACCCTAGTTTTGATCATTTATGCTAGGAGATGACTGCAATTGTGCCATGGCCTACAAGATGATATTCAAAGGGACAAAATATACACACTTTGAGGTTAGTTAGAAGCATACAAGTAAAATATATACAAATAAAAGTGCTTCAAGGTTCTTGGTGATTCCATAGCCAAACCCTAAGACAGGATGTAGTAGAAGAAAAACCCCAAACCCTAATTTGTGATCTGATTGCATTGTGATGGTATGAGATGATAGAGGAATCTTAGGGGAAAATTGGGGTACACACAAGCCATATCCTCCACTTTGAGATGATGTAAAATCTCCTTTGTCATGATTTTGGGTAGTAAGTATGTTTTTCACACGGACAATGACGACGATGTCTTATCTCATAAAATTAAACAAGACATATATGTTTTAAATTTTTTAAAGGTGAACTACATGTACCCTGATCCCCTATTGCACGAAAGGTGGTACGTAGGCACTAAAGGTTCACAACCGCGGCGAGTGAAAATATCATTAAAAAACACTTTTTTTCTCATCACCACAATCTATTTTTACATTATAGCCAAAATATACAGATTTTTACAAAGAGGTTCCTGTGGAGTACCATAGATGTTTAGGGTGCTAATACCTTCTCTTTGCACAACCAACCCCCTTACCTAGATTATTTCCCCCTTCTTTTTGGTTATTCACTCTTTTCCCATTCCTTTGGAAACAATAAAGCACGGCGGTGATTTTTATTTTGATCTGTATAAGTCAAGTCAATCCAATGGCTTTGTCTTAACATTTTTACCGCTGCAATAATCACCAGGAAGTCGAGACATTATTCCCAAGGGCATCACAACATGTTCAAAACAAACTACCCTGTAATACAAATATTAAAGAAGTCATATTTGGCCGAGAGGATGTATCCTGGGCTGTGGAGTTGCCAGAGTACGATATTACATCGAGTCTCAGAGCAGTATCAAATCACATCTCCTAGAAAACTTTTTGGTCGAGCTGAGTTTTCCCTCATCGGAAGAAGTTTAGAGTGCTGGATACTTTCGGTGGATGGCTCATCTAATCTCTAGGGAAATGGAACGAGAATAGTGTTAGAAGTATCAAGAGACGTTATTCTTGAGCAACCATTATGTTTCAGTTTTCAGTCCAGCAACAACTAAGAAGAGTACGAGGCGATTATTTTCAGTTTAAGGTTGGCCAAGGAAGTCGAAGTTACCCATCTTTCGGTCCGCGAAGATTCTCATCTAATTGCTAGCCAAATTACAAGAAGTTACCAGATGAAAGATCTGTCCCTATTGGAATATTTTTAATGGACACTGCAACTAGATAATAGATTCTTAAAGTTCTAGGTGTTGCACATTCCCTGAGAAGAGAATGTTTAGGCTGACCTGTTAGCCCAGCTCACCAGCACTAAAGGCTTGCGGTTTAACATGATAGTTTTCAAGAAACAGTGGAAGAACCAAGCATAAAAGCCGAAGAAGTCATGGTCCTGAGAGTGCTTGGGGCTGAATGTTTCCCCTCATCCAATAGCTTACCCACGACAGGCTACCAGATGATGAGATGGAAGCTCGACGCATTAAAATGATATATGCGAGATACCTCATGGTCGTCGATAAGTTCTATAAAATGGGTAAGTCAAAACCAATACTGAGATGTATTTATGAGGAAGAGGTCATACTAATGATGAAAGAGGTTCACGAGGGCATGTGGAAGCCATATTGGAGGAAGGGCTTTATCGACAAAAATACATTGGGTCGGGTACTATTGGTCGAGCATGTTTCAAGAGTGTGCCCAGTTTGTTAATCGAGGTGAGAAATGCCAAATCTATGATCCTTTCATACATTAACTTTCCAAGTTTCTACACTCAGTGATCTCTCATGGTCATTCTATCAACGGGGATCTGATATCCTTGGTCCTTTTTCTCTAGCGACAAGTCAGCTTAAATTCCTGATAGTAGCAGTTGATTATTTCACCAAGTAGGTCAAAGCGGATGCAGTACCCTGGATTATAGTGGAAATAGTGAGGCCATTTATTGGAGAAACATTATATGTCGCTTTGGTTTACCCAACATTATTGTATCTTATAATGGAACACAGTTTGTGAGCTCGCCCGTTGTTGAATTTTTTAGGGACATTAGTATACGTAACCAGTTCATATCAGTGGAACACCCACATGCTAATGTCCAAGAAGAAGCAGAGAACAAGGAAGTCCTTTCAGGCATGGAGAATAAGCTAGGTGAAGCCAAAAGGTTGTTGGCTGAATACCTTCATGAGATATTGTGGGTATACCACACCTCCTCGCATTTAACCACCCAAGAAACCCCTTTTCAAATGGTCTATGGAGTTGACACAATGATACCGATTGAAACCAATTCACTTACGTGGCGCAGGATAAACTTTAGTGATGAGCTTAACCAAGAAGGGCTGGAGAGCACATGTGATCTGGTGGAAGAAGTAAAAGCAATGGATCACGTAAAAGAGATAGCAGCAAAAAAAAATGCCATGGAGATTTAATTCAAGGGTCCGATTGAGAAGTTTATGTGAAGGAGACCTAGTCCTAAAGAGGACCACAGACACGAAGAAAAAAGGGAAGTTGGCTCCTAACTGGGAAGGACCATATAAGATCCTTGAGATATTAAACAATGGGGCTTATAAGCTCGAGAATTTAGATGGGGTCGAAATGCCTAGGGTCTGGAATGTAGTAAGTTTAAAATTTTATTACAGTTGAAACTTGTAATGATTTTTAATAAATGAAATTTGGAGGGTAGCACTCTTTTCCATTGCAAGGGAAATGGTTTTTTAACGAGGCACCCTCAATTTTTTATGTATACGTGCCATTTTTTGTTGCATGTGGAGGAAGTCAGAACCATGAAGCTCCGAGTACTTTATTGGATCTGGGTTAAGTCCCAGCAGCTGCACTCTTCGGATCCCGGGTTGATTTGACACTCCTCAACCTCCAAGTCGAATACTTTACCTGATATGGGTTAAGTCCCAGACAACAGCACTCCCTGGATCTTGGGTTGATTTGACCTTCCTCCTTCTGAGTCGAATACTTTACTGGATCTGAGTTAAGTTCCAGTCGTCTGAACTCTCCTTATCTCAGGTTAAGTTGACACTCCTCGGCTTCTGAGTTGATTACTTTACCAAATATAGGTTAAGTCTCATCCGGTTGCACTCCCAACTCCCAAGTTGAGTTGACACTCTTCCTTCTGAGTCAAGTACTTTACCAGATCTGGGTTAATTTCTAGTCGACTGCACCCATCGGCTCCTGGGTTGAGTTAACCATCCCCGGCCTTCGATTTGAGTAATTTTACCATATTAGGCCTGTGATTTTATGGTTGGCAACAATTTTGGTAAAACAAGTAGTTGGCAACAATTTTATCAAAATATGTTTCATTTGGAAAACATGTATTGCAGCCTAATGTTAAGCAAGATGTCATAACATCTTGACCAGCTGATACAACAGAGTTTGTTGGTACTTATTTGAGAGATATTATATCTGATGTTGTAACATATTGCAACAGAACATCATAATAGTACAAGTGGATAATATCCTTGAAGATTTGATTGAAAAATATGAGATCCAGGATGTTTCTAGTACTCATAACAGGTGCAGGCAATCAAGGATTTTTAGGAACAATTGTAGATTTGATTTGTTTCTGTGATCGGTGGGAATGAGAACTGAATGTTTTGGAAAGCTGGTTCGCGTTTGCGTTTGTTTTCGCAAAATGTCGTGGTAATCAAGAGTCGCCACCGTCTTTTATTTTATCCAACAAGGAAAGGACAAAAGCACATAAAAATTCCTTTTCGAGATGTTTCTCGGGTTCGGGAGGTAGATTATAGAAAGGGAAGGTGTTAGCACCTTTTCTATCCGTGGTTATCCACGGGCTCTTAGGTACTTGCTCACTATGTTTTCAAAAGTTTGCTTTTCTTTGTGTTTGTGGGTTTGAAAAGAGTTTTTGTTTGAAAGAGAGTGTAAGTGTGAAAAGTTTTGTTTTGTTTTAAAAGGAGCAAGTACTTAAGAACATCTACCTACTCAAAAAGGAATTAAACTGTGCAAATGTCCTTTAGACAATGCTATCCCACTATTGAGGAGTAGGTAGCACCGTCGTTGGAGTTTTCGGGTCAATTCGATTTAAGGGACGTGTGGTCACTAAAGCAATGTTAGGACGCCTTAGCGGTAACCCTAATGTCTTAGATCATTTTCCGAGGCAACCGTTTCGAGGAAACTTATGATCTTTGGACAAAAAGGTGACCTCTAAAACATCCTATACTCAATGACCACGTTCGAGGCAACCAAGTGAGGTGTACCCTAAGAGTGGCATGTGCGAGTGTATTGTTTTTCAGTTACATTATCTTTGTATATTTAGGTGTTCTACCGTTTGTTTTCAGATCTTGTCATGCAATCCTAGTTAGCATACATCTAAACAGTTAATATATGTATAGGAATTTAAAGTGCGGGAATTGTAAATCCTACGCTATTACAAGGCTTCGGGGAGGGGGATTATTTACATGTCCAAAATTGGGGGAATAAAGCAGTAAAGTGTAAAAGTCTTAGTTAAACTATCACAAACCAGTAGGTAATTACAATAAAATAAACGCGCGCGAATCTGAAAATAACTTCTAAAAATCCTAAGAATAAAATCTTTTTGTTGTTTTATTTTATTTTTGGATAATGATCTAAATCTTCTTAATTTTAGTTTTGAGAAAATGTTAAGATAATTAAATGATTAATTAACAAAGTTAATTTAATAGAAAAAACTAGCCTAATGTTTTTGTGGTTTTTTTTTAATTGATTTTATGTTGATTAAAAAAAAGAAATAAAATAGTCAAAACAAAGATGAAATCGAAGGAACAGGCAGTAAATCAAGAAAGGTATAATTCTGGAGGCCTGGATCGAAAGAGGTGTGGGCTGTCTTTCGATCCAGTGAAGAGGCTTGATCGAAGGTGCATGAGGGGCTGCACTTTGGGGGTGTTCGATCTGGATATGTCATCCTTCGATCAGGGAACCCTGGATCCAGTTCAAAGGTGAGCTGCTAAGCTTCGAAGCTCTGAACAAGATTCTGAGAAGATATTTCCTGCAAAACGAGACAAATGTTAAAGATCCAGGGGGGACTTTACCCCCCTGGTTCGAATCTCCTCCCAATTCGAATCCTTCCTCAATTGGAATCTGCTGAATTTGGGTCTGGGTTTGTTTTATCCTGAGATTCGAAGGAGAAACTTAGATCGTGCCCAAGCAATGGCTCGATCTCATCTTTGCGCTTTAGCTTACATGCAACATAATCAGTAATAACAAGAATACATATGCAATGTGTATTTAAATGTCATGAAGGTGCAATTTTGGTTTTGCAAACCCTTACCAATTAAAGATGTATGATCTGTGGCTCTGGGTGTGGAGATGTTTGCTGAATGGCTGCTTTGGCTTGGATTACTTATGAAAATGTTGATAACCTTTGGTGGGTTTATGGGCAGCGTATCTCCAAATCCTCTTCCTCATTCCTTTTTCCTTTTTTTTTGTTTTTTTTGTTCCCTTTGTAATGTGTCACTGGCCTCGTATTTATAGGAGTGTGGGGTGCACGAAAATGGCAAGGGACAACCATTTAATCAGGCCTTTAAATCCATGAGACAAGAATCAGACATATTAAAAGATTTCCTTTTTTGAAATATTCATGTCTCTTTGGAATCTTGAATGAACCTGGACACCTTTGATTTACGAATGCCTCCAGGCCATGCTCTTCGATTGGTCTTGAGTTGCCTCCTTCGAATGGACTTCTTATGTACCCTTCGAATGGGCCTTCTGAATGCTTCTTCAAATGGACCTTTTGAATGTTCTTCGAATTGACCCTTTGAATGCTTCTTCAAATGGACCTTTACATGTTCTTCGAATGAGTCATTTACATGTTCTTCGAATGAGCCTCTTGCCTGGTGTGCTGGCAAGTTGAGGGGCCTTTTCCTTTGTGAATCGAAACAAACTTGTAGGAGATTCTTGCCTCGTGAGTCGAAGGTAAGCCTGATGTAGTTAATGCATAGTTGAAGCATTGTGAAATTGACTTGATCGAAGGGGGGTCCAGCGCTCAATCGAAGACTTGCATACCAAAGCTTGATCGAAGGGTTCCAAACACCTAATCGAAGCTTACTAATCAAAGCCTGATCGAAGAGTGCCAAATGCCCGATCGAAGACTGGTGAGTCAAGCCTGTATCGAAGGATTTTGGATGCCCAATCGAAGACTTTTTCCCAGATGCCAATCGAAAGACACTTTGTTCATCTTCAAAAAACTTTATTTTCGTTAGGCAAGTGTTTGTGACCAACCATGTAAGGGAAGACCTTTGAAAACATGAGAGGGCAAATTTTGGGGTACAACAGTTTCCCCTGTTCAATTTTCTTAAACCTGAGGATATAGATTGGCTTTCGAGCCTTTCGTGATCCGAAGGTGGAAGATAATTGAACACTAGAGTGCCCAGAAATTTGCACTCGCATGGTGTAGTATCAGCATTGTGACACCGGGAATGGGCTTACATATGCCATTTGGAGATTGTTGGTAGGAGGATGGGCTTATAGATGCCATCTGCAGGAGTGTCGATCGCATAAGAGATTCCTTAGCGAGAACTTGCATACCTGTTGTTGTAGAAGATTCCGCTGGGGAAGTCTAACTTTGTTGAGATTTAGGAACCTGCCTGTACTTCAACTGAGAGAATGCTTCAGCTGAGTTTTAAGAACCTATTCAAAATTCAATTGGGGGGAAACATCTTCATCAAGATCTAGGAACTATCTCGTGCCCATCGGGAGTATACCGCTGAGGTTATAGAACATGTCCACACTATGACGGAGGAGAACATCAAGATCTAGGAACTGACTTGTGCTCAATGGAGTATACCGTTGAGGTTATAGTACTTGTCCACACTATGATGGAGGGAAACATCTTCATCAAGATCTAGGAATTGTCTCGTACTCACCGGGAGTATACCGTTGAGGTTATAGAACTCGTCCACACTATGACGTAGGGAAACATCTTCATCAAGATCTAGGAACCGCCTCGTGCTCACCGGGAGTATACCTTTGAGGTTATAGTACTTGTCCATACTATGACATAGGGAAACATCTTCATCAAGATCTAGGAACTGTCTCGTGCCCACCGGGAGTATACCGCTGAGGTTATAGAACTTATCCACACTATGACGTAGGAAAACATCTTCATCAAGATCTAGGAACTGTCTCGTGCCCACCAGGAGTATACCGCTGAGGTTATAGAACTTGTCCACACTACGACGGAGGATAACATCAAGATCTAGGAACTGACTCGTGCTCAATGGAGTATACCGTTGAGGTTATAGTACTTGTCCACACTATGACGGAGGAGAACATCAAGATCTAGGAACTGACTCGTGCTCAATGGAGTATACCGTTGAGGTTATAGTACTTGTCCACACTATGACACAGGGAAACATCTTCATCAAGATCTAGGACTTGACTCGTGCTCACCGGGAGTATACCGTTGAGGTTATAGTACTCGTCCACACTATGACGTAGGGAAACATCTTCATCAAGATCTAGGAACTGTCTCGTGCTCACCGGGAGTATACCGTTGAGGTTATATAACTCATCCACACTATGACAGGGGAAACTGTCAAGATTGAGAACCTTATCTGAAATTCAACCGATGATAATTCAATTGAGATTTAAGAACTGGTCAGATCTTCGACTAAGCTGAGAACTTAACTGCATTTTTCCTGAAAGGTAAAGGCCAGTCATATGCAATGCATGATATGGGTCAAGAAATGATGTTCTCAAAATAAATGAGATTGTATCCATATGATGTGTACATGAATGTATTATGATGTATGGAAGTGTGATGTTTTAGCTGGGAAAATAAATCTCGGAGCTACTGGAGAATAGAGTTGAGTTCTCCGTTTCTGCTGGGGATGATGACCGAAGATGGTTGTGAGAATAAACCTGCAGGAGAGAGGAACTCCGTTGGGGAATAAACACGGTGAAAAGATTACTCTGCGGGGAATTACTCTGTGGGGGAGAGATGTTCTGTTGATGATTTTAATGATAATTCCGCTGGGGAATCTGTTGATAAGCTCTGCTGGGGATTTTGATGATGAACTCCGCTGGGGATAGAAAGAACTTCGCTGGGGATGATCTTTCAGTTGCAACTTGCTGAGGATAACCCAACTAGACTCTTGTGAGGATAATCTCTGAATTTGGCTGAGGAGACTTATTTGTGCTTCACAGGGGACAAGCTTCCAGAGTCTACTGGGGAAGATGATTCAACTCCATCGGGGAAGCTTTTTTAGACTGCACTGGGGAAATGACTCCATTGTGGTATCTTGTATTCCACCGGGGAACATTCTTATATTCTGTTGAGGAATATTAAGACTGCCGGGGATGCTCTTACGCTTGCTGGACACATCTTTATACTCTGCAGGGGAATATTAAGATCTTCTGGGGATATCAAGCCTTTTCGGGGCTGACGGTAGACTAACACTTCTTGGGGGAGAAAATTGATGATTCACTTATGGTTGCAAGTCTCAGTGGGGAGAGCTGCCATTACTGTTTTGCTTTACGGGTAGTGACGGTATCTTAGTCACGTTCTTCAGCTGAACCTACCTTGGTACCTTGGTGGACAGAGCAACTAGACAGCTCGGACGATTCTTGTTGCCCCTGTTTTTGATATTACTAGTAATTCATCTTTCGTTTCGCATGTAAGTATTTATGATCAGCAGTTAACGTCAAATGCATATATCAAAAATGAACATTGGACGTTCTTTGCAAAACAAAACAGATAAAGGAAAAACAATTTGAAATTTGTCTGAAAATGAATTTGTATTGATTTTGAAGTTTGCCTGTAAATAGGCGTTTTTTGTACAAGAGGCCGACGTCCTAGTAAGAGGGCGCCGCCGAACAAATAAAATTTATACAATTTGTGAAAAGAAAACAAAACAGCTTTATGAATAATCCCGCTGGGCTCCAACCCTGCTATTGCCTTTATATCTTCAAGCATCTCATCACTTTGCTGCTTAATTAAAGATGAATCTGATTGATTGGTGTCGTCCGAGCCTGATAGTTGATACCGGAATCAGGATGCAAGGTGATCCAATGAGACATAGTGTTACACTTTAATCCCTAACTTTTTCCTGGACCGCCCTTTCGGGTTTTCAGTCCACCGGGATACCCATTTTTGCCCAAGCCGCCTTTTCAGGTTTTCGACTTGCCGAGTATACATATTTTTATTTTCATCTCCCCCCTTTTTTTTCCCGAACCCTTTTGGTTCGCCGGGAAGCCCTTATTTTTGCCTAGGCCAGTCAACCTAGCGGGTCTTTGATTATGCGTAGTATCTTTTTACTATGGCTGCATTGACGGGGTGAGGAAAGTCGTCACCATCCATGGTGGTTAGAGTCATCGCTCCTCCTGAGAAAATGTTCTTAACCATAAATGGACCCTCGTAAGTAGGGGTCCATTTGCCTCTGGGATCACTTTGAGGTAGAATAATGCGCTTGATTACCAGATCCCCAACTTGATACTCTTGTCGTCTGACTTTCTTGTTAAATGCCTTGATCATCCGTTTTTGGTATGTCTGACCATGACAAATAGAGGTAAGTCTCTTTTCTTCGATTAGATTTAGTTGATCAAGTCGGGTCTGGATCCAGTCGTCTTCTCTCAAACCTGCATCTTTCATGATCCGAAGAGAGGGTATCTGAACTTCAATAGGCAAAACTGCTTCCATGCCATAAACCAAGGAATAGGGCGTTGCCCCTGTTGACGTCTGTGCTGAGGTACGGTACCCAATGAAGAGCAAATGGTAACATCTCGTGCCAGTATTTGTAGGTCACTATCATCTTCTGCACAATCTTTTTAATGTTCTTATTAGCCGCTTCGACAGCCCCATTCATCTTCGGCCGGTAGGGAGAAGAGTTATGGTGCTTTATCTTGAATTGCTTGCAGAGCTCAGTGATCATTTTGTTATTAAGATTGGTACCATTGTCCGTAATGATCCTCTCTGGTACACCGTATCGACAAATCAGGTTGTGCCGAATGAACCGTGCCACGACGTTCTTGGTTACCGTAGCAAAGGAAGCTGCTTCAACCCACTTCGTAAAGTAATCAATCGCTACCAGGATGAAACGATGCCCGTTGGATGCCGTAGGTCTGATCTCGCCAATCATATCAATGCCCCACATTGCAAAAGGCCAAGGCGCTGTCAAAAAATTCATAGGAACTGGAGGTATGTGCACCTTATCAGCATAGACCTGGCACTTGTGACATGTCTGAGAATGCTGATAACAGTCGACCTCCATTGTGGACCAGTAATATCCTGCCCGAAGGATTTTCTTTGCCATGGTATGTCCACTGGAATGAGTTCCGAAGGTACCTTCATGCAGCTATATCATGATTCTTTCTGCTTCAATCTTATCCACACAACGCAGTAAGGTTGAATCATGGTTACGTTTGTAAAGAATGCCATTGCTGATGAAGAACTTTACCGCGAACCTTCTCAGAAATTTCTTGTCATTAACAGATGCACCCTCGGGGTATTCTTGAGCTTCAAGGTATCTTTTTATTTCGTGATACCAGGGCTTTTCTGTTACCTCTTCAATCTCAAGATCACAACAATGTGCAGGTTCATCTAATTTCCAAATAATGATCCGGGGGGCCTCGTTGTCCCATTTGACTTTGAACATAGAAGACATCGTAGCTAACGCGTCCACCAACTGATTCTCCTCTCTTGGGAAGTGTTCAAAATTTATCTCCTCGAAGTGGGGAAGCAACGTCAACACATACTCCTTGTAAGGAATAAGATTTGGGTGTTTCATATCCCACTCGCCTTTGATCTGACTGATCACGAGAGAGGAATCTCCGAAGACACTCAGAAACTTAATCCTTAGGTCAATTGCAGCTCGAAGACCCATAATGCATGCTTCATACTCCGCCATGTTATTGGTGCAGTTGAAACATAGTCGGGCGGTAAACGGAGTATGAGAGCCTTTAGGAGATATGATCACAGCACCAATGCCATTACCCAAAGCGTTCGAAGCTCCATCAAAGTACATAGACCATCGGGATCCTTCCTCAGGTCCTTCATCCGGTCCAGGTGTCTCACAATCAGTCACTACCATAATATTCTCGTCCGGAAATTCAAAGTTCATGGACTGGTAATCATCCAATGCCTGATGTGCCAAATGGTCTGCCAATACACTTCCCTTGATTTCTTTTTGAGTTGTGTACTTGATGTCATACTCAGTCAAGATCATCTGCCATCTTGCTATTCTTCCGGACAAGGCGGGCTTTTCGAAGATATACTTGATTGGATCCATCTTTGAAATCAACAGGGTAGTGTGAGTCAACATATACTGTCTCAGCCGGCGAGCAGCCCATGCCAAAGCGCAACAAGTTTTCTCAAGCAGTGAGTATCGAGACTCACAGTCGGTAAACTTTTTGCTAAGGTAATAAATAGCATTCTCTTTTCGGCCAGACTCGTCATGCTGCCCCAGCACACACCCCATTGAGTTATCGAGCACTGTCAAGTATAAAATCAAAGGTCTCCCTTCAACTGGTGGCATAAGAATAGGTAGCTCCTGGAGGTACTCTTTGATTCTTTCGAAAGCAGCCTGACATTCATCGTTCCAACATACCACTTGATCTTTCTTCAGTAACTTGAAGATTGGCTCACAAGTAACAGTTAGGTGCGAGATGAATCAGGCAATATAGTTCAGTCGTCCTAGAAAGCCTCTGACCTCCTTCTCTGTCTTGGGAGCTGGCATCTCCTGTATAGATTTCACTTTGGCAGGGTTCACTTGAATACCTTTTTCGCTCACGACGAAACCTAATAGCTTACCAGATCTCACCCCGAAGGTGCACTTGTTCGGGTTCAATCTCAGCTTGTACAACTTTAGCCTGTCAAACAGCTTTTGTAGATGGTCAAGGTGTTCCTCCTCAGTTTGGGACCTTGCAATCATATCGTCGACGTATACTTCAATCTCATGATGGATCATGTCATGAAACAAAGCAACCATGGCACGCTGATACGTTGCCCCAACATTTTTCAACCCAAAAGGCATGACCTTGTAGCAAAAGGTACCCCACTGAGTAACAAAAGTGGTCTTCTCCATGTTTTCGGGAGCCATCTTTATCTGATTATAACCGGAGAAACTGTCCATAAAGGAGAAGACCTTGTGCTGAGAAGTATTATCAACCAGCACGTCGATGTGAGGTAGAGGGAAGTCATCCTTAGGGCTTGCCCTGTTCAAATCCCTGTAGTCAACACACATTCGGACCTTACCATCCTTCTTCGGTACCGGAACCACATTGGCAACCCACTGAGGGTAAGAAGTTACTGCTAGAAAACCGGCATCAAACTGTTTCATAACTTCGGCCTTGATTTTCTCAGACATCTCTGGACGCATACGGCGAACCTTCTGTTTTACCAGAGGACAGTCTTCCTTGGTAGGAAGGCGATGGACCACAATGTCGGTATCCAACCCAGGCATATCTTCATAAGACCAGGAAAAGATCTCCACGTAGTCATGCAACATCTGAATCAACCGCTGTTTCACACTAAGCTTCAGTTTTGCACCAATCCTGACTTCCTTTTTATCTGTCTCAGTACCCAGATTCACTGTTTCCACTAGCTCTTCATGTGGCTGAATGGCCCTCTCTTCCTGGAGTAGCAGTCTTGCAAGTTCACCAGGCACTTCACAATCATCTTCACCTTCGTCTTCGGCTAAGTTGAACGGATTTTCGAAGTCATAACTGGCAGTAGCAGAGTCGTTACCAATGAGATCCAGAATGGATTGAGACCTGTATATGTGAGTGTGTGTAAAATAGTTGTTTTTCAATATATAATAAAGAAAAACAAAGAGCGCAAGATTTGAAATGCAAAACTTCCAATGCTTTTATTAATGATATATGAAAATGGCACACAAAAGCCCTCACAAATGAAGCCACGGTGCTCCGGGTAAGACACCGGGCCATAAAGTTTCATAATATTGTCTGTTACAAATTCAAAACAAAAAGCTTTATTACTGAGTAACAAAAGTAACAGGGATGAAACCCTTTGCTGTCCAGTTGCTTGGTCCACCGTTGGTCGTAGGATAGATCCAGCTGTCGAATTCAGACTCCTCCACGTCATCTTCGATGGCATTTACTCCCGAGTTGCTGATGAACACAGGAGGTCTTCCAATCCTTGCACTTCGAAGAGCCCTTTGAGCTTCTGCAGTGAATCCCAAACCAAACTTGTTAGTCTTCTGAGTGAAATCAGGAAGTCGGCCCCAGTTTGCATACTCACCCTTCTCGATAACAGCCCGGGCATCCTTTAAGGAAGCCATCTTCATAGGAGAATCTTCAATCACAGTCTCAGCTGATGCCAGTGTCTGAGGAACCTCTTCAAAGTGTTGAAATGGGGTCTCAATGAACTCCCCATCCATCTCTATGTACCGGAACGAGTTGAGGTGGCTGACCATGTACTCCTCCTCCCCTTGAACTGTCACAATCTTGCCTCTAACCGGGTACTTTAACTTCTGGTGAAGCGTTGAGGTTACGGCTCCAGCTTTGTGGATCCATGGACGACCCAGCAAACAAGAATAGGATGGCCAAATGTCCATCACGTAGAATGTAGAATTGAAGACCTGAGAACCAACTTTAATTGAAATATCAACCTCACCATGCACCATCCTTTTAGACCCATCAAAGGCCCGGACAACAATGTTACTTGGCTTCAACTCCAACCCTTCGCAATCCAACCTGTCTAGCGCTTTCTTGGGCAAGACGTTCAATGAGGAACCAATGTCAACCAACACATGTGCAAGAGTAGTGCCCCTGCATTCAATGGAGACATGCAGGGCATCGTTATGGTTCTTCCCTTTAGCAGTCAAATCAGCGTCGGAGAAACCCAAACCATTATCAGCAGTTAAATTGGCCACACAATCGGTAAACTGATCAGCTGATGTCTCTTGTGGCACGTGGGCCATCTTCAGGAAGGTAATCAGATCCTTGGCATGGGCCTATGAACACAACAACAGTGATAACATAGAAATATTGGATGGGGTTTGCCCCAGTTGCTCAACTACATTATAATCACTCTTCTTAATAATCTTCAGAATCTCTTCCATCTCCTGTTTGGAAGCTTCAACAATGATGGTCTTCGGTGCCTCCGTCTGGGCAGGCACATCAGTGGCGATCTCTTTGCCCCAAGCGTCAGATGACTCATCGCCAGGGGTAAGGATAGGAACTTGATCAGGAACGGCAGTAGGTACACTTGCAGGCGTAATGACAACAGGTCTTCGGACAGTTGGTGGAGAAATATTAGGTGAGAAAAGTCTACCACTGCGGGTAACTTTAGCAGGCCCAGTAATGTTGCTGACGCCGGTATCAGCATCCAACTCTTGCTTAACTCCAAGAACATAAACATCTGCCCCATAGTGCCAAGGGACAGCTTTGTCAGATGTATAGGGGATGGGCCCCGGAACAGTGATAACTATAGGTGCGATCTTCGGAACAGATGTAATTCTAACAGGCGTCCTCGAGGGAGCCTTGGAAGAATTGTCGAAAATGGTAATGATGGCAACTTCTTCAGAATGAACGGATGGAACAACAGTCTTCTCAAACAGAATCTCTTTACTATCCATCAGTTTTTGGATACCTGACTTCAGGAATGGGCAACCAGCAGGTAAAACAGAACACATATGGCAACCTTCGCCACAACCCGGAAATAAACCGGCTAGCAACAGGTTCTTCTTGACAGTCATCAGAGGGGTAACAATATCATCCTTATACACTACAAACAAGTCTTCCTCTACAACATTTACTCCATGTTTGGGCATGAGAGCAGTCACAACATTAGGCCTCTCGTGCGCCTCGAACTCAATCTCCTTTGCATCAATTAAGTCTTGCACCTTGTTCTTCAAAACCCAACAATCATCCGTATTATGCCCCGGGCTATCAGAGTGAAAAGCACAGCGGGCATTAGGGTTATACCTCGATGATGTGGTATTTGGACTTTTCGGAGCTTCCTTTAGAATTACCAGATTGGTCTTCAGCAACTGGGGCAGAATCTGAGACAAAGTCATGCTGAGACGAGTAAATTGCCTTCGAGGTCTCTCGTCCTTCTGTTGATTGTTGTGCTGAGGGGCACCGGCAGGTTTTGAAATAACAACCGCATTGACAACTTGGCGGTGTTCAGGTCTATTCTGTCTTCTCGAACTGTAGATAGCACTGGACTCTTTCTTAAACGGCTTCTTCTCAGTGCTAGATGAGGCAACCTTCTGTATCTTTCCAGCCTTAATACCAACTTCAATCCTTTCACCAGTCAAAATAAGATCTGTAAACCCAACAAAAGAGCTTCCAATCAGATGGTTAAAGAACGGACCTGACAGGGTCCCCAGAAACATGTCAACAAGCTCACGATCAGCCAAAGGTGGTTGCACCCTTCCGGCAAGGTCTCTCCACTTTTAAGCATACTCTTTAAATCCTTCACCCGCTCCTATTGACATACCCTGGAGTTGGGTACGCGTAGGAGCGAGGTTAGAGTTATACTGATACTGCCTATAAAATGTGGTAGCCAAATCTTCCCAGTTACGGATACTGGCTCCGTCCAACTGATAGAACCACTCAAGCTGAGTCCCTGAGAGACTGTCTTGAAAGAAATAGATCCATAAGTTCTTATCAGCAGTGTAAGGCTGGATCTTCCTCCCATATGACCGGAGGTGCAGCTTTGGACAGGAAGCTTCGTCATACTTGGCAAAGGCAGGTTGTTGCACCCCAAAATTTTCCCTCCCATATTCTTCAAGAAATTGCTAAGCCAAGTCACAAAATTCCCCAAGGGTTATGCAGTTCAACTGTCTCCTATACAGTCAAAACTAGGGTTTGTGTTCTGATCAAAGAAAGGAAGGTTTCAAAGGCCCCATCAAGTCTCACATACCTACAAATGTGGTCAAGCATCCTCATATCAAGTTTCAAGGCATTCAGCTCAAAATTGCACAGTCAAAAACCCTAATTGCACTACAGTCAACTGTAGGGGCAAAATGGTCATTTGACAGTCAAAAGTTCAAATTTTTGGTCAATATATCATTTTGAAGCCACAAACATCATTTGATCAATGCTTGATCATGATTTTCAAAATTTGGCTCAGAAATCATCAAAGATGCAAAGGTTGCTATATTTGGACAGCTGAAAAAGTCAACTGAAATTGACCAGGGCATAACTTTCACATGGATTATCAGAAAAATTCCATCCAAAGCTCATTTTGAAGAGAAAGACATTTCCTACAACTCATCTTCATATTCCAAGTCCAAGAAATGCTCTCACAAAAAGTTATCAATTTCAACATTATAGGTCATTTTCAAAAGTCAACAAAAAGGGACTTTAAGTCAAAGGCCATAACTTGAGATTTGTAAATCAAAATGACATGGGACCAAAGGCATTGGTTATAGGACTCAAAGACCTTTCCAAAATGTCCAAGAACATGTGAAAAGCTTAAAAATTGAGCAAGTTATGCCTTGTGGAAGTTGGGAAATTTTTGGAAATTTTTGAAAGTCAACTTTACTTCAAATGATCCAAAAATGCAAATGGGCCCATTTTTCTTCCAAGTTTCTTCATGCTAAGCCTATGCACGACCATTTGGCCCAAAGGGAAGTATTTTCTCAATTTTTAATTATTTATTTGAATTTATATCAATATTAATTCATTTAAATTATTTAAATATGTAGAAAATATAAATTTGACCTAAAAAAATCTTTTTGTGCACATTCTACTCTCAAGATTTCGTGTACAATTAAATATGGCAAGTTTTGGTGTGATTGGAGCATGATTGAACCAAATTACATGTGAAAAAGATTCAAAAAAGATTTTACAAAATCAAATATGCAAAAAATTGAATTCATGAGATTTGGTGCAAATTTGTTGACCTAGCATGCTCACTATATGATCAGGAATGCAAACCTAATTGCCTTAGACTAGAAGCTGCGCTCAGAAACCATACACAAACTTGAATTTTTTTCCATAAAACACAAAACTGTTTTCAAGGTTAGAGGTCGATTCCAGCCCTAATACCCATTCCAAAGGCTTCCTTGTGAATTCCTGGACATATTCCAATCACAAACCACAAGCAAAGCTTCAAGAATCGGTATCAAGAACTCAGACTGTATCTCAAAATTCTTGAAATCGCATAGCATAATTCAAGCATCCTTTTGCATTTTTCTTTATGGATTCTTGCTCATAATGATGTTTCTAAGCTAACCAACCTATTCAATTGTGTTTTTGTGCCACATATGCGTTTTTGCCATTGTTAAATATTAGGGTTACAGGTTTTCCAGATTGGGGCTTTCATAACCAAGTGAAATTAGGACTCAAAACCACCACTATCAAACTCAGCTCAACTGGACGAAGAGATCCCAATAGTCGCGATGAATTTATGTTCAAGAATAGCCTAATCGCTATTTTCTTGAAAGCTGCCTAAAACCACGCTTCTAAAACCGTTGCAATAGGACCTTGTTTCAGAAAAAAAAAGAAATATGTGAGGAAGACGATGTGCTGGCAACCACTGAGTGGCTCATTCAAACCAGCGCGCGCTTTTAGGGGCCACTAACCAATTTTGCTTTTTATTATTTATTTGCTATAATATGATAATTAAAATGTGATGGCTCAGTGGCAGGGACATGTGTTGGTAACATCAAAGACCTGGGTTCAAGTCCCAGGTCTGGCAAATTGCAATATTATTTTTCAATATAAATTCTTATGCAGCGCGCCTATTGTGGTTCACCGTGTTCCATCATCATCCCATCATACACGCGCCTAGCTGCTCCAGATCAATGGCCTAGATCTGAGGAACACGTGCACAGGAGTCAACGCGTTAGCACACAACTGGCAAAGTCAATGGATCCAATGCTTAATGGGCTTGACTTGCTGAACCTTACCTCCAATTTTGGGGCTACACCCCACCCTGGTTTGCCAATTTTATTTATTTTTCTTATATCCTTTTAATTATTATTTTAATTGTTATGTTTATTTTAATTATTGTTTATTTAATTTTTAATCAAAATACAAAAACATCATAAAATCAAAAATGCCAAAAAATATAATTTTTATTTTATTATTTCCATAAATAAATTGTATGTAAATTATTTAGTTTAATTAGGTTTTTAACTTTAATTCCTTTTAATAAAAATCCCAAAATATAGAATTAGGTTAATTGATAATTTTTATATCTTTTTAATTTTTCCTTTTTCTCACAATATTATTTATTTATTCATTTATATTTTATAATTAAATTTGTACATAAATAAATTAGATTTAAATTAGGTCAAATTTCAATATTTTCATAATAAACTTAAAAAACATTAGAATTAGGGTTTAGCATTTCATTTTAATTTAATTAATTTTTCTTTTTCTTTTAAATCTTAAAAAAACACCAAAAAATACCCAAAAACATTTAATTTTTCATTTTTTATTTTAAATTCCTTATTAATTTAATCTTTTTGCAAAAAGGGTCCAACGCCCATTGTTTGTAATTATTTAATTTGCGCATTTATTTTATGTCATTTATTATAATTGTGTATCTCTCCCAAAGCATTGTAATTTAAATTTCCCGCACTTTTATTTATCGCTTTATTTACTTTCCGCTAAATCGGGTCCGGTTTAATTTTGGCGATGTGGACCCGCGCCTTTGTAATAGCTGTAGATTTATTTTCCCGCAAACTTTATAACTGTTAACAAATGCATGCAAGAATGAATGTCTTAATTAAAATCCAGCGTAGAACACAAATAAACATGACAAGACAAATAACTGAAACATGACACATAATTCGCACACACCACCTCTAGGGTACGCCTCACTGTTGCCTTTCGAAAGGTGATCGTCGAGTAGAGGATGTCTTAGTAAGTCCTCATGATCCGGGAACCTGGCATGAGGGTAGCTTCTAAGGTGTCTTCCCATTACTCTGGTGATCACCACGTCCCGAATATCGAATTGACCCGAACACCTCCAACGGTGGTGCTACCTACCTCTCAATGGTGGGATGGCATTACTTTAAAGGACATTTACACAGACGAATTCCTTAGGGTAGGTAGGTTCTCAAGGATACTTGCTCTAATTTCAAACAAATCAAAATATACTTTTCACCAACACATTTTCAAAAGCTTTCAAAGCAAATTTTTCAAACACTCTGACGTACGAGTCGAACCGAAATTTTTCAAAGAAACTTTTTTTAAACCCACATTGAAAAGCAAACATTTTGAAAACATATTGAGCAAGTATCTAAGAGCCCATGGATAACCATGGATAGAAAGGGTGCTAACACCTTCCCTTTCTATAACCTACCTCCCGAACCGAGAGCAATCTCTTTAAAGGAATTTTTCTGTGCTTTTGTCCTTTCCAATTGGAGAAAATAAAAGACGGTGGCGACTCTTGCTTCCGCGACATTTCGCGAACCAGCGTTAAACAGTCAGTTCCAGATCCACCGATCACAGAACTGGCGACTCTGCTGGGGACTCTTTATAAAGTGAGGTGTACCTTAGGGCTAGCTTATAACTATGTTTTCAATTGTTTTCCTTGTGTGCTTTAAATTGTGGGTTGCTTGGGAGTTCTATAGATCCTAACCCGGATCTGGGGGATACCTTCTTAGAAAGTAGCAACAAGGCTGTGAGGGAACTGTGCGGGGTATACCGACATGGTTGAAACAGTCTGCTACGTTGATGTGGCACTTTGGTGTGTACCGGTAACCCTTGAGTTCAGTCAAGGAGAGTACGGGGCCTCCGCGTGGTGTCGTGAAGCATCAACAGACCTTAGGAACCTTAATTGAACTATCTTGGCCTCTTTAGGGTAGTGAGATAACTGACTTTGGTGCAGTCCGAGGTTGGTTGATACTCGATACTACGCTCAATTGAGGGTTGCTTTCCTGGAATATTTCGGTCGCCAGTTCAGTGGCTAAATCGAAACGATGAACAATGAAAGCAATCCCGTGATATTGGGAACCTTAGAACCCGGTTACTTTGATTAGGACAGGTTGAACCCACCAACTTCAAGAGGGTACTACCCAGACCCCATGCTGGCCTTAAACCTTAAGGGCTTGTCTTGTGTGCCTTGTGTGCCCTACATGTTTGTCTTTGTAAATATCTGTGGTGTGTTTAATCATAGCATCATGACATCATCCAGCATCATATGCATTGACTAACCATTTCAGGGGTTCGCATTTTCATCTTTGTTCTTGTTTTGTAGGACATGGAAACTGTTCGTAGAAAGACAATTCAGGTCAATCTTGTAAGGGTCCCTCCTCAGCTTAAGGAGCTTATATCCAGGATACCTGAGAACTCCTCATTCAGTGAAAGGCATGGAAGCCTCATCAGCTTGGTCAACACCAACATTGAGGAAGATATGATAAAGGTCTTGTTCCAGTTCTTTGACCCTCTGCATCACTGTTTTACCTTCTTGGACTATCAGTTGGTACCTACATTGGAGGAGTTCTCCCGGCTCCTGAAGATCCCTATCCTTGATCAGCTACCCTTCAACGGTACAGAAAAGGAACCTAAGCTTGAAGAGATTGCTAAAGCCTTGCACCTACAGTCATCTGACCTCAAAGGACATTGGGAAGTCAGAAGTGGTATCAAAGGGTTCTTGGCCAGGTTTCTGTTTGAGAAGGCCCATGAATGTTGGAACTCCCTTGACTTGCAAGCTTTTGAAGAGGTTGTGGCCCTCCTTGTTTATGGTTTGGTATTGTTCCCTAACCCAGATCAGCTCATTGATATCAGTGCCGTTCGGATCTTTATGTCCAGGAATCCTATACCTACGTTGCTGGGGGACATCCTTCACTCATGTTACACTCGAACCATGAGAAAAAGAGGTGTCCTTATGTGTTGCACTCCTCTCCTGGGAAGGTGGTTTATTTCGCACCTTCCGCAATCAGTCTTGAAGAATGAGCAGGGTTTGAGATGGTCACAACGGTTGATGACTCTTACACATGCAGATATACATTGGTGTCCTAGATCCAGAGGAGATGTCACTATCATTGATCGTTGTGGGGAGTACCCTAATGTTCCTTTACTTGGAATCAGAGGAGGTACTACTTATAGCCCATGCCTGGCTTGGAGACAGTTTGGTTATGCTCGGAAGGATGGTCCTCATGACATGTTAATTCCCGACATAGTTTTTGACTTCGACAACGATACTCAAGGGCTTCGTCAGAGATTTATCAGAGCCTGGAGGATGCCCAATAGGATAGACAGCAAAACACTGGGGCACAGGAACTCCATCCCTTTGGAGCCTTATCTCAAATGGGTACGCGCTCGCTCTCAGAAGTTAGTCATGCCTTATCCTCACATGCTTCCAGTAATCAAAGAACCTGTCTTGGAAGGGGAAGTGTCTCATGTTATTCAGTACCCTGATATGCCCACATCCTGGGAAGAGATGCAGAAGAGCTGGATCCAGCTTAAGGAGGAAAGGAATTCTCTTGAGACTAGTCTGCATGCCAGTGAAAAGAAAGTCTTGGAGCTCACCCGTCTGTTGCATGAAGAGAGGAATCTCAACACCTACATAGCTCCGAAAAGGATGCGCAGTGTATTTTGGGATTGACTTGATTTTTGTACTTTTGCTCACGAGGCCTTGATGTATTAAATGATGATTTCTTTAATGATAACGTGTGTTCCTTTTTGTCTACAACAAATTTGAACTTTCGAACCCTTGAATGCATTGCATACGCATTTCATACATCATGTGCATAGCAGGTTTTTCCCCTTTTCAGGTTGCTTACAGTTCTTCGCTGTTTATTTCAGCATCATGAATCCCGGATCTGAATCAACAGAGACATCAATCAAGGCTCTCCAGGCGCAGAATGCGCAGTTTCAAGAACTAATCATGGGTCTAGCTAAAGGCCAAGAAGAACTGAAGACTATGCTCCTGAAGAAGGAGAAGAAGAAGAAGAGAAGAACTGTTCTGTTCAACTCGGGCCGAAGGTTGGGTAATACCCTGCAGCATGAAGAGGCTGGTTCTTCTGTTGGCAGGAGTCCTTCTCAGGCAGAAGTAAAGGTTCCTAGTCCGGTCGTCTCCGACAACGAGACAGATTTTGATGAGGAGCAGTACCCTCCTGCAGATGACAGGTACAAACAACTGGAGGACAGGTTGAAGGCTATGGAGGTGCAACAGGCACCTGGGCTGGATTTCGGAGATCTGGGTTTGTCGACTGGTGTGATTATTCCGCACAAATTCAAAGCACCATCCTTCTCAAAGTATGACGGGGCGTCTTGCCCCAAGCTGCACTTAAGGTCCTATGTTCGGAAAATTCAGCCGTACTCTGCGGACAAGAATCTATGGATCCACTTCTTCCAGGAGAGTCTTTCAGGGACTCATCTCGAATGGTTCTATCAGCTGGATGGGACCAAAGTTCGTAACTGGGAGGAGCTGGCTACTGCTTTCTACAAGCAGTATCAGTATAATGCCGACCTTGCCCCCACACGTACCCAACTCTAGGGTATGGCGTTAGGCGCAAGCGAAGGTTTTAAGGAGTATGCTCAGAAGTGGAGAGACCTGGCTGGCAGGGTGCAGCCACCATTGACTGATCGGGAGCTGGTTGACATGTTTTTGGGGACCCTATCTGGGCCATTTTTCAACCATCTCATTGGGAATTCCTCTGCTGGTTTCACTGATTTGATCTTGACTGGAGAGAGAATTGAAGCTGGGCTGAAATCTGGGAAGATTGCGAAGGGCGCATCAGCTAGTTCAGAAAAGAAACCGTTTAAAAAAGAGTCTAGTGCCGTATATGGTTCCAGGAGATCAGAGAGAAATGAACACCGCCAATCTGTCAGTGCGGTCATGATTGCTAAGCCTGCTGCCGCTCCCCGGCCAAACAATACTCAGAAAGTGGAAAGACCCCGGAGAGAATTCTCCTGTTTAAACATGACTTTGTCGCAGATCCTGCCACAGTTGCTCTCAACTAATTTAGTGACTGTCAGGGAGGCGCCGAAGTTTCCAAATACTGCATCCCCCAAGTACAACCCGAATGCTCGTTGTGCTTACCATTCAGAAAGCCCGGGGCACTCTACTGATGACTGTTGGGCGTTGAAGAATAAGGTGCAAGACCTTATCGACGCAAAGGAGATACAATTCGAAGCGCCTGCAAAGCCGAATGTAGTTACTGCCCCTATGCCTCAGCACGGGGTAAATGCTGTTGATGAAGACGTTTATGCTGTTTCCGTGGATGATCTAGCCACTCCTCTAAAGATCGTTAAGAAGAACCTACTGCAGGCCGGTTTATTTCCGGGTTGTAGTGAGAGTTGCCTATTCTGTGTTGTGTCCCCATCCGGTTGTCCCTTGCTAAAGTTAGGCCTCCAAAGCTTAATGGATAGCAAGGAGATTCTATTCAAGAAGTCTGCTGTTCGTTTGGTTCCAATAGAAGAAGTCTCTGTGGTGACTATCTTCAATAATCCGATCCCGGCTCTCCAGAAGAAGCCCATCCAAATTCTGACCGTTGCACCTGTTACTATCACTGTTCCCGGGCCCCTGCCCTATGTATCTAACAAAGCTGTCCCTTGGCACTATGGGGCAGATGTATATATAAACGGAATTAAACAAGAGCTTAACGCTGGCGCCAGCATCTGTGACATCACTGGCCCGGCCAAAGTTACCCGCAGTGGCAGGCTCTTCTCGCCTGACATTGCGCCACCTGCTGCCCGAAGACCGCTCCTGATAATTCCTGCAAGTACACCTACTCCCGTTGCTGATCAAGTTGTTGTTCCTGCTGCTGATCCGATTGTTTCTCCTGCTGCCGAGTCCTCCAATGCTCGGGGCAAGGGAATTGAAACTGAGCCTGCCCAGATGGAGGCACCCATACCCATAGCTGCTGAGGCCTCCCCACAAGAGATGGAGGAGATTTTGAAGATCATAAAGAAGAGCGACTTTAATGTCGTGGAACAGCTGGGGCATACGCCCTCCAAGATCTCCATGCTCTCTTTATTGCTGTGCTCTGAGGCCCATGCAAAGGCCCTAATCTCGTTCCTCAAGACAGCCCACGTGCCACATGAAACCTCCGCAGTCCAGTTCACTGATTGCGTGGCAAGTCTAACGGCAGATAATGGCTTGGGTTTCTCAGATGCTGATTTGACCGCAAAGGGGAGAGATCATAATGATGCTCTGCATGTCTCAATCGAATGCAGGGGCACCACCTTGGCACATGTGTTGGTTGATACTGGGTCATCTTTGAATGTGCTACCCAAGAAGGCTCTGGATCGTCTAGATTGTGAAGGCCTGGATTTGAAACCCAGCAACATTATCGTCAGGGCCTTTGACGGTTCAAAGAGGATGGTCCATGGAGAAGTTGACATTCCGATTCGGGTGGGCTCTCAGGTGTTCGACTCCACTTTTTATGTGATGGACATCCGTCCATCTTACTCTTGTCTGCTGGGTCGACCCTGGATACACAAGGCTGGGGCAGTGACCTCTATCTTGCATCAAAAGCTGAAGTACCCCGTCAGAGGGAAGATTGTCACCGTGCAAGGAGAGGAAGAATATATGGTGAGCCACCTGAACTCGTTCAGATACATTGAAATGGATGGGGAGTTCATTGAGACCCCCTTTCAGCATTTCGAGGAGGTATTTCCAATTGCAGCAGAAACAACAGAAGCAAGTGGTCCTTTGAAGATGGCTTCCCTGAAGGATGCCAGGGCTGTGGTGCAGAAGGGTGAATGTGCCGACTGGGGCAGACTTCCAGACTTCACTCAGAAGACTGATAAACTTGGGCTGGGTTTCACCTCAGAAGGTCAGAGGGCTATGAGGAAAGCGAAGATCGGAAGGCCTCCGGTATTTATTAAAAGCTCAGAAGTGAATGCTATTGGGGATGCAGAGGAAGTAGACGAAGCAGAATTCAACAGCTGGATTTATCCGACGGCCGAAGACGGATTGAACAATTGGAGTGCAAAGGACCATACCCCTGTTACCTTTGTGACGCAGTAATGAATTCCTATGTTTTGTTATTTTGTAATAAACAATGATAAACTCTATGGCCCGGTGTCTTACCCGAGGCACCGTGGTTCTATTTGTGAGGGCATACAAACTGTCATTTTATACATCATGAATGAAAATTTTGGACGTTTTTCGCATTGCAAATATTGTGTTCCTTTTCTATCTTTCCTTTCCTTTACATAATTTTCAAAACAGCTGTATTTACACACACACTCACTCATACAGGTTCCAATCCACTCTGGATCTCACTGATAACAGCTCTGCTACTGCCAATTATGACTTCGAAAATCCGATCAACTTAGCCGAAGACGAAGGTGAAGATGATTGCGAAGTGCCTGGCGAGCTTGCTAGACTGTTGCTTCAGGAAGAGAGGGCAATTCAACCCCATGAAGAGCCAGTGGAAACCATAAACCTGGGTACTGAAGCAGACCGGAGAGAGGTAAAGATTGGTGCCAACCTAGAGCTCAGCGTGAAGCAACGGTTAACCAAGATGTTACATGACTATATGGAGATCTTTGCCTGGTCCTACGAAGACATGCCCGGGTTGGATACCGATATTGTTGTCCATCATTTGCCGACTAGGGAAGACTGCCCTCCAGTTAAACAAAAGGTCCGTCGGATGCGCCCAGAGATGTCCGAGAAGATTAAAGCCGAAGTCATGAAACAGTTTGATGCCGGTTTCCTTGCAGTGACTTCTTACCCTCAGTGGGTTGCTAACGTGGTGCCGGTACCTAAAAAGGACGGCAAGGTCAGAATGTGTGTCGACTACAGGGATCTAAACAGGGCCAGCCCCAAGGATGACTTCCCTTTACCTCACATTGATGTCCTTGTTGATAATACAGCTCAGCACAAGGTATTCTGTTTCATGGATGGCTTTTCAGGCTACAATCAGATCAAGATGGCACCTGAAGACATGGAGAAGACTACATTTGTCACTCAGTGGGGCACCTTCTGTTACAAGGTCATGCCGTTCGGATTAAAGAATGCTGGGGCAACCTACCAACGTGCCATGGTTGCCTTATTTCATGATATGATCCATCATGAGATCGAAGTGTATGTGGACGACATGATCGCAAGGTCCCAGACTGAGGAAGAGCACCTAGATCATCTACAGAAACTGTTTGACCGGTTGAAACTGTACAAGCTGAGATTGAACCCGAACAAGTGCACCTTCGGGGTAAGATCTGGGAAATTGCTAGGCTTCGTGGTCAGTGATAAAGGCATTCAAGTGGACCCTGCTAAGGTCAAAGCTATTCAAGAGATGCCAGTTCCTAAGACAGAGAAGGAAGTCAGAGGCTTTTTAGGACGCCTGAATTACATCGCTCGATTCATATCACATCTAACTGCTACCTGTGAGCCAATCTTCAAGCTGCTGAAGAAAGATCAGGTAGTACGTTGGAACGATGAATGTCAGGCTGCTTTCGACAGAATCAAAGAGTATCTCCAGGAACCACCTATCCTTATGCCACCGGTTGAAGGGAGACCTCTGATACTATATCTGACAGTGCTGGACAACTCAATGGGGTGTGTGCTGGGGCAGCATGACGAGTCTGGCCGAAAAGAGCATGCCATTTATTACCTTAGCAAAAAGTTCACCGACTGTGAGACCCGATACTCACTGCTTGAGAAAACTTGCTGCGCTTTGGTATGGGCTGCTCGCCGGCTAAGACAGTATATGCTGACTCACACTACCTTGTTGATCTCAAAGATGGATCCTATAAAGTACATATTCGAAAAGCCTGCTCTGTCTGGGAGAATTGCAAGATGGCAAATGATCTTGACGGAATACGACATTCAGTACACAACCCAGAAAGCCATCAAGGGAAGCGTATTGGAAGACCACTTAGCTCATCAAGCTGTAGATGACTACCAATCAATGAACTTCGAGTTTCCGGATGAAAGCATCATGATTGTAACTGATTGTGAAGTACCTGGACCGGATGAAGGACCTGAACCAGGATCCCGATGGTCTATGCACTTTGACGGAGCCTCCAATGCTTTGGGAAATGGTATCGGCGCCATCATCATATCCCCTCAAGGTACTCATACTCCACTCACTGCCCGGCTATGTTTCAACTGTACCAACAACATGGCAGAGTATGAGGCGTGTATCATGGGTCTTCAAGCTGCGATCGACCTAAGGATCAAATTTCTAAGTGTTTTCGGAGATTCCGCTCTTGTGATCAATCAGATCAAAGGAGAGTGGGATACGAAACATCCAAACTGGATTCCTTACAGAGAATGTGTGTTGACCCTGATTCCCCACTTCACGGAGATAACCTTTGAACACTTTCCAAGAGAAGAGAATCAGTTAGCGGACGCGTTAGCTACAATGTCTTCAATGTTCAAGGTCAAATGGGATAATGAGGCTCCCCGGATCACCATCTGGAAACTGGACGAACCGACATACTGTTGTGATCTCGAAACTGAATTGGTGACTGAGAAGCCTTGGTACCACGAAGTGAAGAGATATCTGGAAGCTCAGGAATACCCTGAAGGTGCCTCTGTCAACGATAAGAAATTCCTGAGGAGGTTCGCAGCCAAGTTCTTCCTAAGCAACGGCATCTTGTACAAAAGAAACCATGATTCAACCTTACTGCGTTGTGTGGACAAAACTGAAGCAGAACGAATCATGGAAGAGCTACATGAAGGGACCTTTGGTACACATTCCAGTGGACATACTATGGCTAAAAAGATCCTACGGGAAGGATATTATTGGTCCACAATGGAAGCTGACTGCTACCAACACTCCAGGACATGCCACAAGTGCCAGATCTATGCAGACAAGGTGCATGTTCCTCCGGTTCCCCTGAATGTTCTGACCGTGCCTTGGCCGTTTGCAATGTGGGGCATAGACATGATTGGCGAGATCAGACCTACGGCATCCAATGGACATCGCTTCATCCTAGTGGCGATTGACTATTTTACAAAGTGGGTTGAGGCAGCATCCTATGCTACAGTAACCAAGACTGTTGTGGCACGGTTTATTCGGCACAATCTGATCTGTCGGTACGGCGTCCCTGAGCGAATTATTACAGACAACGGTACCAATCTGAACAACAAGATGATTGCCGAGCTTTGCGAACAGTTCAAGATACAGCACCACAATTCTTCTCCTTACAGACCGAAGATGAATGGGGCTGTAGAAGCAGCAAATAAGAACATCAAGAAGATCGTGCAAAAAATGACAGTAACTTACAAAGATTGGCACGAGATGTTACCGTTCGCTCTGCATGGGTACCGTACCTCAGCTAGGACGTCAACCGGGGCAACTCCCTTCTCTCTGGTTTATGGCATGGAGGCAGTCTTGCCGATCGAAGTGCAAATTCCCTCTCTCCGGATAATGAAGGATGCAAATCTGAACGAAGATGATTGGATCCAGACACGACTTGACCAACTCAATCTCATTGACGAAAAGAGACTTGCTGCTATCTGTCATGGTCAGACGTATCAGAAACGAATGATCAGGGCATTTAACAAAAAGGTCAGACCACAGGAATATCAAGTCGGGGATTTGGTGATCAAGCGAATCATCCTTCCTCAGAGTGATCCAAGGGGCAAATGGACTCCCACATACGAAGGGCCATTTGTGGTTAAGCATGTGTTCTCAGGAGGAGCAATGATATTAACCAACATGGATGGTGACGACCTTCCTCACCCCGCCAATGCAGACATAGTTAAAAAATACTACGCATGAACAAGACCCGCTAGGCTGACATGCCTAGGCAAAAATTAGGGCTTCCCGTTAAACCAAAAGGGTTCGGGAAAAATGAAGGGATGAAAATAAAAAAATCTGTACACCCGGCAAGTCGAAAACCTGAAAAGGCGGCTTGGGCAAAAATGGGTATCCCGGTGGACTGAAAACCCGAAAGGGCGGTCCAGGCAAAAATAAGGGATAAAAGCGTAATACTATGTCTCATTGGATCACTTTGCATCCAGAATCCGGTATCTACATCAAGTTCAAACAGCATCGATCAGTCAGCTTCACCTTCAACCAAGGTCATCAAGTGATGAGACGCTCGGAGTTATAAAGGCAATAGCAGAGTTGAAACCCAGTGGATCATTCATCTTTCACACAACTGTTTTATTTTCTTTTGTACAAAACTTGTATAAACTCTTTTGTTCGGCGACGTACCTCTTACTAGGACGTCAGCCTCTTGTACACAAAACGCCTATTCACAGGCCATTCAAAAATCAATACAAATATATTTTTCAGTTAAATGTGCCAAGTGTTTTTCTTTTTCTGTTTTGTTTTGCGAAGAACGTCCAAGGTTCAATTTGTGATATATGCATTGACAATAATTTGCTAACTCATAAATATTTGCATACGAAACAAAGGAATTAATTGCAGGTGACACTAGAAACAGGGGCAATAAAGAGTTGTCTAAAAGCAATCTAATTGTTCTATCCTCCAAGGTACCAAGGTAGGTTCAGCTAAAGAACACGACCAGTACATATTAATTCCCCAGAGAGTAAAACAATACGTTCTTCTCCAAGCAAATCATCAAATATCAAGGAAATTGAGTATCCTCCAGCCGATCTCAAACATTCCCCAGCAGCAATACATATATTCTTAACAAGCATCCCCGGCAGTCTTGGTCTAAAGATTGTTCCCCGGCAGCATACCAACATTCAAAGGAATCACTTCCCCGCAGTCCAAAACTCCCCCAGAAGAGTCCAATCCAGCTTCACCAGCAAAGTTGGAATTCATATCTCCCCAAGCAGTAAGCTTACCCCCAGTAAATTCTGGAAGCTTATCCTCACAGAGCACGAACGCGTCGTCCGGCTTTATTTAAAGAGTTATTTCCTCAATAGGATATAACTGGGTTATCCTCAGCCAAAAGCCATGGAAAGAGCGTCGTCGACAAAGTCTTCTTACCCCAGCGAAGTCTATCAACACTTCCAATACAACAAAGATATCCTCAGCAAATTACTACTCTCAACAATTCAAGCAAAGCATCTCTATCCCCACAGAGTATTGCTTCCCAGCATGGTCGCTAGAGTATCTTTTCTCCCCACAGAATCCTCCATTTACCAAGTTTATTCCGCAACGGAGTCATCTTCTCCTACCGGTATTCCTGCAGTTATCATCCTCAGCGGAAGCAAAATCTAGTCTTCAACATCAGCCCAGGATAGGACTTCCCGGCACCCGTCAAGGATTTGCTTTCCTAGACAAAAACGTACATAAAACATCACATACATCATTATAACATGCATATAGACACATCATATCATACAAGTCTCATTCATGTTGAGAACATCATTGCTTGATCCATATCATGCACTGCATATGACTGACCTTTACCTTTCAGGAAAGATGCAGTTAAGACTCTCAATCATATTTCAAGACCTAGACCGGTTCAGTTAAATCGACCCTAAGATTTTCCTGATGCTTATCCAGTCAAAGACCTTCTCTGGTTCAGTCAGATCGACCCTAAGATCTCCCTGATACTTATCCAGTTGAAGATGTTTCAAGACCTAGACCGGTTCAGTTAAATCGACCCTAAGATTTTCCTGATTCTTACCCAGTCCAAGGCCTTCTCTGGTTCAGTCAGATCGACCCTAAGATCTCCCTGATGCTTATCCAGTTGAAGATGTTTCAAGACCTAGACCGGTTCAGTTAAATTGACCCTAAGATTTCCCTGATGCTTATCCAGTCAAAGGCCTTCTCTGGTTCAGTCAGATCGACCCTAAGATCTCCCTGATGCTTATCCAGTTGAAGATGTTTCAAGACTTAGACCGGTTCAGTTAAATCGACCCTAAGATTTTCCTGATGCTTATCCAGTCAAAGGCCTTCTCTGGTTCAGTCAGATCGACCCTAAGATCTCTCTGATGCTTATCCAGTTGAAGATATTCCAAGACCTTGTCCGGTTCAGTTAAATCGACCCTAAGATTTCCCTGATGCTTATCCAGTCTAAGGCCTTCTCTGGTTCAGTCAGATCGACCCTAAGATCTCCCTGATGCTTATCCAGTTGAAGATATTCCAAGACCTTATCCGGTTCAGTTAAATCGACCCTAAGATTTTCCTGATGCTTATCCAGTCAAAGGCCTTCTCTGGTTCAGTCAGATCGACCCTAAGATCTCCCTGATGCTTATCCAGTTGAAGATATTCCAAGACCTTGTCCGGTTCAGTTAAATCGACCCTAAGATTTCCCTGATGCTTATCCAGTCTAAGGCCTTCTCTGGTTCAGTCAGATCGACCCTAAGGTCTTCCTGATTCTTATCCCAGTAGAAGACACCCAAGATTTTTCTCAACGAGCGTTGTTGAAGTTAAAGTCGCCCAAGGTTCTCTTACCATTCACGCTAAGGCAGTAACCATCCCTGGTTCATGCATCGCCGTTTGAAGCTCCAGACTCAGCTCCTGTAACCAGTCAGGACACATCTATACCAATCATCTGAAAACCAGCTCCTGCAACGTGTCAGGTACTCATTTGTTCTTTTGCAGGTATGCAGGTTCCCGCTAAGGAATCTCCTACGCGATCAATATCCAGATGGCATCTATAAGCCCATCATCCTATCCAGCAATCTCCAAATGGCATCTATAAGCCCATTCCCCCACCACGCTGCCACTATGTGAGCGCAAATTTCTGGGCACTCTAGTGTCCAATCATCTTCTACCCTCGGATTACGAAAGGCACGCCAGCCAATCTGCATCCTCTGGTCTAAGAAGATTGAACAGGGGCAACTGTTGCACCCCAAAATTTGCCCTCCCATATTCTTCAAGAAATTGCTAAGCCAAGTCACAAAATTCCCCAAGGGTTATGCAGTTCAACTGTCTCATATACAGTCAAAACTAGGGTTTGTGTTCTGATCAAAGAAAGGAAGGTTTCAAAGGCCCCATCAAGTCTCACATACCTACAAATGTGGTCAAGCATCCTCATATCAAGTTTCAAGGCATTCAGCTCAAAATTGCACAGTCAAAAACCCTAATTGCACTACAGTCAACTGTAGGGGCAAAATGGTCATTTGACAGTCAAAAGTTCAAATTTTTGGTCAATATATCATTTTGAAGCCACAAACATCATTTGATCAATGCTTGATCATGATTTTCAAAATTTGGCTCAGAAATCATCAAAGATGCAAAGGTTGCTATATTTGGACAGCTGAAAAAGTCAACTGAAATTGACCAGGGCATAACTTTCACATGGATTATCAGAAAAATTCCATCCAAAGCTCATTTTGAAGAGAAAGACATTTCCTACAACTCATCTTCATATTCCAAGTCCAAGAAATGCTCTCACAAAAAGTTATCAATTTCAACATTATAGGTCATTTTCAAAAGTCAACAAAAAGGGACTTTAAGTCAAAGGCCATAACTTGAGATTTGTAAATCAAAATGACATGGGACCAAAGGCATTGGTTATAGGACTCAAATACCTTTCCAAAATGTCCAAGAACATGTGAAAAGCTTAAAAATTGAGCAAGTTATGCCTTGTGGAAGTTGGGAAATTTTTGGAAATTTTTGAAAGTCAACTTTACTTCAAATGATCCAAAAATGCAAATGGGCCCATTTTTCTTCCAAGTTTCTTCATGCTAAGCCTATGCACGACCATTTGGCCCAAAGGGAAGTATTTTCTCAATTTTTAATTATTTATTTGAATTTATATCAATATTAATTCATTTAAATTATTTAAATATGTAGAAAATATAAATTTGACCTAAAAAAATCTTTTTGTGCACATTCTACTCTCAAGATTTCGTGTACAATTAAATATGGCAAGTTTTGGTGTGATTGGAGCATGATTGAACCAAATTACATGTGAAAAAGATTCAAAAAAGATTTTACAAAATCAAATATGCAAAAAATTGAATTCATGAGATTTGGTGCAAATTTGTTGACCTAGCATGCTCACTATATGATCAGGAATGCAAACCTAATTGCCTTAGACTAGAAGCTGCGCTCAGAAACCATACACAAACTTGAATTTTTTCCCATAAAACACAAAACTGTTTTCAAGGTTAGAGGTCGATTCCAGCCCTAATACCCATTCCAAAGGCTTCCTTGTGAATTCCTGGACATATTCCAATCACAAACCACAAGCAAAGCTTCAAGAATCGGTATCAAGAACTCAGACTGTATCTCAAAATTCTTGAAATCGCATAGCATAATTCAAGCATCCTTTTGCATTTTTCTTTATGGATTCTTGCTCATAATGATGTTTCTAAGCTAACCAACCTATTCAATTGTGTTTTTGTGCCACATATGCGTTTTTGCCATTGTTAAATATTAGGGTTACAGGTTTTCCAGATTGGGGCTTTCATAACCAAGTGAAATTAGGACTCAAAACCACCACTATCAAACTCAGCTCAACTGGACGAAGAGATCCCAATAGTCGCGATGAATTTATGTTCAAGAATAGCCTAATCGCTATTTTCTTGAAAGCTGCCTAAAACCACGCTTCTAAAACCGTTGCAATAGGACCTTGTTTCAGAAAAAAAAGAAATATGTGAGGAAGACGATGTGCTGGCAACCACTGAGTGGCTCATTCAAACCAGCGCGCGCTTTTAGGGGCCACTAACCAATTTTGCTTTTTATTATTTATTTGCTATAATATGATAATTAAAATGTGATGGCTCAGTGGCAGGGACATGTGTTGGTAACATCAAAGACCTGGGTTCAAGTCCCAGGTCTGGCAAATTGCAATATTATTTTTCAATATAAATTCTTATGCAGCGCGCCTATTATGGTTCACCGTGTTCCATCATCATCCCATCATACACGCGCCTAGCTGCTCCAGATCAATGGCCTAGATCTGAGGAACACGTGCACAGGAGTCAACGCGTTAGCACACAACTGGCAAAGTCAATGGATCCAATGCTTAATGGGCTTGACTTGCTGAACCTTACCTCCAATTTTGGGGCTACACCCCACCCTGGTTTGCCAATTTTATTTATTTTTCTTATATCCTTTTAATTATTATTTTAATTGTTATGTTTATTTTAATTATTGTTTATTTAATTTTTAATCAAAATACAAAAACATCATAAAATCAAAAATGCCAAAAAATATAATTTTTATTTTATTATTTCCATAAATAAATTGTATGTAAATTATTTAGTTTAATTAGGTTTTTAACTTTAATTCCTTTTAATAAAAATCCCAAAATATAGAATTAGGTTAATTGATAATTTTTATATCTTTTTAATTTTTCCTTTTTCTCACAATATTATTTATTTATTCATTTATATTTTATAATTAAATTTGTACATAAATAAATTAGATTTAAATTAGGTCAAATTTCAATATTTTCATAATAAACTTAAAAAACATTAGAATTAGGGTTTAGCATTTCATTTTAATTTAATTAATTTTTCTTTTTCTTTTAAATCTTAAAAAAACACCAAAAAATACCCAAAAACATTTAATTTTTCATTTTTTATTTTAAATTCCTTATTAATTTAATCTTTTTGCAAAAAGGGTCCAACGCCCATTGTTTGTAATTATTTAATTTGCGCATTTATTTTATGTCATTTATTATAATTGTGTATCTCTCCCAAAGCATTGTAATTTAAATTTCCCGCACTTTTATTTATCGCTTTATTTACTTTCCGCTAAATCGGGTCCGGTTTAATTTTGGCGATGTGGACCCGCGCCTTTGTAATAGCTGTAGATTTATTTTCCCGCAAACTTTATAACTGTTAACAAATGCATGCAAGAATGAATGTCTTAATTAAAATCCAGCGTAGAACACAAATAAACATGACAAGACAAATAACTGAAACATGACACATAATTCGCACACACCACCTCTAGGGTACGCCTCACTGTTGCCTTTCGAAAGGTGATCGTCGAGTAGAGGATGTCTTAGTAAGTCCTCATGATCCGGGAACCTGGCATGAGGGTAGCTTCTAAGGTGTCTTCCCATTACTCCGGTGATCACCACGTCCTGAATATCGAATTGACCCGAACACCTCCAACGGTGGTGCTACCTACCTCTCAATGGTGGGATGGCATTACTTTAAAGGACATTTACACAGACGAATTCCTTAGGGTAGGTAGGTTCTCAAGGATACTTGCTCTAATTTCAAACAAATCAAAATATACTTTTCACCAACACATTTTCAAAAGCTTTCAAAGCAAATTTTTCAAACACTCTGACGTACGAGTCGAACCGAAATTTTTCAAAGAAACTTTTTTTAAACCCACATTGAAAAGCAAACATTTTGAAAACATATTGAGCAAGTATCTAAGAGCCCATGGATAACCATGGATAGAAAGGGTGCTAACACCTTCCCTTTCTATAACCTACCTCCCGAACCGAGAGCAATCTCTTTAAAGGAATTTTTCTGTGCTTTTGTCCTTTCCAATTGGAGAAAATAAAAGACGGTGGCGACTCTTGCTTCCGCGACATTTCGCGAACCAGCGTTAAACAGTCAGTTCCAGATCCACCGATCACACAGGTGCCTTGAATTTATGGGGAATCACCACCCCAGATGATAGACCCAGATCTCCGAAGTCCAGACCGGGCACCTTCTGTATTTCCATAGCGCTCAAACGGTCTTCCAACTATTTGTACTTATCCTCAGCAGGAGGATACTGTTCTTCATCATAGTTTGTCTCGTTGTCGGAGACCATAGGGCTAGGAGCCCTCCTTTCTTGTGGACTATCTTTCCCTCCAGATGGGGTGGTCATATCAACTTCATTCTGCAGCCCGTTTCCAAACCTGCGTCCAGTGTTGAACAGGATGGTCCTCTTTTTTCTTCTTCTTATTCTTTTCCAACGAAACTTTGAGGTCCTCCTGACCCTTTGCCAGGGTCATGAGGAGTTGCTGAAACTGTGAATTTTGTGCCTGCAGATCCTTTACCGTTTGCTCCAAATCCATCTTGCTGAAAGAAACAGCAGAAAGATAAGGAAACCTGGCGTGAAGACCTGTTTATGCATATGATGAATGGTGTGCTATTCATGTAATGCATTCAAGGGTTTAAAAATTCAAATTTGTTGTAGACAAAAAGAACACACGTCATATTAAGAAGAAATTTGTTAGTACATAAGTGCCCCAAGGGCGAAATATTACAAAATTCTTAATGTAAAAAGACATTGCGCATCCTTTTTGGAGAGATGTAAGTGTTGAGGGTCTCCTCCTCGTGAAGTCGGCGGGTAAGCTCCAAAACCTTCTTCTCACTGGCATAGAAGCTGGCTTCAAAAGTATCCCGTTCTTCCTTGAGTTGGATCCAACTCTTTTGCATTTCTTCCCATGATGTTGGCATGTCAGGATGTAGGATGGCGTATGGAACCTCTCCTTCCATAACAGGCTCTTTGATCAAGGGGAGAATGTGAGGATATGGCATCATAAGATTCTGGGAGCGGGTTCGTACCCACTTGAGGTAAGGCTCAAGGGGGATGGAATTCTTGTGCCCCAGTGTCTTACTATCCACCTTGTTAGGCATCCTACAAGCTCTGATGAACCTTTGTCGAAGTCCTTGCGCATCATTGTCGAAGTTAAAAACTAGGCCAAGAATCAGCATGTCATGAGGGCCATCCCTCCGAGCATATCCAAATTGTCTCAAAGCTAGACAGGGGTTGTAGGTAATGCCTCCCCTAATTCCAAGTAATGGAACATTAGGAAATTCTCCACAACGATCAATGATGGTGACATTTTCTCTGGAGCGAGAACACCAATGTACATCAGAATGTGTGAGGGTCATCAATCGTTGTGACCACCTTAAACCCTGCTCATTCTTCAAAACTGATTGTGGAAGGTGAGAAATAAACCACCTTGCTAGGAGAGGAGTACAGCACATGAGAACACCTCTTTTCCTCATTGTTCGTGTGTAAAATGAGTGGAGGATGTCCCCAAGCAATGTAGGTATGGGATTCCTGGATATGAAAATCTTGACAGCATTCACATCTATAAGTTGATCAGGATTTGGGAACAAAACCAACCCATAGATAAGGAGTGCCACAATCTCTTCAAAGGCTTGTAGATCAAGAGAATTCCAGCATTCTTGTGCCTTCTCAAACAGAAACTTTGCCAAGAATCCCTTGACACCACTTCTGGTTTCCCAATGCCCCTTGATGTCGGATGGTTGCAAGCGTAATGCTTGAGCAACATCTTCAAGTTTTGGTTCCTTTTCCGTACCGTTGTAGGGTAGTTGACTAAGAATAGGAATTCTCAGGAGTTGAGAAAATTCCTCCAAAGTAGGAACCAATTGATAATCAGGGAATGTGAAACAGTGGTGTAGGGGGTCAAAGAACCGGAAGAGAACTTTTATCATGTCTTCTTCAATGTTGGTGTTGACCAAGCTGAGGAGTCTACCATATCTTTCACTGAAGAGAGAATTCTCGGGAATCCTGGATGTAAGCTCCTTGAGTTGAGGAGGGATCCTTACAAGGTTGACTTGAATTGTTTTCCTGTGGAGAGACTCCATGTCCTGCAAAACAAGAACAAAGATGAAGATCTAAACCCTTGAAATGGTTAGCGGATGCATATGATGCTTTATGATGTATGCACAAACACATGTACAAGCAAGTCACACAAAAACCCTAGTTTCAAGCTTGCATGAGGTTTCATAGGTAAGTACCCTCTTGAGTTTAGTTGGCTCAAAACCTGTCCTATACATAGTAACCGGGTTCTAAGGAGCTCAATATCATTGGATTGTTTTCTATGTTCATCGTTTTGGTTTATCCACTTAACTAGCGACCAAAATATTCCAAGAAAACAATCCTCAATGAGTGTAGTATCGAGTATCTACCAACTTCGGACTGCACCAAAGTCGATCATCTCACTACCCCTAAAAAAGGCCAAAATTGTCAAGTAAGGTTCTAGTTCATTAGTGCTTAGTGACATCACTCAGCGGCCCCGTATTCTCTTTGATTGACTCAAAGGCTACCGGTACTCACAAATATGTCGCACTAATATAGCTATTGCTTTAACTGTGTCGGTATACCCCGCACAGTTTCCACAACGTATTGCTATCTATGAATGTTTCCCAAATCCAGTTGGAGGATTTAAAACCCAAACAATAGAACCAAGTGTAAAGCAAACAAAGTAATCAAGGTAAGAAAGTAAATGTGATCTAAACCCTAAGGTAAACCCCACTTATTAGAATCCCCAGCAGAGTCGCCAGTTCTGTGATCGGTGGGAATGAGAACTGACTGTTTTGGAATGCTGGTTCGCGTTTGCGTTTGTTTTCGCAAAATGTCGCGGTAAGCAAGAGTCGCCACCTTCTTTTATTTTATCCAACAAGGAAAGGACAAAAGCACAGAAAAATTCCTTTTCGAGATGTTTCTCGGGTTCGGGAGGTAGATAATAGAAAGGGAAGGTGTTAGCACCTTTTCTATCCGTGGTTATCCACGGGCTCTTAGGTACTTGCTCACTATGTTTTCAAAAGTTTGTTTTGCTTTGTGTTTGTGGGTTTGAAAAGAGTTTTTGTTTGAAAGAGAGTGTAAGTGCGAAAAGTTTTGTTTTGTTTTAAAAGGAGCGAGTACTTAAGAACATCTACCTACTCAAAAAGGAATTAAACTGTGCAAATGTCCTTTAGACAATGCTATCCCACTATTGAGGAGTAGGTAACACCGTCGTTGGAGTTTTCGGGTCAATTCTATTTAAGGGACGTGTGGTCACTAAAGCAATGTTAGGACGCCTTAGCGGTAACCCTAATGTCTTAGATCATTTTCCGAGGCAACCGTTTCGAGGCAACTTATGATCTTTGGACAAAAGGGCGACCTCTAAAACATCCTATACTCAATGACCATGTTCGAGGCAACCAAGTGAGGTGTACCCTAAGAGTGGCATATGCGAGTGTATTGTTTTTCAGTTACATTATCTTTGTATAGTTAGGTGTTCTACCGTTTGTTTTCAGATCTTGTCATGCATCCTAGTTAGCATACATCTAAACAGTTAATATATGTATAGGAATTTAAAGTGCGGGAATTGTAAATCCTACGCTATTACAAGGCTTCGGGGAGGGGGATTATTTACATGTCCAAAATTGGGGGAATAAAGCAGTACAGTGTAAAAGTCTTAGTTAAACTATCACAAACCAGTAGGCAATTACAATAAAATAAACGCGCGCGAATCTGAAAATAACCTCTAAAAATCCTAAGAATAAAATCTTTTTGTTGTTTTATTTTATTTTGGAAAAATGATCTAAATCTTCTTAATTTTAGTTTTGAGAAAATGTTAAGATAATTAAATGATTAATTAACAAAGTTAATTTAATAGAAAAAACTAGCCTAATGTTTTTGTGGTTTTTTTTAAAATTGATTTTATGTTGATTAAAAAAAAGAAATAAAATAGTCAAAACAAAGATGAAATCGAAGGAACATGCAGTAAATCAAGAAAGGTATAATTCTGGAGGCCTGGATCGAAAGAGGTGTGGGCTGTCTTTCGATCCAGTGAAGAGGCTTGATCGAAGGTGCATGAGGGGCTGCACTTTAGGGGTGTTCGATCTGGATATGTCATCCTTCGATCTGGGAACCCTGGATCCAGTTCGAAGCTGAGCTGCTAAGCTTCGAAGCTCTGAACAAGATTCTGAGAAGATATTTCCTGCAAAACGAGACAAATGTTAAAGATCCAGGGGGGACTTTACCCCCTGATTCGAATCTCCTCCCAATTCGAATCCTTCCTCAATTGGAATCTGCTGAATCTGGGTCTGGGTTTGTTTTATCCTGAGATTCGAAGGAGAAACTTAGATCGTGCCCAAGCAATGGCTCGATCTCATCTTTGCGCTTTAGCTTACATGCAACATAATCAGTAATAACAAGAATACATATGCAATGTGTATTTAAATGTCATGAAGGTGCAATTTTGGTTTTGCAAACCCTTACCAAATAAAGATGTATGATATGTGGCTCTGGGTGTGGAGATGTTTGCTGAATGGCTGCTTTGGCTTGGATTACTTATGAAAATGTTGATAACCTTTGGTGGGTTTGTGGGCAGCGTATCTCCAAATCCTCGTCCTCCTTCCTTTTTCCTTTTTTTTTGTTTTTTTTTGTTCCCTTTGTAATGTGTCACTGGCCTCGTATTTATAGGAGTGTGGGGGTGCACGAAAATGGCAAGGGGCAACCATTTAACCAGGACTTTAAAGCCATGAGACAAGAATCAGACATATTAAAAGATTTCCTTTTTTGAAATATTCATGTCTCTTTTGAATCTTGAATGAACCTGGACACCTTTGATTTTCGAATGCCTCCAGGCCATGCTATTCGATTGGTCTTGAGTTGCCTCCTTCGAATGGACTTCTTATGTACCCTTCGAATGGGCCTTCTGAATGCTTCTTCAAATGGACCTTTTGAATGTTCTTAGAATTGACCCTTTGAATGCTTCTTCAAATGGACCTTTACATGTTCTTCGAATGAGTCATTTACATGTTCTTCGAATGAGCCTCTTGCATGGTGTGCTGGCAAGTTGAGGGGCCTTTTCCTTTGTGAATCGAAACAAACTTGTAGGAGATTCTTGCCTCGTGAGTCGAAGGTAAGCCTGATGTAGTTAATGCATAGTCGAAGCATTGTGAAATTGACTTGATCGAAGGGGGGTCCAGCGCTCAATCGAAGACTTGCAGACCAAAGCTTGATCGAAGGGTTCCAAACACTTAATCAAAGCTTACTAATCAAAGCCTGATCTAAGAGTGCCAAATGCCCGATCGAAGACTGGTGAGTCAAGCCTGTATCGAAGGATTTTGGAAGCCCAATCGAAGACTTTTTCCCAGATGCCAATCGAAAGACACTTTGTTCATCTTCAAAAAACTTTATTTTCGTTAGGCAAGTGTTTGTGACCAACCATGTAAGGGAAGACCTTTGAAAACATGAGAGGGAAAATTTTGGGGTACAACAGTTTCATAAAAAGGATCTTTGAGACTTTTTAGGAAATATTTGAAAGATTTATTTTTTGTTTCTATTTTCGTGGAGAATATTTTGTAGGAATTTAGAGATGAAGATTGGATTTGATTGAAGAGTCCAACCCCAACTGCAGAAGTCTATACAAGGAGACGTGCAAGACCTAGTCTTTAAGAAGTATAGTTTTATTGTAAAACCTTGTGAAAAATAAGGGTTTAAGAGTTCATTAGTTTCTAATATCTTGGAGGTTCCTAGGTAGAAATTACATTGGGAAGGGATTAAGTGAGAAGTGTAAACTGATATTGTTTATCTTCGGATTGATACTACATATAGTGGATTTCCTTCCTGGCTTGGTAGCCCCTATAGTTAATGATTCACACTGAACTAAGTTAACAAATGATTGTGTTCTTTAAGTTTATGTAATTTACTTTTCTACACAATCTTTCTGTTTTTAGCAAGTCTATTTTTTTGTCAGCAGATGTTATAACATATGTCGTGACATTGTGTGTTATTGAGGCATCAATCTTGACTTCTGATATTTTGTGTGCCCGAATTTCAATTGGCATCAAGAGCAGACACACTATTCTATTTATTGGGTGAGATCCTGGGATATACTTTATGGCACTATGGAGAAAGAAGGAGGATATAACAAAGACCACCTATGTTGGATGGTTCATACTATGACTGGTGGAAGGTTAGAATGGTAGCTTTCCTGAAATCTATGGATAACAAAGCTTGAAAGGCTATTTTAGAAGGATGGGGGCATTCCATTTTAATGGACAAAGATGGGAAAGAATCTATAAAACCTGAAGAAGATTGGGATGAAAATGACGATAAATAAGCCATTGTAAATTCCAAGGATTTAAATGCTCTATTCAATGGAGTAGACAAAATTTTTTTCAGGATGATTAATACATGTATTATAGCCAAGGATGCTTGGGAAATTCTAAATACAAATTATGAAGGTACCTCTAAAGTGAAGATTTCAAGACTTCGACTTCTCACTACCAAATTTGAGAATTTGAGGATGAATGATGATGAGATGATTCAAGAATATCAGATGAAGATTCTTGAAATTGCTAGTCCATCAAGTGCCTTAGGAGAGAAGATGTTATAAGCAAAGTTGGTCATAAATATTCTTAGGTCCTTACCTAGGATATTTTACATGAAGGTTACAACTATTGAAGAAACTCAGGACATCAACAACATGAGAGTTGATGAGCTTATTGGGTCACTTCAAACTTTTGAATTGGCTATTAGTGACAAGAATAAGAAAAATAACAAAGGCATAGCTTTTGTATCCAGGGCTAAAGATGAAAAAGGACAAGCTAATTTAGATACTGATGAATATCTGTCTAATACGGTTTTGTGTTACTTGGAAAACAATTAAATAGAATTTTGAAAAGGTTGGACAGAAGAGAAAGACCAAATGTCAGGAACATCTCATATGATATCAGTAATAAGGAGAACTTTCAGAAGAACACCAGGCCTGAAGAAAATACCAATCAAAGCAAAGGAATTCAATGTTATGAGTGTAAAGGTTTTGGTCACATCAAACCAAAATGTCCAACTTTTCTCAAGAGGCAGAAAAATGGATTTATTGTGTCTTTGTCTGATGATGATGAATCATAAGATAAGGCTAACAATGAATCTGCAAAATTTGTGTTGCCTATTTCTAGAAGATGGGAAGAGGAAGTGGAAGCTTATGATGATAGTGTTCTCTATAAATATCTTGATACACCCTACAAAGATACATGTGACAGGTGTGAAGAAAATATCAAAACAAAGGAAGATCAGAGAAAGATTATAGTTGACTTGGAGAATGAAAAGAAGAAGCTTCTATGTACTGTATCTCATCTTCAAAGTGAGGTAACTCTATTAAATTCCAATATTGATAACATGTCAGACTCATTAAAAAATTGGAAGATAGAACTGCTATGATGGAAGAAACTAGAGATACAGAAGGTGACTATCAATTTGATAATGATCAAGAATAATGTCTATGGTGAAGTCTCTTCCTTCTGAAAGTAAGATAATAATCAACATGTACAAACACATGTTACAACATCCTGGAAAATATGATGAATCCTAAAATAAACCTCAATCTACTTGGAGATGTCACTACTGTGGTGAGTCTGGTCATATAAAGCCTTTATGTTTCAAATTGTATGGAGATAAAAAGTCTTCAGTTTGTTCCAAGGCTAATAAAGTAAGCAAAAAGAGAAGTGTTAAAAATAAGGATATTAACCTTATAGCCCATACTTCCTTGAGAGACTCAACTAGTGAAGACTGGTAGTTTGACAGTGGGTGCTCTACACATATGATAGGGGTCCAAAAGATGCTGGTGGAGGTCAAGCCTCATCCCACATGTTCTATTAGATTTGGTGATGGATTTAAAGGAGAAATCAAAGGAGTTAGTAAGCTGATGTGTGATGGTTGTCCCGATTTAGAAGATGTGTTATTTGTGAAAGGATTACCTGCTAATCTTATTTGAATTAGTCAATCATGTGACCAAGGTCTGTTGGTCAACTTCTCAAAATCAGAATTTCTAGTCAAAGTTGAAAAATAAGTTGTTCTAATAAAGGGGATAAGGTCCAAAGACAACAACTATTTGTGGGAATCACAAATAATTGCTTACTTTTTCACATGTTAAACAACCAATGAGGATGAAGTGAAGCTATGGCACCATAAACTTGGACATATTCATTTCAAAAGAATGAAGAAAGTCATATTTGAAGGAGCCATTAGAGATATGCCAACGCTCAAGATTGAAGAAGGGAAGGTATGCGATGAGTGTGTAAGTAAGAAGTAAAGTATGATGTCACACCCAATGTTATAACATCAGACTACTTCCAAAGTTTTGGAACTTCTTCATAAGGATGTAATGGATCTATTGCATATAGACAACCTAGGAGGAAAAAGGTATGTCTTTGTGGTTGTTGATGACTTTTTTGGATATACTTGGATGAATTTTCTTAGAGAAAAATCAGATACTTTTGAAGTCTTTAAAAGTCTATTTCAAAGCTTTTAAGAGGAGAAGAAAAGTGTGATTGTCAAGGTCAGAAGTGACAATGATATTGAATTTAAGAAGACATAATTCTATGAATTTTATGATTCTGAAGGAATAATCCATGAGTTCTCTTATTCTTGGAAAACTCATGGGGATGGAATTGGTAAGCAAAAGACTAGAGTCATACAGGAATCAACTAGAGTGTTTCTTAGTGCTAAGCGATTTCCATTTGAGTTTTGGACAGAAGCTATGAATATTGCATGCTATACTCATAACATGGTTACTTTGAGAGGAGGTCCTACTACTAATCCCTATGAGGTATGGAAAGGAAGGAAACCTAAAGTTAAATACTTTCATATCTTTGGAAGTAAATTCCAGATTTTACTAACAAAGATCAAGTGGACAAGAAGGATTCCATAGGGGATGAAGGAATATTTCAGGGCTACGCTTCAAGCAGAAGACCTTATAGGGTTTTTAACTCTAGAATTGGAATGACAACAAAGTCTATAAATGTGAAAATTGATGATTCAATTACTCAAGAGGAAGTGGATGTTAGAGATGATGTTGGAACATCCCGTGTGGAAACTAATGAAGCACTAAGGGAAGAGATTTGTGAATTTACAAACATTGAGTCAGCGAATTATCAATTCAACAAAGTTCTGTCTACTGAAGGAGAGATAGAACAATCCAGGGAAATGACTGCAAGTCACTCAGATAAAGGAAACATCACTGAATTAAATATTAAGATATTAAATATTGATGGATGTTTTTCCTTGAGGAATAACTTGGGTTTCTGAATCAGTAAGAAGAAACAGTGTGCTTCTTGGTATACTGCTGAAACAATCGGCGAAATAAATCATCGAGATGAAATCAATAAAGTCGTCATTGAATGTTTTTTTCCCACAGGAAGGGAAAGGTAAACATCGACTAAACATGAGAAGGGTGAAATCAAGGTCAAACGACCGAGAGATACGAGTAAGGGAGTCGATTACACAAGGGGAATGTATTAGCACCCCTCACGTCCGTGGTACTCCAAGGGATCCACTCTTGTTATTCTAATCAAAGGGTGTTTTCAAATCTAAAGCTTACGAGCTAAAAAGAAAAATGCAAAGAGCGAGTGCATGCAAAAGAAAACACGGGGAAAAGAAGGAAATATTTACAAAGTTTCGCTCGGCTGAGTCCTGTGACCAGATGCATACATATCACTTTTAAGAAATCAGAGCGTTGTAGTTTGGATCACATATTTTCTTTTGTTTTGTGTTTTTTAATTAAACTGTGTGAAGTTTCACATTCTACCTGCAACTTTACATTTGGAGACTCACGCATCTGGAGTCGAGAGGAACTAACATGCTCTTTTGAAAGTTTGAAAGAAAAGGACTGAAGGCAAAAATAATTTGTTGGTTGATGTTTTTTACCTTGAAAAAGGATTTAAAAGTTGTTAGATGTTTTATGCATTTGCCAAGAAAAATATTTTAGTTTTAAACATGCAAAAGAAAAGAAAAAGACTAAGGGAAACTATCCTAAATCTAACCCCTAATGTTATCATACAATTATGGCCCTAAGGTTAAGGATAAAAGGGGAACCTCTAACTAAGTTTGCATGCGTGGTTAACAACCTAATGTCTATCTCGAATCTCCACCAAATGTTGAATCGAGAGATCCTAAGGGATCATGGCAAAAGTTCAAAATATAAAGAAACACACACACAAGTGCGAACATACAAAGTCGAAACCAAAACAAGCAAACAAAGCTTAAGGATTATCCACTCGCTCAAGTAGCACACACCTAATAGATGTATCATGGCACCAAGATAGGATAAGAAGCGGGACGCCTAACCATGATATCGTACCATCGAGGCAGGACAAAGGAAGTGGGGTACCTGACCATGATATCAAATCATTAAGGTAGGATAAAGGGATGATTAGCCAAGACATCAAATCGTCGAGGCAAGCGAAATGGGGGTAATAATGGTTCTTAACTGTGATATCAAATCATCAGGGCAAGAAAGAAAGAGGTGTCGACTCTTAACCAATATATCAAATAATTAAGGTAAGAGAAGAACAAAGAGTGAATCATCATAAGTGACTAAACACCTAACCAAGATATCAAGAATGGAGGTAAGCGATAGAAGGTAATAATGAGATCACATCAAAGAATCAACATTTTACAAATGCGAGCTAAAGATAAAATATGGGGGATTGGTTATGGATCCCTTTTCCATCTGACTGACTCAATAACATGAGCATCATAGTTCATATCATCAATACACGGCGCGTGCTACGAACGACACGGACAAGAAATGGTGGGGTTGACTATGGACCCTCTGTCACCTATGCCTCTTTTTGAGGACTTATCAATGGGGAATGGGAATAGGACACCTTCATCGAGGTATTTGGCACAAATGTAAGCACATAAAAAGGTAAACAAGCACAAGTAAGAATTTCCTAAAACAAGTCTTTAAATAAAACAGACTTGCCTCAAAGGGACTCCTAGAACATGCATCTCTATCCTACTTCTCATGGCATCAGAAAAGCGGTAAATGGCGCGGAAGAATAAATCAGTATCAGTGTAATACAAAACAAACAAGAGTTTGTAGCAAGCAAGCAAAAGTAGAAATACTCCGGAAAACTTCGCGCAAGCTAGCATCAACGACATAATAGTCAGAATATGTATCGATCAATAAAGCATAATGGGAATACGTGTCAGACACACTCGCAATAAACAGAGTACCTACACACAAATTCACATCCATAAAAAATTAAAATAGTGCATATTTCTCATGAAATGAGAATCAAAATAAAATCGCATCGGAAGTGAATTCACAAGTCCATAAATAAAGTGGTATATCATGCTTTTCAATTAAATAATCAATGCATTAATTAAACAATCAAAAGCTCTCAAAGTACCTTGCACAAGTCAACAAACATGTTAAAAATAACAAGGAAGCGAAATCGGAGTTATGCACCCTCAACACAATTAAATTTATGATTAAACCATGAAGAAATAGAAACTAAATGCATATTGGAAACACAAACACAAACCCCGAGAAGCATTGTGTCATAAACATGAGTGCACAAAAAGTCAGAACGAAATCACATGAAAATGATACGGTAGCCTCCAAACATACCAACAAGATCAACTACGCATCAACCATGAATTAAATCCAAGTGCAAGTGCAACTTACCATTTCCGGGCAGCAACACTGTAAACATGTAAACTCTACAAAATTTCGATGCAAAATCAAGAAAACTTAACACAAACATCCTCCAAGTACCAAAACCAAGTGCCACGAGCATTAACCATCAAATAAATGCCGCCTTATACTAACCTTACCATATCTGGGAAGCATTGTGCCTTAACAAAGGAGTGCTCGAAAAACCGTGTCAGAAACGGTAAAACTCAATCGTACTGGTCCACAAACGCATCAGTAAGCATGAATATGCATTAATCAACATTTAAAGAACCATTTGCAAGGTATTTATGGTTCCTGGGTAGCAACTTGTACATGTATTGGTATCGAATAGAAATGAGTTTAAAAACTGATAAACCGATGCAAAAGCGTTTACCAGTTCATGCATCGTCCCTTAGAAACTATAAACACTTTACAAATGAATAAAATCCACATAATTCAGGCCAAAAACAACACAATTCAAGTGTTAATACAACTTATTAGACTTGAAGTTTTAATATCAAAAAATTGAATTCATCAATGAATCAATTGAAAAGTTGCATTAACTCATGAATTTATAACTTAATTCTCATAAAAAACTCAACATATGGAATCAACCTTAATTCCAAAATTCAAGCATCAAGAGCACTTTACATGTCGATGTTAAAGTAACACTTCAAAGTTCGATTCCAAAAAGTTTCAAGATCAAAGAAATATGCACCAATTAATTGACTAGGAATCAAACTTCGACATGTTAATTTCCAAAATTATGAATAAATCTTGTCATCGACACACATTTTTCATATAATCAACAAACAAGCAATTGAATTCAATAGTTCGTCACATCGTTAAGGTTGTGATTCAACCAATTCCACATCTCAACATGATTGATATCAAAATTCAAGAATCACATCAATTCACAAATTATGAAATTTAATTAAAACTTCAATTCAAATATTCAATTAAATCCACAATTCAATCAAGATAATTAATAATCAAGAGAAATTGAAATACCGAATTGAAGTCGAAGAGGAGTTTGAAGAAGATCAGAATTGTCACTGGAATCGATCGGAGCACGAAGGAGGCAGGAAAAACATGCGCAAAGGAGGGAGAGAACCTTGGTTTCACGGTCTTTGACGAAGGGAGATGGCCTAATTCCGGCGGTCTTCGGCTGAGACAATGGACTCTAGGAGGAGGTCTTCGCAGACCAGAAGGAGAAGAGAAGAAAATTTGAAGAATTTGTGATTTTTGATCTTGAGAAGCTTGAAGATTGTTGAGTGTTCTTGAGAACTTTTGATAGAAAGTTGAGTTTGATTCTTGAGAGATTAGAGAGAGATTTGTGGGAAATTTAGAAAATGATTTGTGTGTCTTTGATTTTTGAAGATAAAATCAATATATAATTCCACCAATTGGGCCTTGGATTTGGGTTGGGATTTGTTTTGACAGTGTCAACATATTCTATGCACAACACAAGGTAAAAATACAAAGTCATTGTTCATTGCAAATTGTTGACTCGAGCCCTGAAGCAAAATCAAAGATTACAAAATTTGTAACACGGTGCCGAAAGAACGGACACGATACGATAAAAATTGAGCGAGTTATGAGTTTTCGAATCACATCTAGCACTGTCTTTTTCGGTTCAACATCGTATTTCACTGTTCCATTTGCGAAACAGACCATAAACATAAGCCTTTAGAGCAACGTTCGAACTCGGGGGTCTGAAGCAAAGTTGTAGTAGAAACAATTTGTGATCCAACACTTTAAGAACCAGCCCGATATGATAAAAATAGATAGAATTATGATTTTTGCCACATCGAGAAAATAAACGTCTGTCAATCTTTTTTCACGGTAAAAATCTCTGGTAATTCGCACTTTCGGAGATCTTCTGCAAAGAATCAGCTCTCGGCCCGGATATACGAATTGAAGATAAAATCAAGATGGATTATTTGACTAAAGAACCACTCAAAAAGCTCGAATTGGGAGAAAGTTATGAATTTTTGAACGTCTGAAAAATAACGGTTCAACACAGTATTTTCACTGTTTAGTTTCAAAGTACTCGTGCATTCGGAGATCTTCCTCAATGAATTGGCTTTAGAGCCGAACATGAAAGTCAGAGGAAATAACAAGATGGTTCAAATGCTCCAATAGGAACTCAAATATGATTTTCCAATCATAAGTTATGAATTCTTAAGCATCTGAAAACCATAGAAACGGTAAATCCATTGTATACATCATATCAAGTATTTAACGCTTTAGAAACTCTTCCTCGTAAAATTAGCCTTTGACATGAACAAATGAAATGAAGAAGACATCAAAAAAGTTTTAATGACTGAATAATCAATCCCAAACCATTCTATAAACTCGAGTTGTGAATTTCTGAGCTTGAAATGCACCGTACCAAATTACTATCTGCATTGTCTCAAATAAACTGAAACGCCCGACTTTCTGCATAATTCAAAGCATGTTGAAACACATGAGAACTTGATATGATAATGAATTTCTTGGTAGTTGATTGGATATCTTAGAAACCATGCAGTCCACATTAGAATGCAGAAAACCCCGAGTTCTACTTCACAATGCTGCTTAACGAAATAGTCAATCTCGCAACTCTTTCTTACAAGGAAATATCCTGATTCCATGAGTATAAGACCAATGACATGTATGTATGAACATGGTAATTAAGTATAAGCCAATTAGGATTAAAATGAAGACGATGAAGTTTGGGGTACAACAAGTGCTGAAGCTGAAGGAAGGGAAACAAGAGCAAGAGTCTCTAAACTGGTGTTGAAGAGACATAATATCAAGCAGGATGTAATAATATTTTTCAGTGAAGATCTGAACTCTTTCAGATATCTCATTCAAAAAAGTTGAAATAAGGATCTTGGTAGTTGTAATCAACTTATCAAGAATCTTTTTAAAGGAGAGGAAGATACTTTGGAGCATATGGACAACAAGGAACAACTTACTGTTCTTAAAAACAGTGAGATTAGAACTTGTACTATCAAGGAGTTATATCAATTACAGATATGGAGAAGTGCAATAATGACTACATATTTCCTCTATAATATGAGGCATGACATACCTGGACAAATTTCTACTGATAAGGGATGAAAGAAAGGTGTTCTGCAAGACAGTGGCGCTGACTACAACACCCAGGAATGCATAAGGTTCTTTTCTAGAGGGAAGAGGTGGAAGACCACTTGAAGCTGACCAAGAGTGTTTGTTTCCATCTGTGTTTAGTTGTGTTTTCTTTTGTGCTTCCATTTTTATTGTATACGTGCAATATGTTTTCTTGCTTTGTGTTTCCGTGTGTGTTTCCATCTGTGGTATTTCTTGTGTGCAATATGTCTGTCTCTAATGCTCTGTTTGTTTCTATTTTTGGTATTGTCTGGGTGCAATATGTTTGGTTCCAATGCTTTGTGTGTTTCCACTGTGTGTTTATATTTACTCAAGTTTTTGTCAATATTCTGGCTAAAAAGGGGGAGTAAAGTGTTGGTGTGTTTTTTGTGTCATGATGTTACATCACATGTCTTGACATGTTGATTTAGCATTGTGATAGGACTGCACGCTACTGCTTTTGAGATGGTAGCTAGTTGTGGTTGCCTATGAAATCATTCAGGAGGAGCATGATTGTTCATGCTTGGTTGTGTTGAAGCTGCTTCTGTTGTGTCTTCTACTGCATGTGCTTTGATTTGGGGTTTTCTCTTGAGGGGGAGAACTGATTGTGTATGACAGGGGGAGTAATAGACGTATCTGATTGTACAAGCTTTTTAGTTGTGTTGTGTTTTTAAAGAGTTTACATGGTTTCATGTAACTTGTGTTTGTGGTTTTATTCCTCTCTCCATATTTTAGTGCAAAGGTTATTTTAGCCAAAATTTTCCAAAAGGGGGAGATTGTAGGTCTATGATTTTATAGTTGGCAACGAATTTGGTAAAACAAGTAGTTGGCAACAATTTTATCAAAACATGTTTCATTTGGAAAACATGTATTGCAGCCTTATGTTAAGCAATATGTCATAACATCTTGACCAGTTGGTACAACAGAGTCAGCTGGTACTTATTTAACAGATGTTCTATCAGATGTTGTAACATTTTTTGATAGAACATCATGATAGTGCAGCTGGATAATATCCTTGAAGATTTGATTGAATAATATGAGATTATGGAGGTTTCTAGTACTCATAACAGGCGCAGGCAATCAAATATTTTTAGGAACAATTAAAGATTTGATTTGTTTTATAAAAAGGATTGATCTTACCGGTGATCAGAACCTGTAATGGGTCGATAGATGATGTCTACAGAGTTGGACTCTAGGAGGAAGAGGGTGTACCTGCAAGGCACTCTGACACTCAAGTAAGTAAGAGTGCAAAGTGATATAAGAGAAAGTTTAGGGTTTTTGAGTGAATATTGAATACCTAACTCTCACAAGTGTAAGGGTTTATATAATGCTCCAGACACTTGGACATTTGTCCCTATTTTTGGGCCTGGATATCAGGTTTCTCAAAATAGGTAACTACCAGGAACTAGTTGTTATAATGGGCAGAGATGCTCGAAACTAGCTGTTACAACCAGCAAAGGAGTATTCACGGGTAACCATGATCTGATCGTTCCTTGGTGGTTGTCCTCGTGATACTGGAAGAGTGAGAACTAGCATGTTGATGCGGTAAGAGGTGTGGTTTGAGGGAAGCAGCAGTCTTGTTGGCTCTGAGGGGTAACCGGCCATGCAACCCTTGCTGAGGGGCAGAAGGAAAAAGTGCCCTTCGTATGTCCCAACTGATTGGGCCAAAGCTATTGGGTCTTTTTGGACGTAGAAGTGGATTGGGCCATGTCTAGTCATTGGGCCAGTCCAGAACAAGGATCTTTGAGACTTTTTAGGAAATATTTGAAAGATTTATTTTTTGTTTCTATTTTTGTGGAAACAATTCTACAGGGATTTAGAGCTTAAGATTGGATTTGATTGAAGAGTCCAATCCCAACTGCAGAAGTCTATATAAGAAGACGTTCAAGACCTAATTTTTAAGAAGCACATTGTTATTATAAAACCTTGTGAAAAATAAGGGTTTAGGGTTTGAGAGTTCCTTAGTTTCTCCGTGTGTTTTTTGTACATCCTCATGTATATTTTGATACATTTGAGTTGACTGATTGTTACTTGTTTATCAAATTATTGTTCTCCTCTAAGCTTTTAAGCAAAGAGTTGAGTATTGGTCTTAGTGAGGCTTTTAAGCAAACTAAGTATATTTTGTATTGGAAGTGTAATCTTATTTTTGGTTTCTTGAGGCATTTCCTTAGATTGGGATTGTTTGATATCACTGCGGTGATTGGGAGTGAGAGGGATTCTCATATCTAGGAGGTTCCTAGGTAGAAATTGAATTAGGTAGGGATTAAGTGAGAAATGTAAATTGGGATTGTTTAGCTTCGAATTGATACTACTGATAGTGTATTTCCTTCACGGCTTGTTAGCCCCCAATGTAGGTGAGTTGTATCGAACTGGGTTAACAATTGATTGTGTTCTTTAAGTTTCTACAATTTAATTTTATGCACAATCTTTCTATTTTTAGCAAGTCTATTTTTCTGTCAGCAGATGTTATAACATATGTCTTGACTTTTGATATTGTGTGTGCCAGAATTCGATACCAGATATGGGTTAAGTCCCAGTTGGCTGCACTCCTTGGCTCCCGAGTTGAGTTGACACTCCCCAGCCTCCGAGTTGAGTACCTTATGGGATCTGGGTTTAGTCCCAACCGACTACACTCCATGGTTCTCGAGTTGAGTTAACACGCCTCAGTTCCCGAGTCGAGTAAGCTTAGTGGATGAATTGAGTAACTTCTTATCCGAGTTAAAGTAAATTCCTTTATTGAAACACTCAAGATAAGAGTGATTCAGAGATCACAAAGGAAAAATTTTAAGAATAGTCTAGTCGAGATAGATCTTACTCAAAGCGTTTCTCCCTATTACACAGGCCTCGTGCTTGAGGGGTCACATAGGTATACCGGTTAGACATCACGGTTAAGGAAATAACACCCTGCAAAATTTTACTCACAAAATAGAAAAGCAGAAGTACACGCATATCATAAAAAACTTCAAAATAGGGCCCAAAAACTATACGGTGCCGCAAAGGGCTTATTAGAATGCATAAATTATCCAAAAATTACAAAACATGCATCCTCATGGATGACTAACAAACAAACAAGCAAAGAAAATCAGACACTGGGTTGTTCTTCCTCTGGAGTAGCTTCAGGTTATTCTTTCTCGGTTTCACCTTCTTCAGCAATCTCGGCCTTAGGGGCTTTCGCATCCATCTCCACCAGTCCCCCGCCTACCACAACTTTGAAATAGTCTATTTCAACTACATTAAGGTCTGGCTGGAGACGCAAAGTTTGGGATTTGGCCCGAAATCCACGTCGTCGGAGGCTAGAAGGTCTACTTTGGTTTCCTTTAAAGATTGCTTAAGGTTTTCATTAGTTGCACGAGATTGTTCAACATCCTGAATCAAGCTGGCTATAGTGGCCTCGACGTCCTCCTTCATCTTGGTCATCTCAATCAACTTCTTGGTTAACTCCTTCACTTTGTTGGACCGGTCCTTGAGATCATCTTTCAACTTAGTCACCTCTTTGGTCAATTGCGCTTATGCTTGCTCAGATGCATCCCCGACCTCAAACAAAGCCCGAGTCATAACAAAACACTGCATTAGATAAGAACTCAAGTTCCGGGTTAACTGTTGAGCACCAATAGATTTTGCTTTGACGTCTATAGTAGAATTTAGTTGATCATCAAGAAACTTCATACCGTCAAAACTGTTGGACCAAAATTTGAATTCGATAGAAGATTGCGATTGTTAGCTGCTGCCATCGGTCTCTCGCATCAGGGTAGTAACATCCAGATCGACTTTTCTCATAGGGTCGCCCATACAAGGTTTGGCCCTCATCAGAGAACTTTGTTGAGGATGCTCAGAAGGCACTAGGGCGGAACTCTAATGTACCGAAATCACGGTAGTCGTTCTTCCTATATTCGTCTTTATCTTCTTGAGAGTCCAGGTCTGTATGCCTGTTGTTGTACCCCAAAATTTATCCTCTTCATTTAAACCTTTTTGGCTTATATTTAATGTATATCATTGGTTCTATGGTTATGGGAACAAGGTATCTCTAGCAAGCCTCGTCAGGTTACAGGTGATATTTATTTCGTCAATGGATGTTCTCAGAGTATTTTCTATACTGAAGACCGTTTCATCGTTTCGCAATGATTTGGGGTTCAAAGATTCACAAGTCCAACCCGATGCGTCATATTCAGGTGTTCTTTCACCAAGATATCCTTGGTGATGTATTCTCAAATTCAGGTTCGGCTCGAGAGCCATTTCTTTAAAGAAGGTCTCCGAATGTACGAGTTTTCTCGAAGAAATGTGGTGAAAAAGTATGCTAAAAGTGCAGCTTTTATGCACTGAAAAATTTATAACTTGAAGCTCGTGGCTCATTTTAAACCCATTCCGGTGGCTAAAATTCCATCTTGACGTCATCTATGTTTTCATCTCTCACGTCCGGAAGCCAATTGCATTCAGAAAGTCTCCGAAAATATGGATTTATAAAGTTTTTTCGCACAAGAAAATTGTGACATATGTTTATTTACTCCGTATTAAAAAAATCATAACTCAGTCGATTTTTATCGTATCAAGCTGATTCTGGTGGAATTGTCTCACAAACTGAGTTAGTTAAATTTTGGTTTTTATTTTCAAAATAAAACGGTACCTCGAAGGCTTCTGTTTTTAATCCGAATCCTGTACAACTCACTGAAAATTTTGAAGCTGGAAATTAAGTTGTCTGAGGCGAAACTTCAAAAATTCATAACTAATTCACCGTCGATCCGATTGAGCCCATTTTCGGATAGGATTTTGTTCTCGATTCCGGCTACATTTTGTTTCCATATTTCAACTTCAAAAATCACACTAAGGTCCCTGCTATTTTGCCTGGAACATGTCAGACTCAAGTGAATAAAAATCTGCACTATTGCTTGTGGTTATTGGAGGCCCAATTGCGCATCCAAAGCCCATATATTTTCCCTAATATTCATTATATAACCTCATTCTTTTCATACTAACAGGGATAAGAAAAAAAACCTTTGACACAACCTTGTCAAAATATCAAATTCTTTCAAGAATCCTAGAAATCTTAAAATCCTTGTGACAAACCATTTTCACTACAAGAAAGTCATCTCATTCACTTCCAGGAATTCAGTAGGGTAAGGTTGGTTCGATCTCCATGATCAAAAGGATGTAGAAGTATTTATACATGCCATATCAGTTTTAACATTACAAAATTTCATATATTTTTTCTTTGTATTTCATGGTATACTAATTTGTTTAATCTGTTCATGAGATTCAACACTACAGGTTTGGACCATCGTAATGGTCCCATGCAGGTTTATTACAAAACATGCTGAGGCCAGATTCTAACACCAAGACACACTTGGCCTGGCAGTGAGCATGTTGCTGGAAAGTCCTGAGATTATTTTGTATTATTTCTTGTTTCAATTCTCTACTCTCCTTACTCTTTTCCTCCCTTTCCCTATTGTCACAGATAACCAAAACCTTTTTCATAAAACCTAACATTTTTCACAAGCCTTTGACTTTTCATAATAAACTCAAATAATTAATTTTAGGTTTTTAATTTAATTTTAGGTTTTAATTTAATTTTATGTTTTAAATTAATTTTAAGTTTTAATTTAATTTTAGGTTTTTAATTTAATTTTAGGTTTTAATTTAATTTTAGGTTTTTAATTTAATCAAATCAATTTAATTTTAGGTTTTTTATTTAATAAACCCTAATTTAATTTTTTAGGTTTTCATTAATTAACTATTTTCTTAATTAAATTAAAATCAACTTAGATTTTAGGGTTTTATTTAATTTAATTACCTAAGTTTTTCTATTAATTAAAATCAACTAGATTTTAGATTAATCATCAAACTATTATTTTGCGTATGTTATTACTGTCGCGTATTTTATTATTTTTTCCGATTATTGTAACTGCTAAAGAAATGTAATAGCTTAAATTAGGATTTTATTCGCTTGCTATTTTCCCCTAATTTTATGGTTTTGTACCCCCCTTCCCCGAACCATTATAATAGCGTAGGACATTTATTTTCTATTTTTATTACTTTCCTTATAACTGTCTAGTTTAATAGGATTGTATGGCAAGATGTAAAATCAAACGCTAGATAACCCTAATATCCAAGATTAAATAACTGAATTCAACATACTATTCACATACTTACCTCTAGGGTAACCTCACTTGTTGCCTTCGAATAAACAATCATGTCCCTTGAACGTCGGGACACTTTACCAAAGACCCTCGATTAAAAAGATCGCAGTCCCTTGATGATCCTTCGATGCTGTCTTCGATAAACGATCTTAGTCTCTTATGATAAAATTGCTAAAGCATCCTTACCAGTTACCTTCGTTGAATGTATGTTGACCCGCACTTGTCCCTTCACATCCAATGATAGGGCTTCCTACTAACTAATGGTAGAGTGTCACTATCTAAGGAGGAGGAAAATAACATGAAAGATATTTGAGTAGGTAGATAGCTCATAATCGCTTGCTCGCATAAAATATATTTTTCACACAAACACTTTTCCCCTAAAATATTATAAAAAAACACTTTGTACATATTCTTAACGATACGAGAATCATTGCAAAGTTTTTCCAAACTTAGGCATTTTTCAAACTTACAGATTCACAAAGAAATTTTCAAAGTAAGCTAGCGATTAAGAGCCCATAGATAACTACTGATAAAAAGGGTGCTAACACCTTCCCTTTTCATAACCTACCCCCCGAACTCAGAAAATATCAAGGTATTTCCTATTCTTTTTACCCTTTCCTTTATTGGATAAAAGAAAAGTCGGTGGCGACTCTTTCCATTTACAACATTTGCGATAAAATGCATAACCAAGTCAGTTCTCCCACCGTATTACAGAACTGGCGACTCTGCTGGGGACATAACTAAAAAGTGGGGTTACCTTAGAGTTATATCACATTTAATTGTTTTACTTGCTTGATTTGTGTGCTTTACATTCGGTGTTTTGCTTGGGTTATTTATTTAAAAAGATCTTATACCCAGATCTGGGGAACATTTTTAGGTAAGTAGCAATAGATCATGTAAACTATATGGCGTATACCGATATGGTCGAGATGATGGCTATGTTAGTGAGACACATTGGTTTGTACTGGTATCCCTCGAGTCAGCCAGGGAGCATACTAGGCTTCCGCGTGGTGTCAAAAGCACTTACTGACCTTAGAACCATAATTGACCCAACTTAGCCATTAGAAGGTAGTGACATGGCCGACTTTGGTGCAGACTGAAGTTGGTTGATACTCGATACTACACTCATTGAGATCAAACTCTCGGGATATTTCGGTCATGTATTAGATGTTGTACTGAAACAATGACTGGGAGAAAGATCGCTGATATTGAGACTCCTAGAACCCGATTACTATTCTTAGGATAGGTTAAGCCAACTGAACTTAAAGAGGGTACTTACCTACAAACTCCATGCAAGCCTGAACCTAAGGCCTTGTGTGCTTTGCTTGTGTTTGATTATTTGTTCGAACATGACATCATAACATCATGACATCATTCCATATCATTTTCACTGACCATTTCAAGGATCTCGAGGGCCTGTGATGCAGGTTATGATGAACTAGACGTCTAGCAAGGGGCAATGGGATTTATTTTCCTCTAACCAATACCGTCGAAGACCGAAGTAAGTTATCTTGAGTCAAAGGCTAGGACCCATTTGACATGGTGAGCTTGATGGTCAAAAAAGGACGTTCAAAGATGCAAAGTTCTTCAGTCAAAGCTGCAATAACTTCTAACAGTTCACTTTTGTTTATCCCTCAAGATCCTTGAAAAAATTACTTCTACATATCATGCATCATCACATAACAGGTTTTCCCATATAGGTTTTCTTACTTCTTGATGTTTAGTTCAGTAAAAGATGGCCCTCGAACAGATTGTGAAAGAACTTCAGGCACATAATGCCAAATTTCAGGAAACTCTCCTGAACTTAGCACAAGGGAAGAAAGATATGATGGCGCTCATCACCAAGAAAAAGAAGACCATAAAGCCAGTTGCTATCCTCATCATAGGAAGAAGGTTCAAAAACCATCCCAAACCGGTTCAAGCTGCTGATATCCCCTCCGATGAAGACGACAACTAAGAGGAAGATGGTAGAAGTGTCAGGACCAAAGGTGGAAGCAACCAAGGTTTGGGGAAAATCCCTGATGATGAAGACTATTCAGATGAAAAATATCCTCCTGTTGATGACAAATACAAACAGCTAGAAGATTGTCTCAACGCTATAGAGACCCAGAGAGTTCCTGAGTTGGATTTTGAAGAGCTTGGTCTTATATTGAGGGTTGTTATCCCTCACAAGTTCAAGGTCCTTGTCTTTGCCAAATATGATGGTATGTCTTGTCCTAAGCTTCATCTTCGGTCTTATGTCCATAAAATCCAACCCCATACTACTGATAGAAAGTTATGGGTGCACTTCTTTCATGAAATCTTGTCGGGGACACAATTAGAATGGTTCTATCAACTGGAAGGAATCAATATACGTTCTTGGGAAGACCTGGCTGCTTCCTTCTAGAAACAATACCAATACAATGTTGACCTTGCACCAACTCGTTTACAATTACAGAGTATGACTATGGGCTCAAATGAAGGCTTTAAGGAGTATGCCCAGAAGTGGAGAGATTTGGATGGAAGAGTGTAACCTCTTTTGTATGATAGGGAGTTGGTTGATATGTTCATGGAAACTCTGACACGGCCTTTCTTTAATCATCTGATCGGAAGCTCTTCAGCCGGATTCACCGAGCTGATATTAACTAGAGAACGAGTTGAAAGTGGAATCAGAAGTAGGAAAATTTAGGTGGCTGCGTCTTTAAATGATGTGAAGAAGCCTTTCAACAGGAAGAAAGAGGATAATGCTGTGTATATCCAGAAGGGTCATGGTAAAGGAGATCGTCATCGAGCTGTGGGGACAGTTATGATTTATAATCCTACACCAGTGCGACAACAACAATGGGGTAATCAACGAAGGCAAGACGAGCCCAAGAGACAGTTTACCAAAATCAACATACCGCTGTCTCAAGCATTGCAACATATGTTGAGGATGAATCTGATTATGTTGATAGAACCTCATCCAAACCCCAAAACTTCTTCTCCTAACTACAATCCCGATGCAAGGTGTGCCTATCATTCCGAAAGTCTTGGGAATGATACTATCGGTTGTTAGGAACTGAAATATAAGATTCAAAATACAATTGATGCCAAGGAGATTGAATTCGATCCTCCTGAGACTCCCAATGTTATCATTGTCCCATGCCAAATCATAATTAGGGTCGGGTTAATGTTATGGAAGATGTCGATAGCAGCAACGACCTGAATAACTGGATTTCCCCTACTGCCAACGACAGAAGCTTCTTCATTTGAATTTTTATTTGTAATTTCTTTGTTTGTTCAAACAATTACTGTCATGTCAAACTTTGGTTTTCCAATTAATACACTGCATATGTTTATCTTGAATTAATTCGTTTCCCTTATATTTAAACTGCTTTCTTACTTCATTTTGTGATATTCAACTCTCGATTAAAAGCTATAAGCCTTTAGAGGGAGGATGACGAAAATGATACCATAATCTCTACAATATGCTTTTGAACAAACATTGCTGACGATGTAAAAGTGTTGTTTTAAATCCTAAAGAGTGGAGTTATAAGGAATATAATCCCTAGTCAACCCCTTTGAGCTTAAGAAGTAGGAGTTTTCATTTTCACACAAATCGAAACCTTTAATCATAACCTAGGGCATGATAGTTTCTTAGTTAATTAAAATGCGTGTTCAGTCGTAGGCTTTCACTTTGTGCACAGTGAATAGTATCAAAGACATCCTTCCAAATCAAAAGACAGTGATGGTTCCCCGTAAAACAGGCAGTCATTATCTCTCAAAAGAAAAACCCGCTAAGTCAAAATCTATGAAGGAGACTTAAGAAAAAAACTGGGGAATCCTGCTTACTGTAATCACAGAAGAAATAGTTCAGGAAAAAGGTATGGATAATAAAATCAAAAATAGGTCGCTATAATTCCTCGATAAATGACTACCTTCTCAAATAAACTTCCAGTATCCGAACCATTGCCAAAATATCATTCCAGACTCAATTGGAACCTAACGCATAATTAACTGAGTATATGACTGAAGAACATCATGAAGAACAGGTTGGGTACAATTAAAGTTTGTGACTTTGTCCTTTATTTCTTAAACTGTGAACCAAGCCACATTATAACCCTTAAAAGTCCTAGCTGAAGCATGGGTTAGTTTGAAAGCATATTGTTACAAAAAAGGTATCCTGACGCCTGTAAGGCTTACTATAAATCCTGAGTTGAATTCATATTCATACAAAATTCTGTTTTTTTTACTAAAAATGCATTTTCAAAACATAAAGACAGACATTAGCTTTGCATTTTTAATACCACTGTTTGCATATAACTAATTGTTCGACAGCAGAGAAATTCACACGACGAATATTCAATGAACATAAATCCTCTTGATGAATAGAATCACTTCAAATGGAAAGACACTTCCAATAACAAACCTTCAATAATAAATGGGCTTAACATGGTGTCTAACTGATCTGAGGCAGTCGAGTCAAGATTCAAGGAATCTTTCAAAAGTGTCGAATAGCCAGAGGCAGATCTCCATCTGAATCACTTGGGGCATTGAACATGAATTCCAGCAAATAGTCATGTATGATCAAGCAAATATTTTTTGGTAGTGCTACAATACTTACTACTATGGATAATGACAATTCTCCGCACCCTGTGAATGCAGACATAGTCGAAAAATACTACACATGAAAAAGAGACATGCTAGGTTGATAGGCCTAGGAGAAAGTAAGGGCATCCCGACGAACTAAAATATTTCGGGAAAAATTAGGGATATATGAATAAAATTGTACACCCACCAAGTCAAAAACCTGAAAAGGAGGCTTGGAAAAAAAAGGGTATCCCGGTGGAGTGGAAATCTGAAAAGGCAGTCTAGAAAAAAAGTTAGGGATTAAAGCATACAACTATGTCCCGTTATCTCATCACTTGTATGTCAGTAGAAGAGTTATCATTATGATTACCATTTACTAAAGACTCTAGGAGTGGAGATAATGTTCAAATTATCCATAAATCCCCACAGAGCAATCTCCATGGAACTATCTATATAGAGCTATCTTCACAAGCTCACCCTTAACATAGATATATTCCCCCAGCAAGTCTAATATGCAAGTCAGACAGAAACTGGGGAAACTTTCAACAATTCATCTCTATACCTCTAATGGATAGCTTAACAGGAGCATCTTCTCCAAGAGGTCCCCCGAAAAATAAGGAATTCTGATTATTTTCCCAGCAAACAACGGAAACTTCCTTAGCACGAACTATGAATTTTAATCAGAGTTTATTTCCTCAACACAGTCTACAAAATCAAATTCCCCAATAGAGTTCATTTCTCCAATACTGCAAATTCCCCAACGAGATTCTCTATCTCTAGCAGGGTTCATTCAAAGTTATCATCCCCAGAGAACTGCTACCCATATCTGAAACCTGGTCATATAGCTCATTGAAAGAATTGTCCATCTCTTCATCTACAGTCAGGGTATACAAAAATTAATTCCTTCAACAAAAAGAATGACAAACGACCGACTCTCCTTAAATACTTCTATCCTCAAGCAGAAGTCGAAGATCCCCAGTGGAGTATCCTCAAATATAAAGCGGGAATCCCCAGCAAAAATATTCCCATCAGAAATTGAAGAATCACTTTCTTCATCTCCAGCAACAGTACAAGATTTATTTTCCCCAGCTAGAAATTGCTGCAAGAAGCTACCAATACGTTCTAACGAAATATTGCATCCATAACACCATTTACAAAATATCATAAAACATGCATATAAACGCATATAATGTTCTCATTTATTTTGAGAGCATCATCATGCAATGCATTACATACGTCATGACATTGCATAAAGTTAATTTTGTCTTTTCAAGTAAAGTTCACAAACAGCCGAATATCATCAGCAACATTCAAACATGCCACAGATTAATTCCTGAAACAGGACGAGGCAACTATCTATATGACCAGACGACATGAATTCCCGAAATAGGACGAAGCAGCTTTACACAATATATTTCCAGATGCAGCTTCACACGGGCTCATCCTGAAGTAACCCTACCCAGGCTCCTTCTCATATACTTCCAGATGCAGCTTCACACGGGATCATCCTGAAGCAGCCCTCCCCAAGCTCCTTATCATATATTTCCAAATGTAGCTTCACACGGGCTCATCCTGAAGCAATCTTACACGGGTTTCTTATAATATATTTCCAGATGCAGCTTCACACGGGCTCATCCTAAAGTAATCTTACACGGGTTCCTTCTAATATATTTCCAGATGCAGCTTCACATGGGTCATCCCGAAGCAATCTTACACGAGTTCCTTCTAATATATTTCTAGATGCAGCTTCACACGGGCTCATCATGAAGCATCCCTACCCAAGCTCCGTCTAATATATTTCCAAATGAAGTTTAACATAGGCTCATTCTAAAGAAACTTTACACGAGTTACTTCTAAAAACTTCCAGATGTTGCTTCACACGGGCTCATCTTGAAGCAGCCCTACCCAGGCTCATTCTCATGTATTTCCATATGCAGCTTCACACGGGTTCATTCTGAAGCAGCGTTTCCTAGGATCCTTCTCATATATTTTCAGATGCAGCTTCACACGGACTCATCCTGAAGCAGCCATACCCAGGCTCCTTCTAAATATATTTCTAGATGCAGTTTAACACAGGCTCATCCTAAAGCAGCCTTACACGATTGCCTTCTAATACATTTCCGGACGCGGCTTGACACGGGCTCATTCCAGCATATCATTGAGATGAAGTCAGGCATAAATTTCCTTCTGATACTCTTTTGGAAAAAAGTCAAGCGTAGACCCCTTCCAATACCTCTTCTAGTTGAAGTCGGGCGTAGACATCTTCTAGTGCATCATTTAGATGAAATCAAGTGTAGATTCCTTCTGAAATTCTTTTGGAAAAAAGTCGGGCGTAGACTCCTTCCGGCATTTCTTCTAGTTGAAGTTGGGCGTAGATATCTTCTAGTTCATATGAAATCAAGTGTAGATTTCCTTGTGATACTTTTTTGGGAAAGTCAGACGTAGACTCCTTCCAATACCTCTTATAGTTGAAGTCGGGCGTAAACATCTTCTAGTTCAGATGAAATCAAGCGTAGATTCCTTCTGAAACTCTTTTGGACAAATTTGGACGTAGACTCATTCCAAATACATCTCCTAAAGATAAAGTCGTGCGTATACTTATTCGAATACTTCTATCAACAGTTACTTTGGATGGCATCTATAAGCCCATCTCCAATGACATCCCGTCACTCTTCAAATGGAATCTTTAAGCCTATTTTAGGTACAATCAACCAACAACGTTATCTCCTGCACATGCGAGTGCAAATTTCTGGGCACTTATGTGTTCAATCATCTTCTACCTTCAAGTCACGAATGGAGGATATGTCAATCTAAGTCTTCAGGTTTAAGAAGATTGAAAAGGGGCAACTGTTGTACCCCAAAATTTACCCTCTTTATTTCGACCTTTTTGGCTTATATTTCATGCATATCATTGGTTCTATAGTTATGGGATCAAGATATCTTTAGTAAGCCTCGTGAGGTTACAGGTGACGTTTATTTCGTCAATGGATGTTCTCAGAGTATTTTCCATGCTGAAGATCGTTTCGCCGTTTCGCAATGATTCGAGGTTCAAAGATTCACAAGTCCAACCCGGCGCATCATATTTAGGTGTTATTTTGCCAAGATACTTCTGGTGACGTATTCTTAAATTCAGGTTCGGCTCGAGAGCCAATTCTTTAAACAAAGTCTCCGAATGTGCGAGTTTTCTCGAAGAAATATGGTGAAAAAGTGTGCTGAAAGTGCAGTTTTTACGCACTAAAAAATTCATAACCTGAAGCCCGTGGCTCATTTTGAACTTGTTCTAGTGGCTAAAATTCCATCTTGACGTCATCTACGTTTTCATCTCTCACGGTCAGAAGCCAATTTCATTAAGAAAGTCTCCGAAAATATGGATTTATCAAGTGTTTTCACACAGGAAAATTGTGACATATGTTTATCTGCTTTGTATTCAAAAAATCATAACTCCGTCAATTTTTATTTTATCAAGCTGGTTCTGGTGGCATTTTCCCACAAATTGAGTTAGTTAATTTTTTTTTCAAAAGCAAACGGTATCTCGAAGGCTTCTGTTTTTGACCCGAATCCCGTGCAACTCACTGAAAATTTTGAAGCTGAAAATTAAGTTGTCTGAGGCGAAACTTCAAAAATTCATAGCTAATTCACCGTTTATCCGATTGAGCCCATTTTCGGATAGGATTTTGTTCTTGATGCCAGCTACATTTTGTTTTCACATTTCAAATTCATAAATCGTACTGAGCTCCCGACGCTTTTGCCTGGAAAGTGTCAGACTCAAGTGAATAAAAATCTGCACTATTGCTTGTGGTTATTGGAGGCCCAATTGCACATCCAAAGCCCATATATTTTCCCTAATATTCATTATATAACCTCATTCTTTTCGTACAAACAGGGATAAGGAAAAAAACCTTTGACACAACCTTGTCAAAATATCAAATTCTTTCAAGAATCCTAGAAATCTTAAAATCCTTGTGACAAACCATTTTCACTACAAGAAAGTCATCTCATTCACTTCCAGGAATTCAGTAGGGTAAGGTTGGTTCGATCTCCATGATCAAAATGATGTAGAATTATTCATACATGCCATATCAGTTTTAACATTACAAAATTTCATATATTTGTTTTCTTTTATATTTCATGGTATACTAATTTGTTTATTGTGTTCATGATATTCAAGACTACAGGTTTGAACCATCGTAATGGTCTCATGCAGGTTTATTACAAAACATACTGAGGCCAGATCCTAACACCAAGGCACGCTTGGCCTGGTGGTGAGCGTGTTGCTAGAAAGTCCTGAGATTCTTTTGAGTTATTTCTTGTTTCAATTCACTATTCTCCTTACTCTTTTCCTTTTTTTTTCCTATTGTCACGGATAACCAAAACCTTTTTCATAAAACCTAAAATTTTTTACAAGCCTTTAATTTTCATAATAAACTCAAATAATTAATTTTAGGTTTTTAATTTAATTTTAGATTTTAATGTAATTTTATATTTTAATTTAATTTTAGGTTTTAAATTAATTTTAGGTTTTAATTTAATTTTAGGTTTTAATTTAATTTTAGGTTTTTAATTTAATGAACTCAATTTAATTTTAGGGTTTTTATTTAATAAATCCTAATTTAATTTTTTAGGTTTTTCACTAATTAACTATTTCCTTAATTAAATTAAAATCAACTTAGATTTTAGGGTTTTATTTAATTTAGTTACCTAAGTTTTTTTATTAATTAAAATCAACTAGGTTTTAGGTTAGTCATCAAACTTTTTTTTATCAAACAATCAAAATAAATTTTCTCTTTTCTTTTCCTTTTATAATTTCGCGTACGTTATTACTGTCGCGTATTTTATTATTTTTTCCGATTATTGTAACTGCTGAAGGAATGTAATAGCTTAAATTATAATTTTATTCGCTTGCTATTTTCCCCCCCAATTTTATGGTTTTACGTCCATCAGATACATGAATCTAGGGCACTTGTTTCCGACCTTAACGCGGAGAAATCTGTCTTTGAAACCTTTATAATTAGAGGTAAAGGAACAGATGAAACTCTTGTCAGGTGACCCGTTAATAGAAACCCAACTCCCTTTATCTACACCTTTTAGTTCGAAGAATGAGAAAAATAGTCCTAGTGTGTGATCTATGTTCAATACTTTTCAAATGATTTCGAAAGCATTAATAAAACCCCAACCATTGGGGAACAATAGAACTGGGTCTATGTTTAGGGCGATGATGAGGTCAACTTCAAAATCGGAAAAAGGGATATGGATTTTGAAATCCTTGAGCACCACGAGATATAAGTAGAAATATTCCTTGTCCACGCCTCTAGGGTGATAAAAACAAACCCCCCTGCTGTCCTCGCAAAGTTCTAATATCACGTGTTCCTTGTACCCAGTAGACGATAAATTCATGCTAGATTGCAGCTTACCAATATCGTTATGAGTAATTATGCTATGTGTAACACCCCGATTTAATTAGAATTGTTTTTAATTAAATAATTAGATAATGTGATATGATATATTTTTGGGGACTAGATACCTTAGAATTATGAGAGTTGAGGTTTTAGGGGTGTATGGCTAAATGTGTACAGACATGGGTGTGTGTAGTATAATATGGATTTTTATTACTATTATATTATAATATTAAGATTATTATTATTTGATAATAATAATTAAATAATTACTTAATTGGGATAGTTATTTTAATCTTGGGATATATTAGAGTGAGAAGAAGAGAAAGAGAGTGAATACGTAGAAACATAGAAAGAAAAGCGTAGAAGTGAGAAGAGGAGAAAGCACTAGGAAGCTGGGGCAGGAAAGTTCATCAGTAGGAATCAAGAATCATCACCAATATAAGGTAAGGGGGATTCTAACTCTATAAGGGTTTTACTAATGATGGGATATGGTGGTGTTTAGGTTTCATGGTTGTATGCTTTTGATTTCTCCCTATGTGGTTGTTTTGGGGTTTTACCCTTTGATGATTGATTTTGATGCATTGTGTGTACCATTGATGTTTGATATGTGTGGTAATTTATATATGATGATGGGGATGAAATATGGGGTTTGATTATGTATTATCTCATGAAGTTCATGTTTTTAAAATTGAGCCAAAAGGGTTTTCGCACTGCTATTTTTTTGAATTCGTAAAACTGTTTTTCACAGGGTGCAATCGATTTGTAGTGCAGGTGCAATCGATTGCACAATTCAATTTTGGTGATTTTTTCTTCTGTTTCAGTAAGCAATCGAGTTAAAGTACAAAGTAATCGATTTGCAATGCTTAAAAATGTGATTTTTGGCCTCTGGAACAAGGTGCAATCGATTTGCATGTTAGTGCAATCGATTGCTCACAGTTTGACAACATTTTTGAAAACTTGAAAACTCCATAACTTTTGACTCGGGTGTCTATTTGACGCGCCGTTTGGATCGTTGGAAAGATAAAAATATTTTCTATAACGTGGTAATAATTTTGATGATAGTAGAATAATATTTTATTGGAAGAATTCTGATGTGTGCGTATGTTGTATGTGTTGTAATGCAAAATGTTGCGATTGAATATATCAGTGTTGTATAAACGATGTACGAAGGATTTTTCATGATGTATTGCATGATAATGATGATGACAGTGACCTGTATTGGCGAAAGATGGCCTGTATTTGCGAAAGATGGCTTGTATTGGCAAAATATGGCCTACATTGGCGTTGTTATCCCAAGTTGGCATTTAATAAGTTGAGGGTTTTGCTCTATTGGTACCATATGCATAGAGTCAGCATCATCCTCATTGCATTACACTGTTATTAGTAATCAATGGTTTGATTATTAAACAAATTTATAATTCCGTTACGATGGATGTTTGTGTTATTTGTTGCACATAATTATATTGATGTGTTTCATAGTATGATGAACAATAAAAAGGTGTGAGATAAAGATATATAATGATGTGTACTTGAATTACTATATGTTCATTATTATGCTTACTCTTATATTGTTATGATATCTCACCCTTTCTGTTTGAATGTTGCCTCTACGTGGGTAACGTGCCGGTGATCTGAAGTAGCTCGAGGTCATGGTTAGCTGAAGAGTTCCTTCAGTTCTGTGTAGATTGATCCAGTGTCTTCTCTGATACGTAACACTTGGGAGTTTCGTGTTTTTTTTTATTTCGTTGGAGTGAACTTTGCACTACTCCATTGTTTGAGTTTAATTTATGACTATGCTGAATTTTGAAAGATGATAATTATGACTCTGGTTGGAGAATTGAGATGATTCTTTATTGATGTTTTCCGTTGCGAATAAATGAAAGGAGGTTTAAGAATTTTTAACATATGAATTGTGTTGCATATCTTATTTAATGAGCATGTATTATGTATGAAGCACGTGGCATCCTATTTTGATGTTGTATTTTAGAAATTAATTTACTTTGATTTTTATATAAACTACCGACGGGGAAATAAGGTGTTACACTATATTTATAGCTCAAAATATCTGAATCGATATAGGACCCATTCATCTCCATTAGAACTTCTACAAAACCTGATGAGTTAGACTTTGAGTCAGAATCAAAAAGAGGCAAATAAATATCACGATAAACCTCCCTAATGATTTGGTCGAATTCAGAATTTCCCAAATGACCCTCACAATCCTTCATGCATCACACTCAAATCTCACTTCTCTCTTGGGAATATCGGGGAATAGACATATTCCTCAAATCGTCGCACTCTCGTATAAGCATCATAATTTAAAAATATAAAAAAGACAAAAGTAAAAGAAAAAGATAGTTACCTGGGTTAAAGGGAAGCAATAATGTGCAGATGAAGATGAACAATTTAGACTCCAAGAGAAACATTTGGAAAATAGAAAAGGAAGAGATGTGTTCTTTAATAAAGCCTACTAGGGGAATATAGAGTGGATAAAAGAGGTTTCCATAATGAAAATGTCTTCCCCATAAAAGACCATCATTACGAATTAAGGAGAAGAGATTCGATGGGACTCGTGCCCATCTTGGCGTTTGAAAATCCACTGACTTACGCTAGTGACTATAAGTCGGACATGAGGTATGGAATAAAACCAGATCACTATTAAGTAGCCGATATATATTACAAAGTTGAGCTATGAAGTCAGGCCATGTGAAGGACACCCCTACTCAGAAGACGAGGTGTATATTCTGAGAGGTCAAGGGTATGACAAATCGGATTGCTGTGATGTTAGACTAATACGACTGTTACGATATTCTAAAAGTTACATGAGCGTTACAAGCCTCAACAGAGAGCGTTATGGCTCATGACTGTGGTAGCAGGAGTTAAACCTCGTCACTTATGAGGGGATTTGAGAGGTAATCTCTTAATTAAGGCCGATTAAAAGAGTAGAGGTATAAAAGGGAACCTCCACTAGAGGGAAAGGGGAAGCATACATCACATATAACAATATACAAATCACGATAAGAGACGCCATAATAGATATGTAATAACGTATTTGTTGCATCATTCATTTTTGTACGCAAAACAAGGTTTTGATTATACTTATTTTATTTATGGAAGATTTAGTAACATGCAAAAAAGATAAGTTGTGATATATTTTTATAGCATAATTATTGAAAAAGAATATTTATTTCAAGTCATGTTTCAAAATATGTTAAGCAAGGGTAATAGAACAAGGATTAATTATTTAGTAACAAAACATCATATTTAATCAATTACATTCCCATGTAATTTAAGGGCATCTTTTATGACAACAGAAGTCACCTAAGTTGTTTAGAAAGGGAAACACATACTTTATTTAAAAAATTAAGAGGGAACATAAAGTGCGATCAAGGAGAGTACATTAAAGTATGAAAAACTCTTATCCTATTTTTGACTTAATTTCCTTAACATCTTTAACCAGGGTTTGACAAATTTCCCAAACTTGTTTTAGTTTTATTTTTTCACTTTCTTCTTCTTATTCTTCTCTCTCATCTATCCAGTCATCTCTAAGTTCAGGTAGCTTGATATCAATTTTCAACTCTCCGAGGTTGGTGTAGTTAATTATGTTATCGGATGAAATTGACTTTTCTTCTAAGAAGTCTAATTTGAAGACTCTTAGGATGGTGGTGATCATTTCTCCATGTGGTAGATCTGATGATGGTTCTTCTTTTGTTTTGATCATGTGAGAACATACTCCCTCTACCCATTTTGTTGATATGTTTTGTGTCAAAAGCCATAAAGGGGGTAATTTCATCTTTGATGACATAGTTGTTGCTTGTGTTTCAAGGGAGCAAGATCCTTGTTCGGAGGTAATGAAGGATTCTAACTTGGGGTTTTTGGAGAAATGTTTTAAACAAAAAATTTCTTTCCTCCACGGCGTTTGATACTAGAGAATTAAGGGCTACATTTCTTTTGAAGTTTTTGAGTCTGATAGGCTTGTCTGATTTGTAAGAGGCTCCTAGGAAGGGTATTTCAATTTTTTTCACGAAATGTTCTTTTGGAATCACTATCTTCACATTCTCAACTGATGATATAAGGTTTTTTTTACTATAATGAGTAGGTTGGTGTAGAATTCTATTACTAAATCTGGATATATTCTATCAGGAGTTTTAGTAAAGAAATCTCTTAGGGATGCTTGACATATGTAGGATTAGGGGTTATGCCCTCTCATGAAGGTTTCTTCCATGTACCATGATTCTAGGATTATATTTTCAAGGATCATATTTTTATCTTCTTCATGCTTTTTTCTTATGGAGGCAAAAATGCTATCTCACTTTTTTTGGGGTAATTTAGGCCTTTGGTTTAAAGGCTTCATGATAGAACAATATGATAAGGAAAATAATCCTACTTAAGAGAAGAAAATTATGGGATGCAAGTGAAAGGAAGAATACAATACCTTTTTTATAGTGATTCCTTCTGGGATTTTTGAGCGTGTGGATCGAAGGAATTTAATGAGCAGCTTATGCTGTCCAAAAATCAGATTAAAAATTGCTTTTTCTGGTTTTGTAAATCGATTATATTCCCTTCAAATCGATTATATTTGTCAATATTTCTGTTCTCGAGGAAATATTCATAATTTTTTAGATATGCTTTGCTTGGCGCCCAAGATAACCTTTGATTTGTTCTCAAAATATGTTTTTATATCTTTTCTAATCAGTTAGCAAGATATGTTAATCGATTAGTTTCAGCTTTTTTCACATGTTTGTGATAGTTGGGCTTTGTATTTGGTTCTCCATCTTTAAGTGCCTCTATTTCTTTGTTTGCACCACCAATTGTTTCTTTGTGGTACCTTTTTGCTAAAAATACTTGAACAACCTTATTTTATGGGTTAGAGATAAAAAAGAAATAATTTATTTAAAGTTTAAATGGATTAAAAATAATTATTTTAAGAGGTTAATCAGATTTAGTTGATTATTTCAACCTTAAAATAATTTTAACTTTCTCAAGAAATAATTCTTGATAATTATTTCCTATGTGGGATGAGCACCTCATGGTGTATCCTTCTCATCACATTGTTGGATGCGAAAGTTGATAAACAAAAGAATAAATAAATCCATTACTGGCTTTTTATTCACCTGATCATTTATGATCTTCTAATCTTGAAAATTTTCTCAAAAAATTTGTTTTGATAATAATGGTTGACATATGTCATCCTCGTTCATCCTCAGAATCAAAGACTTCAAATAGAATTTGTATATCTCTAGAATATATTGATGATTTGTACAACTTTTTAAATAATCATTTAGTCTTAGAGCTATAAATCAATCTTGCAAACATAAATAGGGTTATTACTTTGATACCCATAATATAGTAAGTATTTCATACTTCCCTTTTTTGAAATTTCAGTTTTTTGATCCTTAAGATCTCATCTTTCTCGTTGAGTGCCTTTGTGCATATCTCTTCTTATTTATTTGATGATGATATTTTCATGATTCTCACCAAGGTTTGATGTTTATTTCCTATTATTTTTTTTAATTTTTACAGAAACTTCTTCATCTTCTTTGTGATTATTTGAACAAGAGGATCCTTCGTATGTTTGTTGATCTGAGTATTGTCTTTTGAAAGATTAAATTGAGTTTGTATGATAGGAGGAAGATAAGGATGATGATTCTTCTATTTGTACTCTTTGATTTAACACACTTATCTTCTTTATGATTTCCTTATTCCTTTGAAATTTATGAAAGCTTTCATCTATAGATTTAGGAGTTAGATTTATTTTCCAAATCTTAATTCTTAGTTGTTTGTTAGAAAATAATTCTATATAACTTGATCTAGAAAACATTTAAAGCTAATATCAATTTTCTTTTTCGCCTTGCGTGTTTATTTTCTTTTGTCGGATATTTTAAAGAAACTTCATATTTTCTTTCTAGAGCTCCCATATTTCCTCGGAGGTTGAATAATGATGAGCGATGAAGAGTTCACAGTCATTCAAATTTTTTTTGTAAAGCTTTTGGTTTTAAAAATCTATATCAATATTGACTTTATTCTTTGGTCAAAAAGGTTTTTTCCACTACCAATCATAATTTTGATGAGTAGGGTGAACCAATATTTGATCTTGAGAGTTTCCATTAATCCTTGAGGGCTTTTAGTAGGAAAGGCTCACAAACCCCCTTATACAAGGAAATGGTGGTTGTCTTACAATCATAATAATCCAAGACGATAGATATGGGAGTTTGCATCGTTTCCAATAAATTACTGAGATTGAAGTGGCCAAGCTTCCTTCCCAATGGTATTGAAGTCGTTAGTCTTATCTCCACTAAAATGGACCTTGTAACGGCTAGTATTCAAGT